>CM068825.1:71472394-71553696 GCA_028554795.2 Sinohyriopsis cumingii | reverse complement strand
TAAGAAATCTAAGAAATGGTAGTTATAAGATGGTCCTTTTCAATAGATGTAACTGAGGCCGAAACGTTCTCATTTATTTATTCCGCTATTTACAAGTCAGATTAACCTAAGGTACCAGATATATTTTGATGAAAGGTCGTACAAGTTTCCTGGGCCGGCTAGTAAACGGCTACCCAATGCCAACACCTAATGCTGTCTGCACATTCCAACTTTTAGATTCGGAATAGACTCTGGCCCTACACCCCAGCATAAATGTCCAAATATCAAACAAATGGAACGGCAAGTGTCAGAGGAAACTCGGACTACATTTTTATAAGTCTCTGGTATGACTCGGTTGGAAATCCCTATTTGATTTTGACATTTCTCAGTTTGCTCTTTATAGCCTAAAATCGTCCGTTCAAATAAAACCAAATTAAGTTATTTCTATATCTTCCTCTGTCTCCTTTTTTAACATTTAAAAGAAAAATATAGAAACCTTTTTTCTACAAGAATGTACCTTGAATGTGGCTGCCACTCTCATCCAATTTACAGGTAAGAATCTCAATTAAGAAGTGATCAGAACTGGCACTGAAGGAAGCTTTAGAATACACCTACACCAAAATACATTCCCACCTCCGGCGGGACTCGAACCCGCAATCCCCGGCTTAGAAGGCCGGTGCCTTATCCATAAGGCCACGGAGACATTGATGGCTGTTTAAACGCATTTTGATCTGTCTGTGATGGTTGCTTAAAGATAATTTGATCTGTCTGTGATTTATCATCTGACAAATATTCATTCTATGATGAAATGTTAACCTTAAGCAATAACATAAATAACTGTGCACACGCAATACGCCCTATGCAAATTTAGTGTTATTTACCTTGTTATTCCTGTTGCTGAAGTCGTTGCTATTGTCACTACAATTATTATTATTATTATTATTATTATTCTCGAAGACGAAAACAATAACAACGATAAATAACAATTAACAGCCTCAGCAACATTGTCAAAGATGCCATTTCTACCCCTTTCACGAAAATATATAAATAAATAAGTAAACTGGGTTTTGCTGGCTTTTTATATATACATTGGAAAGAGAATCTATAAGGTCCTCATATATTTCCATATTTTATTTCGTATTCAAGAGGAACGATGATATTATTAGAACGATCTAATTTTATTGAAGAGCCTTGAACTTTAATTAGAAGAAGAAATCTAAGAATTTGTAGTTATAACATGGTCCTTTTCAATAAATGTAACTGAGGCCGAAACTTTCTCATTTTTATATTCAACTATTTAGAAGTCAAACTAACCTCGGTATCAATATTTACCGAGGAGTTGTTACTCTTCTTGTAAGCACTGCTATATACGGACAGATAATCAGACATTCGTTTTTTCATTAGGTGGGGAGGTGTCTTATTATCGAAATGAATTTCTCAAATTAAAATCTCTTTCAAAATTTCTACAGCTTTCATGATTTTCCAAACACATCCATCCATCCATACATGCACTCATGCATACATACATACATACATACATACGTACGTACCTACGTACGTACATACTAGAGTACATCTCCTGCAATAGCACCAACATCTTCAGCAGGGACCATCTATCACTTTGATTTTCTCCACTTATCCTGAACACCATTCTGATAGTACAAAAACAGTGTTGGTCAGTCACTACCTGTTTGGAAGTAGGCAGCCAGCATTTCGGCCTAACGCTTCATCCATAATCAGACGTTTTGCCAAATGTTTGAATCTACACTTGACAGTTTGTTCCTGTTATCCTCAGAGCGCTCAGCATCTTACAGTCTGATTCATTACAAAACCCTGCCCTACCCACCTCTACTCGCAACAACCAAGACTTCCATTCTCTTGCATGTATCCCTCTGCTCTGTATACTTGATCAAATTTCTTTCATGATCTTCATGACACCTCTCCTCCCAACTTTAAGTCAACTTAATTGTCACCAGCTTCTTCCTAGACACATGCCAAATCAGAACGTTTAGAGGCAGACAAGTCTGCACAATTTCCGAGAAACCAATTTCTTACTCATGGTTCACACATGCATGTCCCAACTGTCAGATTGAGTGAAGATCGTTTTCGTTTATACCTAGGATGTACTTATTTCAACTTCTCGTGGGTCAATCAATCCAAAAGCTGCCTATATGTTTGGACATTAACTAAAACGAAAATTTGCTTCTTCCGACTGAATGACGGATATATTTCCTCTCGCGGCTGCAAAACTACACTAGTCGCCACTAGTGAAATCACTGAGGATTTCACCCACTCAGTCAAGTATATTCGTTATTCATTCGTTTCCACCAAATATTCTATATAATGGCCTACTTGAAGCTAGAGGGACAGTGTTTTGAAAGTCATTAAATATTTCTAGTCCCATAAGTCAGACACCCCCCACCCCCAAATCTGTGCTGATATTTTAGAACTATTTGTCCGCCTGATTACACCCTTGTTAAATCTAGGAATTATTCACGGATCAATCGTCCGGTATCATTAAGAAGCTGTATTTATTTGCAAAACCATTCAATAGATGCTAAATAACCAACTAAACTAGCACCTTATATTAAATGGCATAGTACCAGAGGTTTGGCGTGGAATCAGAAATCAAAGAAGCACAATTGACCAACTTGTCAGACATGACGAATGTATTAATTAGAGATATTTTCATAAAGAAAGAACATATACTTCCCGCTTTTTCGACTTGGTGAAATTTTTTGGCATCATATAGAAGTACGGCATAATGAATAACCTGTTCAGTCTAGGCCTAACTTCATTCCAATTTTGTAAATGAGACTTCAGAGTTAAGGTTGATAGAACCCTTTCTTCAAAGTTAACCTCATGAGATTGATATACCTCAGGGCAGCATTCACAGTTACCCTTATCAGCATTAGAATTACCAGATCAGTGAAATGCCCTAATCCAGGACCTGACTGCTCATTGTATGTTGAAGACCTTTTGATCTGCTATAAACCAAAGAAAATGCATACGATTGAACGTCAACCACAGATGAACATAAACTGAGTTCAGAAATGGAAGGAAGTAAAATGGAGTTGAAATGTTCGACATCAAAATCTAACCGAAGGCATTTCGGCCGATAACATCGCATTCCTTATGATCCAAAGCTTTATCTTGAAGATTGTCTTGTTCCTGCTGTGGTGGAGAACATATTTATTGGCCTTATATTCGACCTAAAATAAATCTTGTCTACATATTAGATATCTCAGGAACAAATGTCAAAACGACCTTAGCCAACTCACATTCTCGGGAGCTGATAGGAAGGCCTTGCTCCAGCTACAGAAGGTCATTAGTAAAAACCAAACTTGACTATGGATCGTGTGTGTACGGATCAGGTTATTTATCCCACGTTCAAATCCTTGGTCCGATACACAGTCAGGGACTTTGACTCTGGCTATATACACTTAAAACTTCCTTTTCCGAATTCCTCTATTATCAGGCAAATGAGCTATCACTATATCTCAGACGAATGAAACTGATCCTTCAGTATGCTACCAAACTATCTTCCAATCCAGATATACCCGCATATGTAGCATTTAGTTCCATATATCAAATTTCTACGTTCCGAAATCAAATTTTGTTCCATCTTTTTGCGAACGGATTCGTCTTCTCTTTCAAACAGCAAAATGCAACATTGAAAAATATTGTTAACTCTTACTTTCCCAAATCAGCACCGAGATTATCGAAACATTCAAATTTTTTTTTTTTTTTTTTGACTTGTGAGAATTCATAAAGTCTTCAACAATTCATATCCTTCTCAGAGTAAATTCATCGAATTCAGAGCCTATCATTGTACCCATATGTCCATATATTCAGACAGTTAGAAAGACGTAAAC
Organism: Sinohyriopsis cumingii; assembly: GCA_028554795.2. NCBI lineage: Eukaryota > Metazoa > Mollusca > Bivalvia > Unionida > Unionidae > Sinohyriopsis > Sinohyriopsis cumingii. Next base: position 71,549,842 of record CM068825.1, on the reverse strand, counting down.
AAAAGTTGTAGCTTCCAGTGACAAGCAATGTCATCATCAATAGCCGCTTACCGGATAAAGCCACACTTATTAGTGTAGAATCTACAGTCATACACGAAGCTTTGAGTGTGTGGGTGGGTGTGATTTGGAATTTTAACGTAGCTTTAATAATTTCTCCGTCATACCGTTACGATATCGGTAGTGTGACAGCTTATAGTGATGTCTAGTACTGGGGCATCATGCCGCATGCACATAGCATGATGTCCCACCCAGTCACATTATCCTGACGCCAGGAATACTATTCCTGACAATAACCTCTTAATGCTGAGCGACATCCGAGGCAGCTGCTAGTACTATTTTTATTAGTTTCCTCTGACCCTTGTCACGCCATTTTTGATATTTGGACATTTATGTTGGGGTGTAGGGTCTGAGTCCATTCTCTATCGAAAAGTTGGAATTCGCCTACATAATTTGGGGTCGGCATGTGGTAGCCGCTTACTAGCCGGAGCAGCAAACTTGAACGACCTTTCGTCGAGATATACCTGCATGAAATCGATAGGAATATGATTAATTTTCTCAAAACTCGTGAACATAGCATTCGTCATGTCTTTAATCCGCTGACAGACGTGACGAAAGTACGTTGTTGCTGAAATTTGACCTGGATCTGCCATTTGCATTCCGAGTCATATGACTATGCAAATCTCGCAACCTACATGTTAATGACATCAGCGGTCATATAGTCACGTGATTTCGACAATAAGCAAATTTTCGAAGTTGTTATACATAGAACTTGGACATATTATGTAGAAGTCAATTAATGTGTGTAAATAAATATAATGCACACTTAATTCTCAATACATTTATTCTGAGAACAACAGCCAGACACCTGTCGGTATCGCAGCAGGGACGAGATTAACATTCTCAAGAAGTGCCGATCACGTGTTAGCGATGTGTTTGTTGGTGTCACATGACAACCACAGTGACATGTGCTCTCTGCGTAAAGAATCTGATTTTCTTCAAATTGCTGAAACATTTACAGATTTTCGGTCGTTGTTTTCAAAATAAATATTTTGAGATGTTTATGCTTTTTTTCTTTCATTTTTTTTATAAATATTACGTGACTTTCATTTATATGTTCGATTTCTTTTCCTACAGCAACACTAAAATTGGTGTATTGTTGTTATCACTTGACTGTATGACCTTTGATATCATTGACATGTAGGGTGCAAGAGTTGTGTAGTCACGTCTGTCAGCGGATTAAAAACATAACGAATGCTATGATCGCAATTTATGAGAACATAAATCATATTCCTATCGATTTCAGGCAGGTATATTCTGATGAAAGATCGTTCAAGTCTGGGCTGGCTAGTAAGCGGCTACACCATGCCAACACCAAATGCTGTCTGCGAATTACAACTTTTAGGCAGGGAATTGACTCTGACCCTACACCCCAACATAAACGTCCAAATATCAAAAAATTGGGGTGGCACGGGTCAGAGGAAACTCGAACAACATTTTAATAAGTCTCTGGAATGACTCAGATCGAAACCGCGACCTCCCGCATCTGAGGCGGCCGCTCTAATCACTAGGCCACTGCAGCGGTACGAAGTTTTGAGCTATATTGAAACCAATAAATAAAAACAAATTATATCATCTTTCCGGATTCCTTTTCCACAATAAAAGCCCTGCAGAATTTTAAATTTGACAGGCCGTTCATACCCAATATTTTTACAAAAACAATGCTCTCATACGTTTTGAGAAACATGTTTTGTGCTGATTTTTTATTAATTGCTTTACATATCAGTTCCGTGACGTCACCCATGTTAATTTGCCGTTTGAGGTCATACATTTCGGGGTACTATTTCTATAAAAACGCTTTTGAGGCCCAAGTGGCCTATATAACTACAGTTGTTCGAAAGCTACCTTATTGTAAATAAGCCTGTGATTCCAGTGGCAAAAACAGAAACGTCAATGTTTGGCTTGCAAATGTATGGTTTGCATGCATAATATAAATTGATGATCATGCCGAATTACCAGTACTAGCATCGACTTTGGACAAGTGAACAATCCCTATTTGATTTGGCTATTTCTTAGTTTGCTCTTTAAACCTCAAAAATCTTTCGTTGAAATAAAACCAAATTAAGTTGTTGGTATATCTTTCTCTGTTGTTTTTTTTTTTTTTTCAACATTGACAATTTCGATGATTATCTTACGTACGGATAATATAATTTTAGAAACATATTTTCCACAAGCATGTCCCTTGACTGTGGTTGCCGCTCTATTCCAATTTACAGGTATGAATCTTAATGGAGAAAATGATCAGAACTATCACTGAAGCAAGCTTTAAAAATACACCTGCACCAAAATATATTCCCACCTCCGGCGGGACTCGAACCCGCTATCCCCGGCTTAGGAGGCCGGTGCCTTATCCATTAGGCCACGGAGGCGTTCAAGGCATTGAAAACATATTTTGATCTGTCTGTGTCTTATCATCGGGCAAAAATTCATTCTACGATGAAATGTCAATGTTTAACAATATAATAAACAACTGTGTACACGAAATACGCTCGTTGCAAATTTACTGGGTTTTTTATATATACATTGGAAAGAGAATCTATAAGGTCCTCAAATATTTTCATATTTTACTTCGTATTCAAGAGCAACGATGATACTAGAACGATATAATTTTAATGAAGAGCCATCAACTTTAATTAGAAGAAGAAATCTAAGAAATGGTAGTTATAAGATGGTCCTTTTCAATAGATGTAACTGAGGCCGAAACGTTCTCATTTATTTATTCCGCTATTTACAAGTCAGATTAACCTAAGGTACCAGATATATTTTGATGAAAGGTCGTACAAGTTTCCTGGGCCGGCTAGTAAACGGCTACCCAATGCCAACACCTAATGCTGTCTGCACATTCCAACTTTTAGATTCGGAATAGACTCTGGCCCTACACCCCAGCATAAATGTCCAAATATCAAACAAATGGAACGGCAAGTGTCAGAGGAAACTCGGACTACATTTTTATAAGTCTCTGGTATGACTCGGTTGGAAATCCCTATTTGATTTTGACATTTCTCAGTTTGCTCTTTATAGCCTAAAATCGTCCGTTCAAATAAAACCAAATTAAGTTATTTCTATATCTTCCTCTGTCTCCTTTTTTAACATTTAAAAGAAAAATATAGAAACCTTTTTTCTACAAGAATGTACCTTGAATGTGGCTGCCACTCTCATCCAATTTACAGGTAAGAATCTCAATTAAGAAGTGATCAGAACTGGCACTGAAGGAAGCTTTAGAATACACCTACACCAAAATACATTCCCACCTCCGGCGGGACTCGAACCCGCAATCCCCGGCTTAGAAGGCCGGTGCCTTATCCATAAGGCCACGGAGACATTGATGGCTGTTTAAACGCATTTTGATCTGTCTGTGATGGTTGCTTAAAGATAATTTGATCTGTCTGTGATTTATCATCTGACAAATATTCATTCTATGATGAAATGTTAACCTTAAGCAATAACATAAATAACTGTGCACACGCAATACGCCCTATGCAAATTTAGTGTTATTTACCTTGTTATTCCTGTTGCTGAAGTCGTTGCTATTGTCACTACAATTATTATTATTATTATTATTATTATTCTCGAAGACGAAAACAATAACAACGATAAATAACAATTAACAGCCTCAGCAACATTGTCAAAGATGCCATTTCTACCCCTTTCACGAAAATATATAAATAAATAAGTAAACTGGGTTTTGCTGGCTTTTTATATATACATTGGAAAGAGAATCTATAAGGTCCTCATATATTTCCATATTTTATTTCGTATTCAAGAGGAACGATGATATTATTAGAACGATCTAATTTTATTGAAGAGCCTTGAACTTTAATTAGAAGAAGAAATCTAAGAATTTGTAGTTATAACATGGTCCTTTTCAATAAATGTAACTGAGGCCGAAACTTTCTCATTTTTATATTCAACTATTTAGAAGTCAAACTAACCTCGGGTATCAATATTTACCGAGGAGTTGTTACTCTTCTTGTAAGCACTGCTATATACGGACAGATAATCAGACATTCGTTTTTTCATTAGGTGGGGAGGTGTCTTATTATCGAAATGAATTTCTCAAATTAAAATCTCTTTCAAAATTTCTACAGCTTTCATGATTTTCCAAACACATCCATCCATCCATACATGCACTCATGCATACATACATACATACATACATACATACGTACGTACCTACGTACGTACATACTAGAGTACATCTCCTGCAATAGCACCAACATCTTCAGCAGGGACCATCTATCACTTTGATTTTCTCCACTTATCCTGAACACCATTCTGATAGTACAAAAACAGTGTTGGTCAGTCACTACCTGTTTGGAAGTAGGCAGCCAGCATTTCGGCCTAACGCTTCATCCATAATCAGACGTTTTGCCAAATGTTTGAATCTACACTTGACAGTTTGTTCCTGTTATCCTCAGAGCGCTCAGCATCTTACAGTCTGATTCATTACAAAACCCTGCCCTACCCACCTCTACTCGCAACAACCAAGACTTCCATTCTCTTGCATGTATCCCTCTGCTCTGTATACTTGATCAAATTTCTTTCATGATCTTCATGACACCTCTCCTCCCAACTTTAAGTCAACTTAATTGTCACCAGCTTCTTCCTAGACACATGCCAAATCAGAACGTTTAGAGGCAGACAAGTCTGCACAATTTCCGAGAAACCAATTTCTTACTCATGGTTCACACATGCATGTCCCAACTGTCAGATTGAGTGAAGATCGTTTTCGTTTATACCTAGGATGTACTTATTTCAACTTCTCGTGGGTCAATCAATCCAAAAGCTGCCTATATGTTTGGACATTAACTAAAACGAAAATTTGCTTCTTCCGACTGAATGACGGATATATTTCCTCTCGCGGCTGCAAAACTACACTAGTCGCCACTAGTGAAATCACTGAGGATTTCACCCACTCAGTCAAGTATATTCGTTATTCATTCGTTTCCACCAAATATTCTATATAATGGCCTACTTGAAGCTAGAGGGACAGTGTTTTGAAAGTCATTAAATATTTCTAGTCCCATAAGTCAGACACCCCCCACCCCCAAATCTGTGCTGATATTTTAGAACTATTTGTCCGCCTGATTACACCCTTGTTAAATCTAGGAATTATTCACGGATCAATCGTCCGGTATCATTAAGAAGCTGTATTTATTTGCAAAACCATTCAATAGATGCTAAATAACCAACTAAACTAGCACCTTATATTAAATGGCATAGTACCAGAGGTTTGGCGTGGAATCAGAAATCAAAGAAGCACAATTGACCAACTTGTCAGACATGACGAATGTATTAATTAGAGATATTTTCATAAAGAAAGAACATATACTTCCCGCTTTTTCGACTTGGTGAAATTTTTTGGCATCATATAGAAGTACGGCATAATGAATAACCTGTTCAGTCTAGGCCTAACTTCATTCCAATTTTGTAAATGAGACTTCAGAGTTAAGGTTGATAGAACCCTTTCTTCAAAGTTAACCTCATGAGATTGATATACCTCAGGGCAGCATTCACAGTTACCCTTATCAGCATTAGAATTACCAGATCAGTGAAATGCCCTAATCCAGGACCTGACTGCTCATTGTATGTTGAAGACCTTTTGATCTGCTATAAACCAAAGAAAATGCATACGATTGAACGTCAACCACAGATGAACATAAACTGAGTTCAGAAATGGAAGGAAGTAAAATGGAGTTGAAATGTTCGACATCAAAATCTAACCGAAGGCATTTCGGCCGATAACATCGCATTCCTTATGATCCAAAGCTTTATCTTGAAGATTGTCTTGTTCCTGCTGTGGTGGAGAACATATTTATTGGCCTTATATTCGACCTAAAATAAATCTTGTCTACATATTAGATATCTCAGGAACAAATGTCAAAACGACCTTAGCCAACTCACATTCTCGGGAGCTGATAGGAAGGCCTTGCTCCAGCTACAGAAGGTCATTAGTAAAAACCAAACTTGACTATGGATCGTGTGTGTACGGATCAGGTTATTTATCCCACGTTCAAATCCTTGGTCCGATACACAGTCAGGGACTTTGACTCTGGCTATATACACTTAAAACTTCCTTTTCCGAATTCCTCTATTATCAGGCAAATGAGCTATCACTATATCTCAGACGAATGAAACTGATCCTTCAGTATGCTACCAAACTATCTTCCAATCCAGATATACCCGCATATGTAGCATTTAGTTCCATATATCAAATTTCTACGTTCCGAAATCAAATTTTGTTCCATCTTTTTGCGAACGGATTCGTCTTCTCTTTCAAACAGCAAAATGCAACATTGAAAAATATTGTTAACTCTTACTTTCCCAAATCAGCACCGAGATTATCGAAACATTCAAATTTTTTTTTTTTTTTTTTGACTTGTGAGAATTCATAAAGTCTTCAACAATTCATATCCTTCTCAGAGTAAATTCATCGAATTCAGAGCCTATCATTGTACCCATATGTCCATATATTCAGACAGTTAGAAAGACGTAAACAAAAGTTGTAGCTTCCAGTGACAAGCAATGTCATCATCAATAGCCGCTTACCGGATAAAGCCACACTTATTAGTGTAGAATCTACAGTCATACACGAAGCTTTGAGTGTGTGGGTGGGTGTGATTTGGAATTTTAACGTAGCTTTAATAATTTCTCAGTCATACCGTTACGATATCGGTAGTGTGACAGCTTATAGTGATGTCTAGTACTGGGGCATCATGCCGCATGCACATAGCATGATGTCCCACCCAGTCACATTATCCTGACGCCAGGAATACTATTCCTGACAATAACCTCTTAATGCTGAGCGACATCCGAGGCAGCTGCTAGTACTATTTTTATTAGTTTCCTCTGACCCTTGTCACGCCATTTTTGATATTTGGACATTTATGTTGGGGTGTAGGGTCTGAGTCCATTCTCTATCGAAAAGTTGGAATTCGCCTACATAATTTGGGGTCGGCATGTGGTAGCCGCTTACTAGCCGGAGCAGCAAACTTGAACGACCTTTCGTCGAGATATACCTGCATGAAATCGATAGGAATATGATTAATTTTCTCAAAACTCGTGAACATAGCATTCGTCATGTCTTTAATCCGCTGACAGACGTGACGAAAGTACGTTGTTGCTGAAATTTGACCTGGATCTGCCATTTGCATTCCGAGTCATATGACTATGCAAATCTCGCAACCTACATGTTAATGACATCAGCGGTCATATAGTCACGTGATTTCGACAATAAGCAAATTTTCGAAGTTGTTATACATAGAACTTGGACATATTATGTAGAAGTCAATTAATGTGTGTAAATAAATATAATGCACACTTAATTCTCAATACATTTATTCTGAGAACAACAGCCAGACACCTGTCGGTATCGCAGCAGGGACGAGATTAACATTCTCAAGAAGTGCCGATCACGTGTTAGCGATGTGTTTGTTGGTGTCACATGACAACCACAGTGACATGTGCTCTCTGCGTAAAGAATCTGATTTTCTTCAAATTGCTGAAACATTTACAGATTTTCGGTCGTTGTTTTCAAAATAAATATTTTGAGATGTTTATGCTTTTTTTCTTTCATTTTTTTTATAAATATTACGTGACTTTCATTTATATGTTCGATTTCTTTTCCTACAGCAACACTAAAATTGGTGTATTGTTGTTATCACTTGACTGTATGACCTTTGATATCATTGACATGTAGGGTGCAAGAGTTGTGTAGTCACGTCTGTCAGCGGATTAAAAACATAACGAATGCTATGATCGCAATTTATGAGAACATAAATCATATTCCTATCGATTTCAGGCAGGTATATTCTGATGAAAGATCGTTCAAGTCTGGGCTGGCTAGTAAGCGGCTACACCATGCCAACACCAAATGCTGTCTGCGAATTACAACTTTTAGGCAGGGAATTGACTCTGACCCTACACCCCAACATAAACGTCCAAATATCAAAAAATTGGGGTGGCACGGGTCAGAGGAAACTCGAACAACATTTTAATAAGTCTCTGGAATGACTCAGATCGAAACCGCGACCTCCCGCATCTGAGGCGGCCGCTCTAATCACTAGGCCACTGCAGCGGTACGAAGTTTTGAGCTATATTGAAACCAATAAATAAAAACAAATTATATCATCTTTCCGGATTCCTTTTCCACAATAAAAGCCCTGCAGAATTTTAAATTTGACAGGCCGTTCATACCCAATATTTTTACAAAAACAATGCTCTCATACGTTTTGAGAAACATGTTTTGTGCTGATTTTTTATTAATTGCTTTACATATCAGTTCCGTGACGTCACCCATGTTAATTTGCCGTTTGAGGTCATACATTTCGGGGTACTATTTCTATAAAAACGCTTTTGAGGCCCAAGTGGCCTATATAACTACAGTTGTTCGAAAGCTACCTTATTGTAAATAAGCCTGTGATTCCAGTGGCAAAAACAGAAACGTCAATGTTTGGCTTGCAAATGTATGGTTTGCATGCATAATATAAATTGATGATCATGCCGAATTACCAGTACTAGCATCGACTTTGGACAAGTGAACAATCCCTATTTGATTTGGCTATTTCTTAGTTTGCTCTTTAAACCTCAAAAATCTTTCGTTGAAATAAAACCAAATTAAGTTGTTGGTATATCTTTCTCTGTTGTTTTTTTTTTTTTTTCAACATTGACAATTTCGATGATTATCTTACGTACGGATAATATAATTTTAGAAACATATTTTCCACAAGCATGTCCCTTGACTGTGGTTGCCGCTCTATTCCAATTTACAGGTATGAATCTTAATGGAGAAAATGATCAGAACTATCACTGAAGCAAGCTTTAAAAATACACCTGCACCAAAATATATTCCCACCTCCGGCGGGACTCGAACCCGCTATCCCCGGCTTAGGAGGCCGGTGCCTTATCCATTAGGCCACGGAGGCGTTCAAGGCATTGAAAACATATTTTGATCTGTCTGTGTCTTATCATCGGGCAAAAATTCATTCTACGATGAAATGTCAATGTTTAACAATATAATAAACAACTGTGTACACGAAATACGCTCGTTGCAAATTTACTGGGTTTTTTATATATACATTGGAAAGAGAATCTATAAGGTCCTCAAATATTTTCATATTTTACTTCGTATTCAAGAGCAACGATGATACTAGAACGATATAATTTTAATGAAGAGCCATCAACTTTAATTAGAAGAAGAAATCTAAGAAATGGTAGTTATAAGATGGTCCTTTTCAATAGATGTAACTGAGGCCGAAACGTTCTCATTTATTTATTCCGCTATTTACAAGTCAGATTAACCTAAGGTACCAGATATATTTTGATGAAAGGTCGTACAAGTTTCCTGGGCCGGCTAGTAAACGGCTACCCAATGCCAACACCTAATGCTGTCTGCACATTCCAACTTTTAGATTCGGAATAGACTCTGGCCCTACACCCCAGCATAAATGTCCAAATATCAAACAAATGGAACGGCAAGTGTCAGAGGAAACTCGGACTACATTTTTATAAGTCTCTGGTATGACTCGGTTGGAAATCCCTATTTGATTTTGACATTTCTCAGTTTGCTCTTTATAGCCTAAAATCGTCCGTTCAAATAAAACCAAATTAAGTTATTTCTATATCTTCCTCTGTCTCCTTTTTTAACATTTAAAAGAAAAATATAGAAACCTTTTTTCTACAAGAATGTACCTTGAATGTGGCTGCCACTCTCATCCAATTTACAGGTAAGAATCTCAATTAAGAAGTGATCAGAACTGGCACTGAAGGAAGCTTTAGAATACACCTACACCAAAATACATTCCCACCTCCGGCGGGACTCGAACCCGCAATCCCCGGCTTAGAAGGCCGGTGCCTTATCCATTAGGCCACGGAGACATTGATGGCTGTTTAAACGCATTTTGATCTGTCTGTGATGGTTGCTTAAAGATAATTTGATCTGTCTGTGATTTATCATCTGACAAATATTCATTCTATGATGAAATGTTAACCTTAAGCAATAACATAAATAACTGTGCACACGCAATACGCCCTATGCAAATTTAGTGTTATTTACCTTGTTATTCCTGTTGCTGAAGTCGTTGCTATTGTCACTACAATTATTATTATTATTATTATTATTATTCTCGAAGACGAAAACAATAACAACGATAAATAACAATTAACAGCCTCAGCAACATTGTCAAAGATGCCATTTCTACCCCTTTCACGAAAATATATAAATAAATAAGTAAACTGGGTTTTGCTGGCTTTTTATATATACATTGGAAAGAGAATCTATAAGGTCCTCATATATTTCCATATTTTATTTCGTATTCAAGAGGAACGATGATATTATTAGAACGATCTAATTTTATTGAAGAGCCTTGAACTTTAATTAGAAGAAGAAATCTAAGAATTTGTAGTTATAACATGGTCCTTTTCAATAAATGTAACTGAGGCCGAAACTTTCTCATTTTTATATTCAACTATTTAGAAGTCAAACTAACCTCGGGTATCAATATTTACCGAGGAGTTGTTACTCTTCTTGTAAGCACTGCTATATACGGACAGATAATCAGACATTCGTTTTTTCATTAGGTGGGGAGGTGTCTTATTATCGAAATGAATTTCTCAAATTAAAATCTCTTTCAAAATTTCTACAGCTTTCATGATTTTCCAAACACATCCATCCATCCATACATGCACTCATGCATACATACATACATACATACATACATACATACATACATACATACGTACGTACGTACGTACGTACATACTAGAGTACATCTCCTGCAATAGCACCAACATCTTCAGCAGGGACCATCTATCACTTTGATTTTCTCCACTTATCCTGAACACCATTCTGATAGTACAAAAACAGTGTTGGTCAGTCACTACCTGTTTGGAAGTAGGCAGCCAGCATTTCGGCCTAACGCTTCATCCATAATCAGACGTTTTGCCAAATGTTTGAGTCTACACTTGACAGTTTGTTCCTGTTATCCTCAGAGCGCTCAGCATCTTACAGTCTGATTCATTACAAAACCCTGCCCTACCCACCTCTACTCGCAACAACCAAGACTTCCATTCTCTTGCATGTATCCCTCTGCTCTGTATACTTGATCAAATTTCTTTCATGATCTTCATGACACCTCTCCTCCCAACTTTAAGTCAACTTAATTGTCACCAGCTTCTTCCTAGACACATGCCAAATCAGAACGTTTAGAGGCAGACAAGTCTGCACAATTTCCGAGAAACCAATTTCTTACTCATGGTTCACACATGCATGTCCCAACTGTCAGATTGAGTGAAGATCGTTTTCGTTTATACCTAGGATGTACTTATTTGAACTTCTCGTGGGTCAATCAATCCAAAAGCTGCTTATATGTTTGGACATTAACTAAAACGAAAATTTGCTTCTTCCGACTGAATGACGGATATATTTCCTCTCGCGGCTGCAAAACTACACTAGTCGCCACTAGTGAAATCACTGAGGATTTCACCCACTCAGTCAAGTATATTCGTTATTCATTCGTTTCCACCAAATATTCTATATAATGGCCTACTTGAAGCTAGAGGGACAGTGTTTTGAAAGTCATTAAATATTTCTAGTCCCATAAGTCAGACACCCCCCACCCCCAAATATGTGCTGATATTTTAGAACTATTTGTCCGCCTGATTACACCCTTGTTAAATCTAGGAATTATTCACGGATCAATCGTCCGGTATCATTAAGAAGCTGTATTTATTTGCAAAACCATTCAATAGATGCTAAATAACCAACTAAACTAGCACCTTATATTAAATGGCATAGTACCAGAGGTTCGGCGTGGAATCAGAAATCAAAGAAGCACAATTCACCAACTTGTCAGACATGACGAATGTATTAATTAGAGATATTTTCATAAAGAAAGAACATATAGTTCCCGCTTTTTCGACTTGGTGAAATTTTTTGACATCATATAGAAGTACGGCATAATGAATAACCTGTTCAGTCTAGGCCTAACTTCATTCCAATTTTGTAAATGAGACTTCAGAGTTAAGGTTGATAGAACCCTTTCTTCAAAGTTAACCTCATGAGATTGATATACCTCAGGGCAGCATTCACAGTTACCCTTATCAGCATTAGAATTACCAGATCAGTGAAATGCCCTAATCCAGGACCTGACTGCTCATTGTATGTTGAAGACCTTTTGATCTGCTATAAACCAAAGAAAATACATACGATTGAACGTCAACCACAGATGAACATAAACTGAGTTCAGAAATGGAAGGAAGTAAAATGGAGTTGAAATGTTCGACATCAAAATCTAACCGAAGGCATTTCGGCCGATAACATCGCATTCGTTATGATCCAAAGCTTTATCTTGAAGATTGTCTTGTTCCTGCTGTGGTGGAGAACATATTTATTGGCCTTATATTCGACCTAAAATAAATCTTGTCTACATATTAGATATCTCAGGAACAAATGTCAAAACGACCTTAGCCAACTCACATTCTCGGGAGCTGATAGGAAGGCCTTGCTCCAGCTACAGAAGGTCATTAGTAAAAACCAAACTTGACTATGGATCGTGTGTGTACGGATCAGGTTATTTATCCCACGTTCAAATCCTTGGTCCGATACACAGTCAGGGACTTTGACTCTGGCTATATACACTTAAAACTTCCTTTTCCGAATTCCTCTATTATCAGGCAAATGAGCTATCACTATATCTCAGACGAATGAAACTGATCCTTCAGTATGCTACCAAACTATCTTCCAATCCAGATATACCCGCATATGTAGCATTTAGTTCCATATATCAAATTTCTACGTTCCGAAATCAAATTTTGTTCCATCTTTTTGCGAACGGATTCGTCTTCTCTTTCAAACAGCAAAATGCAACATTGAAAAATATTGTTAACTCTTAATTTCCCAAATCAGCACCTAGATTATCAAAACATTCAAATTTTTTTTTTTTTTTTTTTTGACTTGTGAGAATTCATAAAGTCTTCAACAATTCATATCCTTTTCAGAGTAAATTCATCGAATTCAGAGCCTATCATTGTACCCATATGTCCATATATTCAGACAGTTAGAACGACGTAAACAAAAGTTGTAGCTGCCAGTGACAAGCAATGTCATCATCAATAGCCGCTTACCGGATAAAGCCACACTTATTAGTGTAGAATCTACAGTCATACACGAAGCTTTGAGTGTGTGGGTGGGTGTGATTTGGAATTTTAACGTAGCTTTAATAATTTCTCAGTCATACCGTTACGATATCGGTAGTGTGACAGCTTATAGTGATGTCTAGTACTGGGGCATCATGCCGCATGCACATAGCATGATGTCCCACCCAGTCACATTATCCTGACGCCAGGAATACTATTCCTGACAATAACCTCTTAATGCTGAGCGACATCCGAGGCAGCTGCTAGTACTATTTTTATTAGTTTCCTCTGACCCTTGTCACGCCATTTTTGATATTTGGACATTTATGTTGGGGTGTAGGGTCTGAGTCCATTCTCTATCGAAAAGTTGGAATTCGCCTACATAATTTGGGGTCGGCATGTGGTAGCCGCTTACTAGCCGGAGCAGCAAACTTGAACGACCTTTCGTCGAGATATACCTGCATGAAATCGATAGGAATATGATTAATTTTCTCAAAACTCGTGAACATAGCATTCGTCATGTCTTTAATCCGCTGACAGACGTGACGAAAGTATGTTGTTGCTGAAATTTGACCTGGATCTGCCATTTGCATTCCGAGTCATATGACTATGCAAATCTCGCAACCTACATGTTAATGACATCAGCGGTCATATAGTCACGTGATTTCGACAATAAGCAAATTTTCGAAGTTGTTATACATAGAACTTGGACATATTATGTAGAAGTCAATTAATGTGTGTAAATAAATATAATGCACACTTAATTCTCAATACATTTATTCTGAGAACAACAGCCAGACACCTGTCGGTATCGCAGCAGGGACGAGATTAACATTCTCAAGAAGTGCCGATCACGTGTTAGCGATGTGTTTGTTGGTGTCACATGACAACCACAGTGACATGTGCTCTCTGCGTAAAGAATCTGATTTTCTTCAAATTGCTGAAACATTTACAGATTTTCGGTCGTTGTTTTCAAAATAAATATTTTGAGATGTTTATGCTTTTTTCTTTCATTTTTTTTATAAATATTACGTGACTTTCATTTATATGTTCGATTTGTTTTCCTACAGCAACACTAAAATTGGTGTATTGTTGTTATCACTTGACTGTATGACCTTTGATATCATTGACATGTAGGGTGCAAGAGTTGTGTAGTCACGTCTGTCAGCGGATTAAAAACACAACGAATGCTATGATCGCAATTTGTGAGAACATAAATCATATTCCTATCGATTTCAGGCAGGTATATTTTGATGAAAGATCGTTCAAGTCTGGGCTGGCTAGTAAGCCGCTACACCATGACAACACCAAATGCTGTCTGCGAATTCCAACTTTTAGGCAGGGAATGGACTCTGACCCTACACCCCAACATAAACGTCCAAATATCAAAAAATTGGGGTGGCACGGGTCAGAGGAAACTCGAACAACATTTTAATAAGTCTCTGGAATGACTCAGATCGAAACCGCGACCTCCCGCATCTGAGGCGGCCGCTCTAATCACTAGGCCACTGCAGCGGTACGAAGTTTTGAGCTATATTGAAACCAATAAATAAAAACAAATTATATCATCTTTCCGGATTCCTTTTCCACAATAAAAGCCCTGCAGAATTTTAAATTTGACAGGCCGTTCATACCCAATATTTTTACAAAAACAATGCTCTCATACGTTTTGAGAAACATGTTTTGTGCTGATTTTTTATTAATTGCTTTACATATCAGTTCCGTGACGTCACCCATGTTAATTTGCCGTTTGAGGTCATACATTTCGGGGTACTATTTCTATAAAAACGCTTTTGAGGCCCAAGTGGCCTATATAACTACAGTTGTTCGAAAGCTACCTTATTGTAAATAAGCCTGTGATTCCAGTGGCAAAAACAGAAACGTCAATGTTTGGCTTGCAAATGTATGGTTTGCATGCATAATATAAATTGATGATCATGCCGAATTACCAGTACTAGCATCGACTTTGGACAAGTGAACAAACCCTATTTGATTTGGCTATTTCTTAGTTTGCTCTTTAAAGCTCAAAAATCTTTCGTTGAAATAAAACCAAATTAAGTTGTTGGTATATCTTTCTCTGTTGTTTTTTTTTTTTTTAACATTGACAATTTCGATAATTATCTTACGTACGGATAATATAATTTTAGAAACATATTTTCCACAAGCATGTCCCTTGACTGTGGTTGCCGCTCTATTCCAATTTACAGGTATGAATCTTAATGGAGAAAATCATCAGAACTATCACTGAAGCAAGCTTTAAAAATACACCTGCACCAAAATATATTCCCACCTCCGGCGGGACTCGAACCCGCTATCCCCGGCTTAGGAGGCCGGTGCCTTATCCATTAGGCCACGGAGGCGTTGAAGGCTTTGAAAACATATTTTGATCTGTCTGTGTCTTATCATCGGGCAAAAATTCATTCTACGATGAAATGTCAATGTTTAACAATATAATAAACAACTGTGTACACGAAATACGCTCGTTGCAAATTTACTGGGTTTTTTATATATACATTGGAAAGAGAATCTATAAGGTCCTCAAATATTTTCATATTTTACTTCGTATTCAAGAGCAACGATGATACTAGAACGATATAATTTTAATGAAGAGCCATCAACTTTAATTAGAAGAAGAAATCTAAGAAATGGTAGTTATAAGATGGTCCTTTTCAATAGATGTAACTGAGGCCGAAACGTTCTCATTTATTTATTCCGCTATTTACAAGTCAGATTAACCTAAGGTACCAGATATATTTTGATGAAAGATCGTACAAGTTTCCTGGGCCGGCTAGTAAACGGCTACCCAATGCCAACACGTAATGCTGTCTGCACATTCCAACTTTTAGATTCGGAATAGACTCTGGCCCTACACCCCAGCATAAATGTCCAAATATCAAACAAATGGAACGGCAAGTGTCAGAGGAAACTCGGACTACATTTTTATAAGTCTCTGGTATGACTCGGTTGGAAATCCCTATTTGATTTTGACATTTCTCAGTTTGCTCTTTATAGCCTAAAATCGTCCGTTCAAATAAAACCAAATTAAGTTATTTCTATATCTTCCTCTGTCTCCTTTTTTAACATTTAAAAGAAAACTATAGAAACCTATTTTCTACAAGAACGTACCTTGAATGTGGCTGCCGCTCTCATCCAATTTACAGGTAAGAATCTCAATTGAGAAGTGATCAGAACTGGCACTGAAGGAAGCTTTAGAATACACCTACACCAAAATACATTCCCACCTCCGGCGGGACTCGAACCCGCAATCCCCGGCTTAGGAGGCCGGTGCCTTATCCATTAGGCCACGGAGACATTGATGGCTGTTTAAACGCAATTTGATCTGTATGAGATGGTTGTTTAAAGATAATTTGATCTGTCTGTGATTTATCATCGGACAAATATTCATTCTATGATGAAATGTTAATCTTAAGCTATAACATAAATAACTGTGCACACGTAATACGCCCTATGCAAATTTAGTGTTATTTCCCTTGTTATTCCTGTTGCTGAAGTCGTTACTATTGTCACTACAATTATTATTATTATTATTATTATTATTATTATTATTATTTTCGAAGATGAAAGGAATAACAACGATAAATAACAATTAACAGTCTCAGCAACATTGTCAAAGATGCCATTTCTACCCCTTTCACGAAAATATATAAATAAATAAGTAAACTGGGTTTTGCTGGCTTTTTATATATACATTGGAAAGAGAATCTATAAGGTCCTCATATATTTCCATATTTTATTTCGTATTCAAGAGGAACGATGATATTATTAGAACGATCTAATTTTATTGAAGATCCTTGAACTTTAATTAGAAGAGGAAATCTAAGAATTGGTAGTTATAACATGGTCCTTTTCAATAAATGTAACTGAGGCCGAAACTTTCTCATTTTTATATTCTGCTATTTAGAAGTCAGAATAACCTCAGGTATCAATATTTACCGAGGAGTTGTAACTCTTCTTGTAAGCACTGCAATATACGGACAGATACTCAGACATTCATGTTTTTCTCAAATTAAAATTTCTTTCAAAATTCCTACCACTTTCATGATTTTCTAAACACATACATACATACATACATGCATACATACATACATACATACATACATACATACATACATACATACATACATTCTAAAGCACATGAATGGTTCATAATTCTTCATAATAAAATCCGACTGGGGTTAAGGAGACCCAACAAATGTATTGCTTTCAATAAATGACCGTAACGTAGACTAAAGAGTATCAGGAATAGGTCTATCCTGATTCTGTTGCCTATTTCTCAATTTGTAGCAATCAGAAATAATGTGTCCTGTCTTCTTACAATAGGTACACGTGGGAAGAGATAAGGATTTCTGATCTTTCTTATCAGAAATTTGATTTATTACAGTTGTATCAGATTGAAATTTAGAAGGGTTTATATTAGGCTGTAATACCTTTCTACCAGAAGACTGCTGAGTCGAAGACTTGTCCACAAAGAAATTGTATGAGCTAAGGAGTACACGTCAGCAGTACGATCAGCATTTTCCAAGGTTTCGACCTTGTGCTCATCAAGATAAGTCTTAATGTCAGTATGGACACAGTTCTTGAACTCTTCAAGTAATGCGAGTTGTGTGAGATTTTCATATTTTTGATCAACTTTCTTGACTAAACACCACTTATCAAATAACTTCTCTTTTTCTCTTGGAAGTTCGACTTGAGTTTGTCCAGCTTCTTTTTATAGTTCCTGAATTTTTTCAGATAAGCCTCAGGGACTAAATCATAACCCTTTAAGATGCATTTCTTAATCAAATCATAGCCAGCACTGCTGTACTGACAGGAATGCACAGATTTCTCGGGTTTTGACAACAAGTGCACACTGTAATAATTGAGTCTACTGCTCCTTTGGCCATTTCAAACTTTCAGCATTTTATTTCAAAATAAGGAAAATATTTGTCTACTTCTTTTTCTCTGAAAGCGGCGCTAATTCTTAGTAATATCAAAACTTGAATTTGTATGTGAAGTGAGAACATGCATTTCACTTGCCAGCTCTGTTTCTTTTATTCTAAATTGATATTCCCTCTCTTTCTTCTCTTTTTGCATCTGTATTTGCATCCGTTTCTCTATTCTCTTTCTCCAGTAACATTTGTTTTTCTTCTTTCTGTAACTGGATTTGTTCATTCTTTAACTGCATTTGTCTCTCTCTCCTCTTTGTCCGGTTTTGCTTCTTTATCTTTCTGAAGTTCCAGCTATCTTAACTCTAGTTCCATCTTGCATTTTAATTTTAATTCCTTTATTTTTATGTCAGAGTCTGATACAGACTTACCTATCGAAAACCAAAAGACTTTTCTCCAAAACATTCTTTTCCACCAAATAATGGACCAAAATATGTCTTATTTCTTGCTTCGTTAAAACAGCTTTTGCCTGAGAAAGGTCATATTTTCTGGCAAGTTGAATCAATTCATCTTTTTTCAAACAGTCCAACTGCTCTTGGGTAGGATTTGAAAGAAAGATCTCAACTTTTAATAACATTGTAACAAAAAAGCCTGTAGATTTCACTAAAGATTTCTAAAATGAAAAATAATACTTGGGATTTAAAAAAATTCAAACACTATGGGAATTTCAAATTCAAAAATCAAAGTTTTCTGAAATATTTTAGCCAAAATTCATATATCTCAAGCACGAGTACCCCAGTTTTATGTTACTAGTCTAGGCTCTTACAAAAAGTAACAGAAAAGGGTGAAGACAACAAGCTTTGCATAATTTAATAAACAATTTACTTCCCTATATATACACACACAAGCATTCATACATACATCCAGGTGGGGAGGGATCTTATTATCGAAATGAATTTCTCAAATTAAAATGTCTTTCAAAATTCCTACAGCTTTCATGATTTTCCAAACACATACATACATGCATACATACATACATTACAATCTGTGCGTCCTTTATTTTTGTTTAAACGATAATAATTATGAATAATAATCCGAATATAGACTCAATTTTGTTCTTTAAATATGTAATTGAATTTTAAAAAATCTTTGTAAGATAGGCTGTTGGATGATACCAAGACCCATAACTACCAATGTATTGGGCTTTATTATTGTTATTTTTTAACATATTTTTAAGAAGTTATCAACACTCAGTATATTTAACAATTATAATATTTGAGTAGAGTTCACATCACAACAGCGCCGATGTTAAATCGTCTGAAACCTTTCTGGGAGAAAGGGAGACAGCATATGGACTCATGTCGTGTTCCAAATTAGAGTATGGACTCAGGATGTGTTCCTTATTAGCGTATGGTGTCAAGTCGTGATTCCTATTAGAGTATGGAGACATGTGCTTGCTGTTTGCGTATGGACTCAGATAATTATCACTATTTGCATACTTACTGAAGCCATGATCCCTATTAGCATATGGACACAGCGTGCAGACCGAGGTCGTCATCCCTGTAAGCGTTTATTGGTGTGATCACTCTCGTACTTGCATCGTAGACAGGATCTCTTAGTGCCTAAAGTTGAATTGGTTTTCATGTTTTTACGTTTCCCCCCATAATGTATGTGTTATTTGTGACAAATCAAGTAGAATTTTGCTTTTATTAATTTTTGTCTAGGGTTCATACACCGCCCTACACTAGTGTTTTAATGCTCCTTGACCCTGGCTGGTCTCGGAGCTTTAATTATGAAAGTGGTCCTTTCTAAGGATCGTTGTTGTCCAGTGTATGTTATATGCGTATGCTACATGTTTTGTATGTAATAATAATAATAATGAGGACTTTGTATAGCGCCTAATCATTAGAAGCTCTAAGCGCTTTACAACATTAGACAACACCTATAAGATAAAAAAAAAACATATATAATGATATGATTACAAACACAAATACCCATAAATTAGAAAACATAGAAAAAACATGCTGAGAATATTTAAGGCAGGAAACATTATTAGGTCTTTTAGTTTGTTCTTGCAGTCGAATTATGTGAGTTTTGAGAGCACTCTTGAATGGGATCACTGTGTCATTGTGTCTAAGTTCAGTGGGCAATTCATTCCGCGTTGCTGGGAAACGATATGCAAAGGAATGCTGTCCATACGACTTTGTTTTCATAGTGGGAATAATGAGTGTACGATTGTCAGAAGAGGAGCGTAAGTATCTTGCTCGTGTGTACACATGGGTGAGATTGGATAGGTATGTTGAACTAGAGTCCGTCAGTGAAACGTAGCACAGAGAACAAATTTTGTGTTTGATTCTGGATCGAATGGATAGCCAGAGTAGGGTACAGAGCAGCGGGGTGGCGTGCTCTGATCGTGGTACTCTAAGTATGATCCAAGCAGCTGTGTTTTGAACTTTTTGATGTTTTTGGAGTAGATATTGAGAAATACCAGACAGAACTGAGTTACAATAGTCCAGTCTTAATGTCAGTATGGACACAGTTCTTCAACTCTTCAAGTAATACGAGTTGCCTGAGATTTTCATGGCTAGGGCGATATGCAGATTGTAGATTGTACATTGCTAAAAAGACTGTTTGAATTCAGATGAGATACGAGCTGGGATAGAACAACCTTTTCTAAGATTTAGTATATGAATGGGAGATTAGAAACTGGGCGGTAGTTCTTTAAATCGTTATGGTCTAGTGTTGGTTTCTTCAGCAGAGGCTTAACAATGACAATTTTGAAAAATGATGGGAATTCCCCGGATGAGAGAGAGGAATTAATGACATCAGTTTGTGAAGGCAATACTGGATCTAAGCACACAAGCAGCAGTGATGTTGGAATTGGATCAAGTTCACATGACTTTGGTGCACTCTTCATCAGGATTGTATGTACGAAATCCAAAGAGACAGGTTCAAATGCTGCTAATGGTTGCCACTCAAATTCTGTATCCCAACTGTATGGTGACGACGAGTCAATTGAAATTGTGGTGTCAAGCTTATCTCTAATGGGTTGTTCTTTGTCAAGGAAGAAATTTGCAAACATGTCCGGAAGATCGACTGGAGAGAAGGTAGTTGGAAATGGTGTAGATTTGTTCTTGACATTAGCTTGTTAGTAATCTCAAAGAGCTCTTTGCAGCTGAAACTTTCCATGATCTTAGTAGTGTAGTGGGCTGATTTAGCTGCATGTACTATATTTGTGACATTCTTCTTAGCGGCTTCATATATTTGCTTATGAATAGTGAGTCAGGTGGAAAGCCAAAGCCTTTCAGCTTTATCCTTGTATTATTGTATGGACTGGCTAAAATGTCACATTTCTCGAGTTGTTCTTTAGTTTAGTGATTCCTATCTAAGAAGAAATTTCCATAGTTCTAGGGAGGTTCGTCTTATGCGTGTGGTGTTATCATGTGAGTTTCTTTGTTCGATTGCTTTCGCCATTGATACCGGTACCGTCTTTCCCAGGCTTCTGGTCCCTATCTAATGCAGTTTATTATGTGTACGGTGTATAGAAAGGAAGAGAATTTAGAACATAAGTAGAGAAGAAAAAGAAGACATGTTTTATTGGTTGGTGCATGTATGCTGTGGGTTTTATAACTTGTAGTTTTAATAATGTTTTAGAGCGTACGCCTAGGAAGCGGGAGGTCGTGGGTTCGAACCCCGGCCGAGTCATACCAAAAACTTGCAAAAATGGTACTAACACCTGCTTTACTAGGCGCTCAGCATTAAGAGGTTAGTGTTAGAACTGGTCGAGCAGCAGAGAGGGTGAATAGACTCTAATTGACTTACTCTCAAATCGTTAAAATAAGCCTTCCTGAAAATCGCAAGAAAAAAATTGCAAAAAAAATCGCGGCACTGACTGGGTGTGCCGAGACAGCTATCAATTAAAAAAAGTGATAACATATAATGGCACCAGTGTTGAAGTATTATACAGCTAGATTAGCTCGAGAGCGACTTGAAGCAATTAAAAAATATCTTCCCGTTAGAGATTCAGTCAGAAATAAACTACAAGAACTGCAATAATCTCCAGTTGAATACGTAAAAGGTACAGAACAGTTATTTAGACCCGTTACTAAAGTTACTGAAAAAGTCGTAACGGCCATAAGGAGGATCTTCTTCCAGTATCAAAACAAACTGCTAAGCAAACTGCAAAAATAGCAGAAAGAAATAAGAAAACAAGAATGATTTTACGAGGGCTTCCAACTGAAATAGCTGTCGCACAACCTCCACCTGTCAGTGAAGAAATACTTGAGGGTATCAGTGAAATAAAAGAGAAACGTATGCCTAAAGTAAAATTAAAAGAAGAAGCGGAACCGGAAGAGCAGAGTAAACTGCTTGAAAAAATTTACTAATAACTCTATTAGACAAACAGAGATGAACATTGATATTTCCAAACTAAATGGGTTAACAGCTTCGAGTTTTAATTATAAAGATAGACATTCAAAACCCGAATATGAAAAACCCGTAAGTAGGGAGATTTCGTATAATCGGATATTTCGCATAAAATTTAAAAGGTATCAAATCTCAAATAGTGATGTAATATATCTAGCGTATTTAGATGAAATAGATAAATATATTCTAGGTGCTCAGTTGGAACAACAACAGCTCAGCGAAAACCTCAACCCAAACCACAAACCAAACCTCAACCATATATCGTGGTAACACCACCACCACAACCTCCTCCACTGCAACAACAAAAACCTCCTGCTGAAATGTTTACTGATTATGCTCTTGAACGATTTGCTAATAAAGAACCAAAAACTACAGCTAAGCATTGCGCCGTTTGGGTATAATAATAGAAAACGGTACTTAAATCCCGAAGTTGACAAAACGGAGATAAAGTCAAAAGACTGGGTTCCTTTAGTATTTTCTGCTGCTAAAAACTTACCAAAGTTGATACAAATCATCCAGAATTTGACGCATTTTAACAAGTAAGAAAATATCGACAAAAGCGGAAAGAAGTAATGCAACAACTTTCTCAACAGCAGCAGATTTCGTCACACACACAATTACAGCATCCTCCACCGCTGCAACAGATAGAACAACAAACGGAAGATGAAGATTTTATTGCTGAACTGTTGTGGGGGGAGGATCTCCATAAACGGGAAGTGGTCTTGTTACTTGTCCCAACAATATTATCAATGACGTACAACGACTAGAAGTTCATATAGGAGGAAAACGAGCAGGTAATAATTCTCGGGAAATAATTAATGAAGCAGCTTATATTTGTCAACGATTATTCACAGGTGGTATCATGGATATTAGCGTTTACCGGGTACTTATCGATGAACTCGTTGACGACCTTGACTAAGTGACTAGTTGTCACCATGATTAGATAAATGGTAAGTAAAATAAGATGATCGTATACAATAGTCAGCGTATTCCTGCAATGGTCAGAATAATAAACTCACGATTACCAACCTACAGAGCGATTTAAGGAGATGGACTTGGTGATGTTGTTCAGGGATTATTTAAAAGGTTAGCTCCAAAAGTAGCACCTGTTACAAAACAATTATCGATGAAAGCTATTGACGTTGTTCGTGAAAAAGCTCCTGGTGCAATCGGCAACGTTGCTGGTAAGGCATTCTCGGCAATCAAAGAAAGACTAGCACGATTAATAAGACGAAAACCACAACCAGTAAAATTACCAAGCACTGAAATCATGCCTGCAAATGTCAGCAAAATAATAAATCAAGAAGCGAATCAAAAACTGGCGACCTTGATGGATCAGCGGGTCAGTGAAGCATAAAAGAATATTGTTTCAAGTTTGATATCAGGAAGCGGAGTTTCCCGAAGCGGAACTCCTCGTGTTAGACAAAAATAATTATAATAACAAATGTTCAAACGTATATCCGACACAGCATTTGATATCGAAGCACCAGTCCTTAAAGATGAGTGCGTGCGCGATTATCAATTTTATTCTTATTGTAAATGTCTCGTAGACTACCTTAGGTTGGGGTGGGGTGCTCCCAGTATTATCTTTAATTATTACAGAAGACCCACCCTGGTTTGTTTTTGTTAGAAATTGAAGTAGTGATAGAGATGCAAAGCTCCGAGCCCCCAGTCAGCGATGCCGACAGTTAAATTAATGAATACACAAAAGGTGAAATTCAAATAAACAACAAATTTAATGTCATTCAATAACAGATAGTCCTTCTCCAAACGAAATTCAATATTCAAAACCCTATCACTCGACTTTCATTCGACCAAGTGACGGCCTATTTCATCATCTGACTTAGTGTGATAGTTTTTCCTCCTGTCCTGTGTTTCTACTCATCTGTAGTATTTCTTGATTGGTACCCAGTACCCCTTCAGTCCAACAACCACGTCCTTCACCCTTCCACTTCCTCCACTTCCGTTCTCTCCTTTTCTTGTCTCCCAGAGACTCGGGACCAACTATACCAGGGTATTTCTCTTCTCTGTCTCCTACAGCTCCTCCGGTCCCTAAAAGCTTCCTTTCCGAAACTCCTTTGAAATTCCCAGAATAACAATTTTTCCGCCAAATCAAATGAGGTCGGAGTAGCTTATAACTTCCTTATGTAATTTCCCCAAGATGATTTAGCGACTACTGGCGTCTAGTTTCAAGACACTAGATTTAAACTTGCGATTCCAATGGTGACCACACCTTGCACAATTCCGAGTGGATGTCGATTCACCCATGGTCTACATAATTAGCAGACATTGCCCCCTTCCCGGTAGTCTGTCAAGGGTGGATTTACGACCCCCACTTGATGTTCCTTTGAGCCCAACATCGGCAATTCATGCCACTTACCAGTGAATCGCACGCAGCCAAATAAGGCGCCAGTAACAAGTTCATATGGCCATGTAATATACAACTGGCTTCCCACTCGTCTTGTTGATGTCGGCTTACACACGCAACATTTATGAAGCGAATAATTAGCCTCGGGGTCTAGCATATACATGTTGCAATCTGGCTATTGTTCCTTACTTATAACGTGACACTTATGACGCATGACTACCAAATCAGCGTGAAAGAATTGAATTACAAGTCCATAATACAGATATTTTTACCCGCTGAGGCTTTTATTGAGGTAGAAGGTGAAATTATAAAAACAGATGATACTGAGTATGCAAATGAAGTACGCGTTGGCTTTGTCAACAACGGCATCATGGCATTATTTGATAGCGCCACTTATATGATTGATGGAAAAAACATCCAGACAATTCAGAAAGACGTTGTGAGAAAGGTTAACGACGACGATGCTCTCTGGAGACCTGTTGGTGATGCAGCTAAAGTAATACTAACAAAACATTCGTTGTCGATGACGGTAATGACTCCAACCATCGCAGAAGAACAGCGACTATTATATTTTATGGACACAGGTGGTAAATCACTACTGTCATGGTAGACAACAACAACGGATAGCATGCAAACTAACGTTAACGGAGTATTTACGTAGCATAAAGCATCACAGCAAGGAGTTTCTGCACCGCAACATATCTTTATTGCTTTTCAGGAGACTTCGCGATTAAACTCACAAATTCGTACCCATATGATATTTGACAGATTGGGTGTTACCGAGGTTTCTTTACGGATTTATTGACAACAAGAACCGACAGAAAACATACTACTGAATTATGAACAAAATCATATAGCGCGTGTATACCATAGGGTAATGACGTTTATGGGACGCGATCAAAACGTAGATACCGGTTTACAAATCTCACAGTTGGATTTTAAAAATCGATATCTGATCTGTTACTTTTCACTGGAGCATCTTGACTTATCCAGACAATCTCTCGCTGATATACACTTAAGAACCAGCCTGAATACAGGTGCTGGTGTGCTAATTACAGAATGATCGCGGTTATACTCAGCGACAAAGTAATGTTACTTGAGGGTGCTGATGGAAAATGCGAATTGTTGATTTACAAGTGGAAAATATGTAACGATTTAAAAGCACGGGTATTATCATAAAATGTCATCATGCCATCATGTTAATGTCAGTCTGACTCCTGGTCAGATTAAAAAGCTACAATCCGAATCAGTAAAAAAGACAGGAACCACAATAACGCCAAAACACAGTCAGATCACAGGCGATGAAAACAAGCTATCGTTGACAAACAGATCAGCAATAACGTATACACAATGTCATCGAAATTTTCAAAATGGTCACAGCAAAATAATACTATCAAATATACCGCGGAAGTCACTGGTGTGTACAGCGCTGCAAAATTTGGTATATACACTACATATCCATGGCGTCATTCAACCAATAAGTTTTCCGGAGTTGTGTCTATTGTGTTAAATAGCGGAGATGAAAAAACATTTATACTGGAAGCAGCTGATAAGAAATTAACCGCAACATCTTACTGGTGGTGTCTGGAATTTATTGCTGAAACACCACAATTGGTTACTGTGTAAAATATAATGTGCATTTCAATCGACTTTCAAAAATTTAGATATGATCAAGTACGTGATTGGCAAATAACGTTGAAAACCATCATTGGCAAGTATACAACGAAAGAAAAAAAAATACCGAAGACGTGCAGTTCTCATTGATGTTATTGTGTACTCGGTATCCGCGCTCACTGCTGGTACCCGTTTTTTATTATCTGCGCTAACACCAGTGACAGCAGATAAAGCTGTGACAATATGTGTTTCATCGGCAACCATCGCTGAGTTTTTTAATATTATCGCGATAACGATATCTACGTGCACGAGCACAAAATTGCATGATTATGTTGTAAAATTACACACGGTAACAACAGCTTATTCTAAATTATCGTCACTGATATCATCAAGTCTTAACGATATGACGATATCAGATTCTGAATTTGCCACAATACTTAAGATCTACAATGAAGTCATCGATTTAGAAAACATGCGTTTGGAAAATGGAAATTTAAATAATGACATAGCTACTTCAGCAGATAGCCACAAATACAACCGCAAATGAAAACCAAGATGATATCAGTAAACTCCACTAACCCTGAATTTAGCATTAATTTTCCAACTGCGATTCCAGTAGCGGAGATAACTCTTGCACATTTGCGAGTATACTACAGTTGGCCCAATATTAGATCAAGATCTACAATCAAATAATTCGCTGGTATTTGCAAATAAAAATAAAGATGATGGAACACCCGATTGGTAAATTGTTGGAATACCGACGGCACTTATCAAATCAAACAGATCAATGATGAATTTCAACGTAGAATAAAAACTATCAGGAAAAAAAATCAAAGATAGCCATAACAGTACACAAACCAACGCTATCGTCCGCAATTGAAAGAAATTTACCGGATTACGTCGTTCATATATATCAATCATCCATCAGATCTGTGCTAGGATGGCCTGAAATTCCATCTATTTATCAAGGACCATCTGAACCAAAGCGGTCTGATTTTATCACCGACGAAAAGAAATTTATAAAGGAGCAAGAGTAGAGAAAAAATATTTGGAAAAAGATGTTTTCACTAAGCCCGATGGCAGTATTAGTGAAAATAGTCTTGAGATACACGTGAACTTAACAAATTACATCATTTAGTTATCGGTGTTACACAATATTGTTCTGATAAAATAAAGCAACAAATTGTCGAAATAATACA
The DNA here is from genome assembly GCA_028554795.2 of Sinohyriopsis cumingii. Classification (NCBI taxonomy): domain Eukaryota; kingdom Metazoa; phylum Mollusca; class Bivalvia; order Unionida; family Unionidae; genus Sinohyriopsis; species Sinohyriopsis cumingii. The sequence continues at coordinate 71,522,159 of CM068825.1, read as the reverse complement.
ACATCTAAACAAAATCATAGAAGATATCAAGTATCTTAATTCTCGAATTCTTAAGCAAGCAAATAACCCAAATTATTATGATTTTGGACGTGAATATAAATTTTATACAATGGAGTATTTCTTGATCATTATCCAATAACTAAAGAACAACTGCTGAAGTTTATAGTACCATGATTTGGAACCAACGAACTAAAGAAATCAATCAATTATCTAATCAACATAAACTTTCCCAAAATACTCGAGTCATGAAGAATAATAAACCCTCCGGTAGGTATTATCAAGCATAATAATGATCCATACTGACAAGATCGTCATTTGCGCCGGAAACTGTAAATATAACCTCAACGATTGCGCTCAATCTTATTTGTGATGCAATTGATGAAAATTATCAAACAAATACTGATATATCAAATCAGGTACAGCAGGGATATATCTTATATACTTTCACACCACAAGTCCCAGCCGGAATCTGATTGTGCAAAAAACTGATCAATCTGGTCTATATACGATGCCATAATCCGCTATTATCAAGAATTTCAAACTAACTGACCAGTCCGGCAACTTGCTTGACCTTCGTAGAGAGACTCTGAGTCTGAATTTGCATGTAAAATCCTAAGGATTTTCAATCTTAAAAATCTACGATTTTCAAGGATTTTTAAACGTAGATTTTTAATCGTATAGTGTTGCCCCCCCCCCCCCCCTTGATAACAGTACATACTTTAAAAATGCCACTAACGTGGGATACACATTAAACACAGTTTTTATAAAAAAAATAATCCCGTCCTTTGATTTTGTCCTTGATAAAATCATTGGGATGGATATTTTGTTACTGAGAAATCGACCAAAATCAGTGACAGAAAGATTCAAATCTGACATACTTTCACGTTCATTTTCAGGAATGACTCTAACTTTCATTTTCATTACGACTGACAGTTTCTGACATAATATTTTTTTTATTGTCTTATGCGAGTATTGATTTTCTTTTTTGCATCATATTCACGAGACAGATCTAATCTAATTTTTTTTCTATTGCCAGAGAGAGAGGGATGAATTCCCTCGCTTCACTTTCTTTTACTGTAGCCAACGACTGAAACACCCCCCTTGAATTCGTTCTACAAATCTGTATTCTGATGATAGTGTGTATCCACCTTCGTATTTACGTTCTTGTAATATTTCAAAATCAGAAAAATTTTTTCAGGATTTAGTTCATCAGATATGCCGTCCTTTTCTAATTTTTTAATAGCAGAAACAATATCATTGATATTTTCGTAATTCATTATATGCTAAACATGCGTTTAAAAGAAAAATATTTTACACGCTTATGTGAATTCTAGATTGCCATATGACATTGTAGCAAGTCCACAAGGGTGTTGATTTTTTTTTACTCTAAGGACGACACAACCACATGTGACTCCCTGTATTGCCATATGACAGTCTAGCAGGCTCAGGGGCACGAAACACAACCCTCCATGTGAGTCTCTCGATTGCCAAACAACAGTCTAGCAGACTCAAGAGGGCGTGTTTAGTAGAGGACGACACAATACATATAGCATATTTCAGGTATATATAGTTTTAAGGACTGCACAATCTCCATGTGAAACCCTAGATTGCCATATCACATTCTAGCAGGATCAGGAAGATATATTTACAGTAAGGACTGCACAGTACATATAGTATTTACAGTCATGACGGCACAATCTCTGTGTGAAGCCCTAGATTACCATATGACATTCTAGCAGGACCAGGAAGATATATTTACAGTAAGGATGACATAGTACATATAGTATTTACAGCATTTACAGTAAGGACGGCACAGTACATATAGTATTTACAATAAGGACGGCACAGTACATATAGTATTTACAGTATATAGAGTAAGGACGGCACAGTACACATAGTATTTACAGTATTTACAGTAAGGACGGCACAATATACACGGGAACCGTTCTCTACGTTCAACATATTTTTGCACACCTACCTCAAAATCAACCCCGGAAGAGTGCAAAAGGGCACCCACCACGTGGTGACATGGTGGAAAGGTGTGTCTGTCTGTTGAGTTTCGAATCTTTCAAAATTCCTACAGCTTTCATGAGTTTCCAAACACATACATACATCCATCCATCCATCCATACATACATACATACATACATGCATGCATGCATACATACATACATACATACATACATACATACATACAGACATACATACATACATACATACATACATACATACATACATACATACACAGCAGGGACCATCTATCACTTTGATTTTCTCCAATGGTTGTTTTAATACCTACACACAGACTCGCTAAAGAAATGAGAGAACGAGGAGTGCAATCATGTGCTTATCATAGCTATTTCCGATGGAAGGAAGACACATGGACTCCTGATCGAATGGCAGAAAAATATATCCCAATGATCATCATTTGGGATGAGATATGTACAGTATCGCTAGATACATTAAAAATGTTTCTCGATTGGCTTTTATTACAAAATACAGCTGTGATAATGTGCGGCGATCATGGTCAACCACCACCGTTTGTTGGGCCATCTCCACACGGGTGGCTAAAGAATTTTGTGGATTATTACGAGGAGATACATGATGATCATAGATCTCTTGATGTAGAATTAAGGGAGTTTAAAAACTTAATCAGACTACAATCGAATAAAATTCAGTGTGAAATAATGCGTAAAATGATTTCAGAAACTTCTATGAACGACTTTCTGCAAGTGTGGAGACCAAATGAAAAGACTCCATGGACACTGGGATATGCAATGACAATTCATTCATCTCAGGGATTAACCATCTCTGATACGCGAGTTTGGATTGTCGATGATCATGTCGAATGGTCAAACTTAGTTTATCTCGCAGTGGTTCGAGTCAGAAGAATATCTCAGCTGCGGAGAACTGTCATAGATACTAAAGAAGCCATCAATGATGCCCACGATAAATGTCGAGGTGACAGTGATATAGTAAGAAAAAATTAGCTGAATATAAACAAAGTGACAAAAAAAAGAGACTTTGATCTCGATGTTGAATTTGTCATAGCGCTTAAACTGCAGCAGAATAAACTTTGTGCAAGTTGTAATACAGTAATGCAGTGTGTCCTCGTCTGATTTTGACGTTATATTGCTTCATCAACGATGATAGTGCGCCCTGAAATTCTTTGCCAGGATTAAGATGTAGCAGCTGTGGCCATCGTAGACCACCACGTCGATAAATTCAGGTCACACATGCATACATACATACATACATACATACATACATACATACATACATACATACATACATACATACATTATTTAATTAATTAATTAATTAATTAATTAATTAATTAATTAATTATATACATACATACATATAATTATACTTGAATGTGTGTGTGTGTGTCTTTTGCTTAAGTTTTAATTGTAAAACTTTCGTTCGCAAAAGAATGAGCATATGTACATTTTGTAAAATCTTGCCGCATTTGTTTTAATCAGCTGAGGCCACCATATCCTATTTTGTTGTGCCCAGTTTTGAACTCTAATAAAGTCTGAATTTAATCTCATTTGAACAACTTTAGTATGTGGTTCATGTAAGACCGAAGTCTGCTGTTGTTATGTTAACGAATAGTTAAAGGGCAGCAACTCAATTAAGAGGAACGAAATGATTGATCACATAGTTATTTCCCCTTTTGGTCAGAACCCTCATTCATAACCATCAATTAAGAGGTCCAAATTTCCCAATGTGAAATTGAATATCATAAAAATGACCCAAGTTTTACTCAGTACGTTCTAGATGGAAATAGCTAATATATGATAAAACCTCTGCTTCACCAATTTTTGTTTTTGAGAGTGTGTGCTTTTTCATGGGTTAACATTTTGGATGCCCATGTTTTGGTATAGAATTGAAGATTTTACAAAAATATTTTCAAGACACTACATTATAGACATTCTGGTCTGTACAAATTATGACACGAAGCTCCGACAGAAGATCTCAAGAATCAATTAAACGTGTATCTGCGTCCGAGTTATTATATTATTTATATTTTACTTTTTTACTTTTGATATTTTGACGTCATCGAATGTTTCACCCAAACAAATTTATAAACAAGAAAACTATGCATCATTGTCATCAAATAAGGGAAATCACTGTATTAACATTGTTCGATTCTTTTAATAGCATTACTTCCCTTCATAACAGAACCGTGATACTTTAGGAACCGCTGTAGCGGTCTGTATTTTTGTGTCTTTCCTTTTTGAAAAATTCACCTATAATGGTTCCTTATTACACGTTAGTGGTGCGTATCTAGGTTCTCGCTCGCATCGCGTATATTGCTTTTCGATTTGTATAACGGAAAGTATCGCATTATGATAAAATAGATCGACATACATCTTCCTTTGATGATGATGATGATGACGACGACAACGATAATGATGATGATGATGATTGTTATTGTTAGTATTACAATGAATGATTCGTCGATGTATAATCTGATGTAAGTATGAATTATCTGAAAATAGTGTCACTAGCTTCTAAATGTACAGATATAATTCACCAATATCGGTGTTTGCTATACAAACGGTAACGCTTTGGCTATACAAACGGTAACGCTTTGGCGATACAAACGGTAACGCTTTGGCTATACAAACGGCAATCATTTGGATATACAAATGGTAACAAGCCAGTTTTTCCATTAAAAGCTTGTATGTGGAAAAAGTAGTTGTATAAGCAAATATATGTGTATGTGTAAACACTGAAACGCAGTTGGGCAGGAAGTTCGGGTTAGTATCTTCTAACATATAGAATGTTTTTCTACATTTTAGTGACGGCAGCTAAAATGAATGGCAGATTGGCATCTTTTTGCGAACGTCTTATGTCAAGACGTTTTCTGTAAAATTTGGTCAACTTCTGTGGACCAGATTTCCAGACGAAATAATTTTTAACAAATCTTTTGTTACCCAAGTCTAAAAGGATCTTATGCCAGGATACTTTTCGTTATTTTAGGTCAAACTCGGTTCATCGTGTTTTAAGAAAAGAAAAATTTTTTAAAATTTTCTTATCTTTCGTATTATTTGAACGGATTGCAGAAATTTTCACAAAATTGAAAGACACTCAGATCTGAACGGCTTCCGTTAAATTTTCTTCACATTATTTTCAGAACTTGATATGTCCTTTCAAAGATTGTCTGTTTTCAATAGTGGGTTGGCACCATTTGTGCAAAGTTGAAAGTCTTCAAGCCAGCATTCTTTCTGTGAAATTTTATCAAAATTCTTATTAGCAGCGTTTGAGAAGTCATTTTAAGCTTTTCGTATCTGTGGTAACGGTCGCGATGTATGAGAATCGATTGGCTTCATTTCTATAAATATGAAATTAAATTTACAACAGTATGTTTCTAAATTCAATTAGGTTTAATTCCCATCAGCATTTTATGAAAAGATGTGTTCTTGTTTTAGTAATGGCGGCCATATTTGATGGTAAATAAGAGTCATTGTATAAAGTTCAAAGGACGTTTTGCCAGAATGGGTCTTATTTAAATTGGTTCAAATTCTGTTCATCGTTTTCCTTTTATACGATTTGGTTAAAGGTTTATATTTTTAATAACAGAAACCTCAGCTGATAGTGAATGAAAATCATTTGATGGTGAGTGTCTTCTGCTAAGTTCGATTAAACATGTTCAGTCTCTTTATTGTCGAAATTAAAAATATCGACGGACACTAGATGTAAGATGACCTAACCAATATCATTGACTCGCGCACACTTTCGAACTTCTCCTAAATATTGATGATGTAAGCCAATATTACAATTTTGATCAAAATTAGATCAGATTTTTGTCCCCTGATAAGAGTCAGAAGAAACTGCTGAGGGCCAATGGACGACATACGAGACAGAATGGACTCAGGGAAGCCTTAAAAACAGATGAGCTAGGAGTAATATTTCGTGATAAAATTCATTTGACGCAACTTTTCGAGTTTTTGCATGGCAGAATAGTAATTACAACTACTGTTCTAAGTGAGTATCTATATCCATCCATCCATCCATCCATCCTTCCATCTATCGAGAGAGAGAGAGAGAGAGAGATAGAGAGATCGCCTTAACGATTCCGACATTGAGGTGCGTGTTTATGCACTTAATTTAAAATACACAAACAAATGTGCTCTGTTTTGGAATGTTCCAAAAGAAAACAAATAACAAATATTCATGGTCATGATGTTAAGCAGGGGCATATAAACTAAAATTCTTCTGAGAAGAAAATGAAATGAATATTATTCCACGTCCTACCAAACTGCCTGATTAAAATCATATAACAACTAATTTATTGAGAAATCTAATGGCATCATCTGAGCGGAAAATTTATACCAGAGTATATTAAGGGTTTTATTTAATAATTTCTATACTTTGAAGAGAAATAAATGTAAAGGTGAGATATTTTTTGTCAAATACTGCGGTCGAACAGAGGACCTGAAGCGGAGGAAATATTAGGCTTGATGAATCTCACAGAAATAAGACAAACATTCTTATTTTATTATGAGAAAATATAATTAGATATATTATAGGTAGTTTTTAATTGTATAAAATGTATACAAGTTCAAAAATATTTAAAATTGTTATATTTTTCATCCAATCCTCCTTGAGATATTTACGATCAATAAAAAATAATTATTTCCTTTTGTGCGACAACTTTTCTCTAAAGCAACTTTGGTTGGTAGAAAGTTCTTTTCCAGTTAGTACTGTAGAAGAAGTTACCTTTGTCCTGGACATTCACCAATACTAGAAAATCTGCAAGTGTTCTATTTTGAAAAATTTTCCTAAGTTTTTTTAATTGCATTTTCTTTACTGATATCTGCAGTTTTTGCAGATTATGGTGATGCAAACAATAACTATGTAACTTATTTTGACTTTTATCTCATGCAAAGAACGAACCTCGGTGAAATATATTGGTAGCACAAGAAACCCATCGTTCAAATCAATAAAAGATTTGCTATTATTATTATTATTAGTGTCTTTGTTGTTATTGTTGTTTACTTATAACCTATTCCCGTTAATTTTACATTATTGTTACTACTACTGCAAACCAATACTTTCCAGTTAAATTTCAATAATTGATACTATTAATATATACAGTGTGAGAGTAATTCATGAAAGGGGAACCACTGACAATCGGGGTCCACTGCGACTTTTAGTAAAATGCTGTTTAGGTAGCAGGAAGCGACATGTTAACACAGATCCTGGTCAGAGACAGGTATAGAAGCCTTAATCTACACTTCCAAGGAAAATATCCTGCACAGATATAACTGTGTTGATGTAATAGATCGCTGCATGTCATTCATTCCTCCGCGCGAATACAGTAATTTATTTTTTCTGGATGGAGGCATATCAGAGATGTACAATCTCTGCATCAAGTATACCGTACAAATGACAATATAGACTCTCTAGTGCAGAAAATGTGCCAGGTACACAATACGTACAGATGAACTGAAATTAATTTGTTTAAAGCACAAATTTATGGAACACGTGTCTCTATGGTTGTTTTTGAGTGCTCAAAGTGGTGGCATGGAATCTGCTTAATCATTTTACACAACGACGAGTTTTACAAGACGTGTTGAAAAAGGCAAATACGAAGAATCCTGCAGCGGAATTAGAAGGCTTATTCAAACAGTACCGACATTATCCAGGTCAAGATGTTCGTTCCTCCATAATCACTATAAAGGTTTACATGGATTCAGTAACTTTAGATAACATTTTTGCATTAGTGTTCATTAGTGCAAGCAGAAATGGTATAAATGATTTTATATACATATATTGGACAATCGGAGACCTAAATTAAACTAATCGGTATGTTAAACTTTTTATGTCACGTGAGAGCACTACTTTGATGTATACTTACATGTCAATATGTAAATACTGATATTTGAAATCTTCTAACACAAGTATTTGTTTTTCGTGGATTTTAGATGTTAAAATCATATATAAATGATCTCCGGTATATGGAAATATATATTATTATTGTCAGCAATAATAATATAATTTCATGCACATCACTTTGTGTATATTGCTATTTTCATTTTTAAAATCATGTTTAGACACGAGATATGTTTCACATTCCGTTTTGAACTCCTGACGATAATTTCTCGATGTCTAAGAATAGTTTATATGAATAATACATAATTCGTTTGTTGTAATCCATAAGAAGGTAATGCAGACATTAAATTTTACAGATTTCGTTTGATGTCCTCCATAAAAAACAATTGATGGCTTTGTTTGGACGCCCACTTGCATAGTTGGTTGCCCACTTGCATGGTTAGGCAATGACTCTTTAAGACATGTAATGTTTCTGACAAAAAATATGAGCCCTCTTTTTTTAACAGTCTTTACCTGGTGCTCAAGTCCTTATGGTTTGAACTGTTTCAATTTCTTTACTGGCGCTATGTTACAGACTGGGTTTTAGACTAGTCAGTTAAACCTGTAAAGTCAGGCCCCATCGTCGTAAGTCTATCCTCAATATTTCGAGTGATACATGTTATCCCAGACGTAAACATTTACGTTCAAATCAACAAATGCAGTATTTCGGTTCGTGAAAATATTCTGAGTAATCCGTGGAGTCAAGTTCCCTGATGGAGAGACAAAACCTGGCTATTAAAACAATATATACTTAATTAACCAATCTGATGCCTCTTCAGAGGTCTGTTCACTATCACAATTAGAGAAAACAGGACAGCTTAGATAAAAACCATCTTTTACACCAGAATCATGTTTTGCTAGATTGTCTGACGTGTACGATTTGAATAATAGAAGCTGAACACCTGCATCACTGCATTTCTTATCATGAATGTCCATGTTGTCGAATCGTTCGCCAAGACTTGCCGTATCTCGTGTTTTTATTTTAAAACCTGCACTATGTTTGCTATTTAGTAAAGTAGTTTACATTTTATTGGAATTTGCGTCATAATGGCACCAAAAAAAATTCAATTTTTCATTTTTTATTTAAAACTCCGTTTAATTGAACCCCAAATTTGAATTTGAACATTAATCAAGCTGCAAGAAAATGAATACCTTACGGCACGTTTTTGTAGCCACCATTCTCGTTGGAAACAGAAGCACATGCCTTGAATATGCCCAGTGAGGGCTGTATTATCTCGGTCATTTTGTTAAATGCACACTCCCTTTCCTTAGGAAGGATTTCAATTATCTAGCTCAACACTGGCTTCAACGTTAAATCAATATTTCTCTTGTCTTTATTGATGGTAGGGTTTGGTATTATCTTAAGGTTATGACGTGATTACTAAATAAAATATCACCAAAGCCACTGCTTGGAGGCTCCGAGATGATATTTAACTAGCCCTAAGCCTTGATATAAAATGGATGGCCGCTTTACAACCCCTACCGACTACCCATATACACATAGACCTGCGTTGCTTTGTTATATGAGTCTACTTCGCACAGTGCATGGGTGATTTTATTATTTCTCCTGCTGTTGCTGTTGCTGATACTGATGCTACCATGCTGGTAGTGGCGGCTATGATGCATCAACTTATTACCGTCACTGCAATACAAACCGCTTCTGCTGCTTCCACTTAACTTGCTATAGTATTCGCTTACCCTCTTGTTTTTTTCTTTGGTACCCTACCATCTACCGATTTCAAAACAAAATAGTCAAGGGTATAACAAAAAATGCACAAAACGTTCAAACCTGATTGTCGTCAATGGATCCCCAACACTGTCAACTTGTTGGCGTTTCAAACCAGACGGAAGTTTCTGTAGTACCAAGCAGGGCCGTCTTAACAACATTGTAGGCTCTGGGCAAAGCAATGTACTGGGGCCCCCTACCGGCCAATATTCATTTACAATATGGACAGCATGATGCCCCTAGAAGCGTGAGGCCCTGGGCAACTGCACAGTGTGCCCATGCCTTAAAACGGCACTGGTACCAAGGTCGCCATATTTGCTTGGGCAAGACTGTTTCCAGGCAACAAATATGATGTAGTTCACCGTCTTCAAAAGATTTGAATAATTCCATAAATTTAGGAATTATCTATCTCAACGAACACATGTATATCAGAGTTCCTCATTTTTATTTGTTTAACATTATTTAAGAATATTCAAACTAGATATTGCAAATATTGGATGCAGACGAAAAAGTTTTTACTGAGATCGACTAATCTAGAAACTAGAAAAGGACAGTGAGCAGTCTGTCTAACTGTTTTCATCGATAGATTCCGTTTGATTTGAAACAGTTAAAAGCTGACAGAGTTTGGGACCTCCTGGCTACAATCAGGTTAAAAATTATGAATTAATGAATGAAATGGCTAGGTTTGTGTATTTTGTTTGTATATCATTGATGCTTTTCATGTTTAAAATCGGTGATGGGGGGGAGCACAAACAGACGAGAGGGTAAGCGAATACAATAATGCTGCTTATTGTTACTATAACTACAGTAAAAAAAACAACAGATGATACTACTATCACTTATGTAACAAAAACAGAAATAACAAATACTACTATTACTACTAGATTCTCGATTAAATTTGTTGTTAATTCTAATCCGCAAATTATACTCCAAGACTTGACTAACACGAAATTTAAAAGGGATGAGAAAACTTACTGCAGTGTATATTTATGAATTTTCGTGTGATTATGTATGCAGCATAACAAGTACTTTACTAGACCAAAGGATATGTTACTTTTCTAGAGCAAAGAGTATACCAGCTTGCAAGACCAAAGGATATGTTATTTTTCTAAAGTAAAGGGTATACTAGTTTACTAGAACAAAGGATATGTTACTTTTCTAGAGCAAACAGTATACCAGTTTGCAAGACCAAAGGATATGTTACTTTTCTAAAGTAAAGGGTACACGAGTTTACTAGACCAAAGGATATGTTACTTTTCTAGAGGAAAGGGTATACTAGTTTACTAGACCAAAGGATATGTTACTTTTCTAGAGCAAAGAGTATTCCAGTTTACTAGACCAAAGGATATGTTACTTTTCTAGAGGAGAGGGTATACTAGTTTACTAGACCAAAGGATATGTTACTTTTCTAGAGCAAAGAGTATACCAGTTTGATAGACCAAAGGATATGTTACTTTATTAAAGTTAAGGGTATACTAGTTTACTAGACCAAAGGATATGTTACTTTTCTAGAGAAAGAGTATGTTAATGTTCTAGAGGAAAGGGTATACTGGTTTACTAGACCAAAGGATATGTTACTTTTCTAGAGGAAAGGGTATACGACTTTACTAGACCAAAGGATATGTTACTTTTCTAAAGTAGAGGGCATACTAGTTTACTAGACCAAAGGATATGTTACTTTTCTAGAGCAAAGTGCATACCAGTTTACTAGATCAAATGATATGTTACTTTTCTAGAGGGGGTCCTGAGTGGCCGAGTGGTCTAAAGCGCTCTCCGTTACGGATCACTGCCACCTCACCTCTGTCTGCGTGGGTTCGAGTCTAGGATTCGGCTAACGTGGGTATGTGAAAAAGCTTGCCAGTAGCTTCTCGTGGGTCCGTTGTTCTTCCCTGGGTTTTCCCGGGTTCTTCCTCCACCATTAATACTGGCCGCCGTGCATAGTGTATCATGTGCTGAAACATGGCGTTAAACCCCAAAACAACAACTTTTCTAGAGGAAAGGGAATACTAATTTACTAGACGAAAGGATATGTTACTTTTCTAGAGGAAAGGGTATACTAGTTTACTAGACCAAAGGATATGTTACTTTTCTAGAGGAAAGGGTATACTAGTTTACTAGACGAAAGGATATGTTACTTTTCTAGAGCAAAGAGTATACCAGTTTACTAGACCAAAGGATATGTTACTTTTCTAAAGTAAAGGGTATACTAGTTTACTAGACCAAAGGATATGTTACTTTTCTAGAGGAAAGGGTATACTAGTTTACTAGACGAAAGGATATGTTACTTTTCTAGAGGAAAGGGTATACTAGTTTACTAGACCAATGGATATGTTACTTTTCTAGAGCAAAAAGTATTCCAATTTACTAGAGCAAAGGATATGTTACTTTTCTAGAGGAAAGGGTATGCCAGTTTACTAGAGCAAAGGATATGTTACGTTTCTAGAGGAAAGGGTATACGAGTTTACTAAACCAAAGGATATGTTACTTTTCTAGAGGAAAGGGTATACTAGTTTACTAGACCAAAGGATATGTTACTTTTCTAGAGCAAAGAGTATGCCAGTTTACTAGATCAAATGATATGTTACTTTTCTCGAGGGGGGCCCCGAGTGGCCGAGTGGTCTAAAGCGCTCTCCGTTACGGATCACTGCCACCTCACCTCTGTCTGCGTGGGTTCGATCGAGTCTAGGATTCGGCTAACGTGGGTATGTGAGAAAGCTTGCCAGTAGCTTCTCGTGGGTCGGTTGTTTTTCCCGGGGTTTTCCCGGGTTCTTCCTCCACCATTAATACTGGCCGCCGTGCATAGTCTATCATGTGCTGAAATATGGCGTTAAACCCCACAACAACAACAACAACAACTTTTCTAGAGGAAAGGATATACAAATTTACTAGACGAAAGGATATGTTACTTTTCTAGAGTAAAGGGTATACCAGTTTACTAGACCAAAGGATATGTTATTTTTCTAAAGTACAGGGTATACGAGTTGACTAGTCCAAAGGATATGTTACTTTTCTAAAGTAAAGGGTATACGAGTTTACTAGTCCAAAGGATATGTTACTTTTCTAAAATAAAGGGTATACGAGTTTACTAGTCCAAAGGATATGTTACTTTTCTAAAGTACAGGGTATACGAGTTTCCTAGTCCAAAGGATATGTTACTTTTCTAAAGTAAAGGGTATGCTAGTTTACTAGACCAAAGGATATGTTCCTTTTCTAGAGTAAAGGGTATACCAGTTTACTAGACCAAAGGATATGTTACTTTTCTAGAGCAAAGGGTATACTAGCTTACTAGACCAAAGGATCTGTTACTTTTCTAGAATAAAAAGGTATACTAGTTTACTAGACCAAAGGATCTGTTACTTTTCTAGAGTAAATAGTATATTACTTTTCTAGAGTGAAAGATATAATTGTTTTCTTGAGCAAAAGATATATTAGTCAGTCTAAAGTAAGACTAAAGTCAGACTAAATTGCGACTTATCCCATGGTCTCAGCAAACACTGAATGTATTGTTTCAATACTTGCGAAAAATCACCTTCTTTTGCTTGTCATCTTTTTAGAATCAGGCAGTATATGGCTTAGTACAACATTTAGAGGGTTATACATCAAAATAACGTCTATATTGAGTACAATATGTTGATTTCATACTTCAAAATAACTTCTTTAATGAGTACAATATTTAGTGTTCATGCGTCAAAATAACGTCCTTAATGAGTACAGTATTCAGCTGTCATATTTAAAAAAAAACGTCTTTAATGAGTACAATATTTTTATCGGTCATGCGTCAAAATAACGTCTTTAATGAGTACAATATTCAGCTGTCATATTTCAAAAAAAAAAAAACTCTTTAATGAGTACAATAATTTTAGCGGTCAAACTTCAAAATAACGTCTTTAATGAGTACAATATTTAGCGGTCATGCGTCAAAATAACGTATTTATTGAGTACAACATTTAGGGGTCATGCGTCAAAATAACGTATTTAATGAGTACAATATTTAGCTGTCGTACTTCAAAATAACTTCTTTAATGAGCATAACATTAAAAGGGCATGCGTCAAAACAACCTCCTTAATCCTTAATGAGTACAATATTTAGCTGTCATATTTCAAAATAACGTCTTTAATGAGTACAACATTTAGCGGTCATGCATCAAAATAGCATATTTAATGAGTACAATATTTAGCGGTCATACTTCAAAATAACATGTTTACTGAGTACAAATTTTAGCGGTCATACGTCATAACGCTTTTAAGCAGCACAACATTTAGCGGTCATACTTAAAATAACGTCTTTAATGGAAAATAACTATCGAGGATCGCTGTAAATACCAACAAAAAGTCGAAAAACCTAAGTCGCCAGTGATGAACAAGTTCTCACTCACTATATGTGGCATAACTCTAAAACTAATATACCAAGTTTTCGCTTAGTTATTAATCTTTCGAAAACTTGTTTGCCTGCCTCCCCGTCTACCCACTTATCTCTCTATATATATCGTCGTTATCATCAGCCAGCACGAATGTATACATGTACGGTCGGCTTTTCTTGACCCGATTATTTTTATGGCAACGTCACAGTTGCAAGTTTTCATCACTTCCTACATGGTGTGGGCTGGATAGAGATTTTCAAAACATACCTCTGAGACGTAATATAACCGGATAAAACCAGTCTACTGGCTGTAGGGCTTCATGCACCTAGATTGCGATATTCCACAAACTTCTCGGCATGTAGGTTTAGAAAAATTAAAAAGCAACAAAAAACATGTAATTCACTACTCATATCAGAGATCCTTTTTATATCAACATTTATACTTAATGAGAAAAAGAAAAATACTTTATAAAATTAATATGGTTCCATGGGTTAGTGTACTCCTTTTTAGATCACAGTAAATCTGATTTCACAAGAAACACTAAAATGTTTGAACAAGGATCTTTACGTGCCAATTTAATCCGAAATACAAACAGTAGAAATAGTTCAAATTTACAAGAACAAGTCATCAAATTAACGGCTCAACGCAAAAGATGTGTTTGTCTTTGTTTGGGTCATGTCTATTTTCTGACATAACAGACAGGAGGCAGTATTAGTGTAGCGTGCAGCAACAGCCATATTCTAATGTTCTGTAGTAAATTGAATCTCCACTGGCTCTCTTTGTCGACTGTCGTTAATGTCAACTTGAAGCGATATCATAGTGACGTAAAAGTAGTAACAGCTGCTGACCTGTGACCTATGGTGAAAAGTAACGGTCCAGGTCGCTAACTAATAATTTGCCGAAGACAGTTTTCGTGGTGGGTCACTTTTTGAAGCATTGTTCCTTTTCTATATAAATAAAGTTCTTTTTTTACACACGTTTAAATAAAAGATTTTAAAAAATTTAAATGAAAAAACGCATTTCCAAAATGCTACCATCTTCATCATTCACCTTTCGTTTCTTAACGATAATCCAATGTTTTTGTCGACTATGCGTGACTTCCTTTTCAGAAAGGACCGCTCAGTCACACTTTCATAGTTAAAAGCGACGATGGCCAGCGTTTGAAACGGTTTAAAGGACTAAACATCTCCAATTTTAAATTAGGCGACCAAAACGAGCGTCAACTTTGTAGTTACAATTAGATATCATCATCTTTCTTTCTTTGTGCTTCCGCCATAACCAAGGCGCTGGAAAGGAACTGACTACATACTTCATTTATGGATAGTATTTTCACAAAACCAAGGAGGTGAGTCGGGGGTTAGCTAGTAGTAAGGAAAGGAAAGATGTGTTTCGCAAGGTAACGGGGAAATAAATACATGATCTATCTAATAAATATTCATATAGCTAAAGAAGAGTTATATGTTAAGCCTGAACGGGGATTATATGCTATTTATTGGGAGAGGGGCAATTTTATTTGATGTGGCAGTCAAAGGAAGATTATTAGTATTATTATTATTATAATTATTATTATCTGTACATCTATATATGTATTTATATATGTGTATACATGTATCGATATATCTATCTATCCGTACATATGTGTATGTATACATATGTATACATACATACATCGATATATATATATATCTGTACATCGATTTATGTATGCATATGTATATACACATGTCGATATATCGATATATCTAGTTACCTGTACATCTAGATATAGATGCATATATCGATATATGTATATATATATATATATATATATATATATATATATATATATATATATATATATATATATATATATATATATGTGTGTGTGTGTGTGTGTGTGTGTGTGTGTGTGTGACCGGTTTCGCTTTAGTCCCTCATCAGACTGAATTCAAACTGAATTCAATATCATTGCTTACGTCATTAAATATGTGCTGTTTCTAAGTGATAAATGATATAAACAATAGGACATAAACAAGATGACATAGTAGCTTAACGTTTTAATATAATTGTCGTATTCTTTAACGAATAATTGACATGGAGATATGCATATACAGCACAGATTAATGATATTTTAATACATAAAAAAATACAAACAAATGGATCCTTAAGATGCATGTATCTCTATTGATAACTGTCTATAAAATATATGAATAAGTCGAGATAAACAGTTGTACTCATATTTGTATTATGTATAATGCACATTTAAAAAAGATACAACAAATAAATAGATACGAAAAATAAAAATAATAATATATCTTGATATATTATTGACGAATGTTCAATAGTGCGTCATAACTCAATTTACATAATAATAATAATAATAATGAGGACTTTGTATAGCGCCTAATCTTTAGAAGCTCTAAGCGCTTTACAACATTAGACAACACATATAAGATTAAAAAAAAACATATAATGATAAGATTACAAAAACAAACACCATGAAATCAGAAAACATAAAAAACATGCTGAGAATATTTAAGGTACGAAACATTATTAGGTCTTTAAGTTTGTTCTTGCAGTCGAAATAAGTGAGTTTTGAGGGCACTCTTAAATGGGATCACTGTGTCTTTGTGTCTAAGTTCAGTGGGCAATTCAGTCCACGTTACTGTGCCCTGGTATGCAAAAGAACGCTCTCCATATGACTTTGTTTTCATAGTGGGAATAATGAGTATACGATTGTCAGAAGAGGAGCGTAAGTATCTTGCTGGTGTATACACATGGGTGAGGTCGGATAGGTATGTGGGGCTGGAGTCCATCAGTGAAACGTAGCACAGAGAACAAATTTTGTGTTTGATTCTGGATCGAATGGATAGCCAATGTAGGGTACAGAGCAGTGGGGAGGTGTGCTCTGATCGTGGTACTCTAAGTATGATTTGAGCAGCTGTGTTTTGAGCTTTTTGAAGTTTCTGGGGCAGATATTGAGATAAACCAGACAGAAATGAGTTACAATAGTCCAGTCTTGAAAGTATTAATGAACACACAAGTGTTTTAGTGGCATCAACTGAAAGATATTTGCAAATGGAGCTGATGCGTCTCAGCTCAAGATATGCAGCCTTGCATATGTTCATGACATGTTGGTGCAATGTGAGAGTACTGTCCAGAGTAACACCTAGGTTTCGTACTGATTGTGTGAATTTAATGTTGGTGTTGCTGGATGGTAGCATCAACTTCATTTGGGTGGCTAGATTGTTATATTTGGGTGTCATCAGCGTACCATTAGTGAGACACTGGATGATGATCTATGACACTTGAGAGCGACTGAGTGTATAGAATGAAGAGAACAGGTCCATGAACAGACCCCTGTGGAACACCACAACATAGATCAACTGGGCTGGAGTGTATTCATTTGTAGATACAATTTGTATCCTGTTGACGAAGTAGGACTTGAACCACAGTAAGGCTGTATCATGAATGCCAAATGCAGGCTGGAGACCGTGAAGTAATATATCATGGTCTATTGTGTCAAATGCTGCAGACAAGTCAAGGAGGGTGAGGACTGTAATCTTTCCGCTATCCAAAGCAGAGAGAATGTCATTAACTATTTTTAAAAGAGTAGCTTCATTACTGTGGCAAGGGCGATATGCAGATTGTACATTGCTAAATCAGAGAGTGTTTGAATTTAGATGAGATACAGCTGAGATAGAACAAGCTTTTCTAAGATTTTGTATATGAATGGGAGATTAGAAACTGGGCGGTAGTTCTTTAAATCGGTATGGTCTAGTGTTGGTTTCTTCAGCAGAGGCTTTACAATGGAAGTTTTGAAAAATGATGGGAATTCCCCGGATAGAGAGAGGTATTAATAACATCAATTAGTGAAGGCAATACTGGATCTAAGCACTCTAGCAGCAGTGATGTTGGAATTGGATCAAGTTCACATGACTTTGGTGCACTCTTCATCAGGATTGTACGTACGAAATCCATAAAGACAGATTCAAATGCTGCTAATGGTTGCCGCTCACATTCTGTATCCCAACTGTATGGTGACGACGAGTCAATTGAAATTGTGGTGTCAAGCTTATCTCTAATGGTTTGTACTTTGTCACGGAAGAAATTTGCAAACATCTCCGGAAGGTCGACTGGAGAGAAGGTGGTTGGAAGTGGTGTAAATATGTTCCTTGACATTAGCTTGTTAGTAATCTCGAAGAGCTCTTTGCACTGAAACTTTCCATGTTCTTAGTAGTGTAGTTGGCTGATTTCGCTGCATGGACTATATCTGTAACATTCTTCTTAGCGGTTTCATAGATGTGCTTATGAATAGTGAGTCTGGTGGAAAGCCAAAGCCTCTCAGCTTTACGGCGGTCTCTTTTAGCAGTGCAAAGCTGGTCCCTAACACTGCTATACCATGGAGAACACTTTTGAATTGATACTCTGCACTTGGTAGCTGGGGCATGTTTGTCGAGCAATGAACGCAGGCAGTTATCGAGTTGTTCTGCTGTAGGAGGTAAGCAAGTTGTTAGGTTTGGTTAGATGCCGTGCATGAGTTTGGTTCTATTTATCAAACGGAGGTTTCTCTTAGTAGCAGATAAAGGTGGAAGGTTATGGACTAATACGTAATCATCAGGTCTATGAAGAATCCAGTCTAAAATGTGACCATGTTTATGAGTGGATTGGTTAACTCTTTGAGGTTGAAAACATTAATGGAATCTAGGAGTTTTGATGTGTTTGGGTTTCCGAGACAGTCAAAGTAAAAGTTGAAATCTCCAAGAATAATCATGTTGCCACCTATCGAATTTCCATGCTCCAGGAGATTCGGAAACTGCTCCAAAAAGAGAGATTCAGCCAGCTTGTTTTTTTCTACTAGGAGGAGGGCGGTATAGGCAAAAAAAATGGAATGACCTTTGCCCCAGTGTGAGTGTGGTTTGGACTAGTTCAAACGATGTGTGGTCGAAACTGAATGTTGTGGTGTGGTTAATACGTTTGATCCTGGAGTTCTTTGTGATGACAGCAATTCCACCTCCGCGAGAGTTACGGGGGAACGACTTGATGTTTTTAGCCAAGTTTCTGTCAGGAAAAAGACTTCAATATTCTGGTCTTTGATAAAATTAACTATTTCTGTGCGCTTTTCCGTGGTCCTACTGACTGGGCATTGAATAATTTAATACGCAGAGGTATCTCTTGGATAGTTGATACAAAGGTTGACGAATTAATAAGGATTTGAATTAGGTTATCTAAATGAACGGTCGAATTTGTTTTAAATTGTTGAGCCGAAACAAGGGAAATAACTGGAATTCTTCTTCCTGTTCTACGCCGACCAGCTTTGAAACAACGTTTCTTTTTTCGCTTCTGTTTACATTCAGGTAATAATGAATGTAGTCCCAGTTCGTTTAGTCTAGAGCACAGTGTAGTGTGGAGATCCAAGTAGTGGTCATTTAAAGCAATTAATGAGGGTCCATCATAGCATAAACTGGCGAGTATCACGAGATGGCGATTTGTTCAAAAACAGTGGAGTAAGACAGCTGAATAGGCTTCCTTTAGCAGACGTTCCATCTCAGAATCAGCAATAACAATAGGTTGAAAGGAGAAATCTTACAAAGTATGGGAACTCTTGTTAACATGTACTGCAACATGAGATAATAAGGATTGCTCGATATATGTCTGATCAATGTTGGTTCTTACGTTTAGATAGTTGTTGCCTGGTTTGTCCAATATATTGGATGTCACATTTTTTTTTTTGCATGTTATCCAATAAATAGCATGTTATCAAATAAATAATATTTGATGTTGTACAATTAGTATCACAACGCAAATTAAAAGTTTCTTTCGTATTATTACTACTGAAAGAAGTATTTTCATTAGTATAATTTTTGTTTCTAATTTAAAATTAATTAGGAAATTTTAAGATTTTTAGTCCTTTTATAAGCAGCGTTGGCTTGCTTTCATGTAGTGATTTAACACTTGCTTTACATGATAATTGTAATAAATCCCAATATTTGTATTGATAATCTTACATATATTATGCAAAATTGGATTATTTTCAATAACAAAAGGAATGATATCTTCGTTTCTATTGTTGATTTTACATTGTAAAGATTCAAGTTGTGCAAGAGAAGATACTTTGTGGAATGCTGTATTAATGATGTCAATAGGGAATTTATATTTAACGACAGACTCGAGATTGTTAGGATCTAGGCCGATAAATCAGCCCTTTACCAGTGAGGATATTGATTTTCGGGTGAGGGGTTGATATCACATATTCATTAAGAGCTGCAATTATCTGCCTCCAAATGTGGCTGCACACATCGATGTATATTTATACACTTACCGGTATTTCTCGTGGCTGTGCAGCTACCGTCGGCTGAAGGGGTCTTTGGGTGACATGTAGATTATTCCTGAGCAAATAAATGTTTGGTGACTTGTAAATCCACCTGGAAAAGCACAACCATCTGTCCTGTGGCCATTTTAAATTTCGCGCTTGATATGGCTGTTACCAATTACCGGTACGTGTCTAAAGTGTACGCGGGTTTGTTCCGGAATGATTTGAATGCAGCAAAATTGCATATTTTAATGAACATGTGACATCATACCCACAACATCGTCCATCAGTATCAACACAGATTTGTTGGGTTGATTTATCGGACTAGTTCGGATCTTACCTTTCGGGCAATGGTGAAATCCAAGACTATCCGAATGCAAACGGCACTGCCGGGGACAGTACTTGTCGAAACGTCAACATCGGCGTCTGGCCTTTTCTCTGATATGTCACAAACTGAACGCAGTGTGTCGAGCTGTTTTGAAAATTGAACTATTCTTGATTACGACTGGCTGAAGTTTGAAATTAGCAGGCGCAGTTAGGATAAACTAGCAGGGTTGGAAAGACCGAGGGGTGAGGACTCGTGTCTTTGTGTTATATTGTTACAGGTTAGACTCCATATTTTCTTTGTAACGAACCCTTGTGCAGGCAGCCACGTGTGATAAAGGAGCGTGGCGGATTATCACCCGTGGCATGTTAAGGTGAGGGAGGTTAATTTTGTACTACATTTTCACACTCAAAATATAAAGATTTTAATAATAATAATGATAATAATAATAATAATAATAATAAATAGTGGTAGTAGTATCACACTGTATGTAGCTACCAGATACTTGACTTTTTTAAAAATTCAGGTTCGAGCTCTTTATTAGGGCGTGAAATTTGACACAATGACAGTTTTATTAGAGTATGTACTCTCCTTTAACCAGTTGAAAGGATCTATCGTTAAACGTGTTTGATGCAATTGATCTCGTGTATATTTATGGTGTTCCTTTTAACGGGCTTCCATTCTTTCTATCATCTCTGCAAAGAAAGTTATACAATCTCAGGGAAAATATTATTTTCGACAAGGTATTCTCAATTATATGACATAATCTCCAATGGAAATCTTGCTTTCTTTGTCGATTTCAGCCCCAATTCTGTTCGTTTTAATTATACTTTAGCTCATGGTGACCTCCTCTCACGTAAAATGCTTCAAAAGCGTTCACACATTCATACTTATATGCATCTAATTTTCAGGTTTTCTATCCCAATTGTATCACAGTTTGCAATAAAGTGCTTTTGAAATATCTTTCTATATAGGTGTACAGCAGCTGAGTGTTGACATTCTGTTTATCACATCCTAACAAGGGAACATGGTGAGTTTGGTCCTTCTCAACATGCCTTTTCTGCGCAGTCAATTGGGAAATCTGGATATCATGTCAATCACCTGTACTGTTGCAATCGGTATTCTTGATTCAATTGCTGCAACTCTTTTTCTCAATATACGGTCAACGAAATATTGAAATATGTACTCATCTCCGACTGGACTCCAATCCAAATCCCCAGCTTAGGAAGCTGGTATCTTATCCATGAAACTATGGACGCGTCAAACATTCTGCTTACATGTTAGTTCTTTCCGAGGTTTTCCCGGGTTCTTCTTCCACCATTTATACTGGCGGCTATGTATAACCTGTCTTGTGCTAAAAAAAAAAAAAACAGCGTTAAACCCTACAACAGCAACAACAACAACAATTCATCCTAAGTATGTGTGGGTACGTGTGCAAGGACACTTGCGTGTACTAACAACCGGTTAAAAAAGTGAGGAGCACACGGCAGATGGGTCCTTCATGACCAAATGTGTTATTCTCCTTCAATAATGTCTAGTAGTAGTAGTAGTAGTAGTAGTAGTAAAGCTTGTAGGGTCATAGAGATGTGTCTATACACACGTAGATGAGGGCTTGGGAATTTCAGGTCAGGTAAGTATAAACTAAGCTGTACATGCATACATTGAATAGAGCATGTACACATTATTCCTGCACACAATGATAAAGTTTTCTATTGGGAGTCTTTATCATGTCACTCCATCTGGTCAGGAAAGAATTTCTTTTTGCAATTTAATTCCTCATTTTTAGCGTGAACGGTTGGAACTGAGTGATTACAGTGAAACTGCTAGATCCGGCCATGACAGTTTAGTGCTGATGATTATTTGGATAGATAAATGATCTGAACAGACTATGTTTCATTTCAGTTATCTTTGTGTATTGTATCAGTCCCGCATTTTCGCATTTTAATATTAGTGGAGGCATTCGCGTTTAAAAATGAACTTGTACTTGTTTGTTACACACAAATCGTTGCTATTACTAATAATCAACTGTATTTATTTTAATCATGACTGTTTACAAATAATGTTCTCCTCTTCCTCTCCTATTCGCCCAAACACAAAACAAAATATAACAGAATAATATGGAAATATAGATAATAACCGACCTGAATGTTGTTTGACACCGTATTAGAAAGAATATTCAGCACGTTTGTTGCTTTTAGAATACCTGTAATATTCAGCATGTTAATTAATTTTAGAATACCCATAATATTCAACGTGTTTATTACTTTCATAATACCCATACTATTCGGCATGTTAATTATTTTGAGAATACCCATAATATTCAGCATGTGTATTACTTTCATAATACCCATACTATTCAGCATGTTAATTACTTTAAGAATACCCATAATATTCAGCATGTTTTTTTACTTTCATAAAACCCATACTATTCAGCATGTTTTTTTACTTTCATAATACCCATACTATTCAGCATGTTTTTTTACTTTCATAAAACCCATACTATTCAGCATGTTTTTTTACTTTCATAAAACCCATACTATTCAGCATGTTTATTACTTTTAGAATACCCATAACATTCAACATATTTATTATTTTCATAATAGCCATAATATTCAGCATGTTAATTATTTTTAGATACCCATAATATTCAGCTTGTTAATTACTTTTAGAATAACCATAATATTCACCATGTTTATTACTTTTAGAATAACCGTAATATTCAACATGTTAATTACTTTTAGAATACCCATACTATTCAACATATTTATTAATTTTAGAATGCCTATAATATTCAGAATATTAATTACTTTTAGAATATACATCATATTCAGCATATTAATAACTTTTAGAATACCAGTAGGAGCCAACTTATCCGCTTTAAGTCGGATTGATCTCAAGGTAACACGAGTTATGTCTATTTCGCTCACCGACCAAAGACGGGTATCTGGCTCGAGCCGTGGAGTAAAATTTTGTGAGGATTTATCTCCCTTGAACTGCAGTGTTTGATGTGGAAGAAGTGTGTGTGTGTGTGATATTTTTATTTTTAACCGAGCTTTAACAATTTTTCAGTCACATCGCAACGATGTCTGCAGTGTTGCAGTTTATAGTGATGTCTAGCACTGGGGCATCATGCCACACCCAGTCACACCAGGCCAATCAGTCCTAACACTAACCTTTTAATGTTGAGCGCCTAGCGAGACCGCTGTTATTACCAATTTTATAAGTTTTTGATATGACTGTTCTAAGGTTCGAACCCCCTAACTCCCGCACCCGAGGCGGACGCGTTAACCACTAGGCCACCGGAGAGATCTGAAGAAGAAGAAGAAGAAGAAGAAGAAAAAGAAGAAGAAGAAGATGATGATGATGATGATGATGATGATGAAAACTTCATCTCAGTAGCAAAATGTAAACCGGATTCTTGCTCGCATTTTCATATGTTTATTTTGAAGTCTATCCCGCACGGGTTATATATATATATATATATATATATATATATATATATATATATATATATATATATATATATATATATATTGTTTACAATTTAACATATAACGTTTTCATCGAGCCACCTTGTTCGAGAGAGGATGAAAACTGGTTACGTCTGCTACCTAATTAATTTGAATGTTTTCTTTCAACAAAATGTCTTTGACTCGCGAAAAGTTTTGCATACTGAAAATGATTTAAAGGAAAATATGGTGACCTGATATTATTTTCCTTTTTTTTTTCTTCTCGATTTCCTCTTTAACATCCTGAAAATTTCTAATAGCAGTTTTCAAGTACAGAGAAGTAAGATTTCTTTTCCCTTCTCCGAAATTGCAAGTTTTGAAGTATTGCTATGTTGGGTCGCTACACTAAGGTACCTCCGCATTTCACCTCAACGTGAGGTCATGGTCATTCAAGTGACCAATGGCCGGCACGCCATCAATCAAATCACAGTTCCTCCAAAAAGTAAACAAAGGAATAATGGTCAAGTCTTTGCAGGTGCGAGATAAAGGCGCATTGTGTTAGTGCTTCACCTGACCATTGCTCCTTGCGTGTTCCGTAGACCTGAAAGCTTCAAAGTGCTTGTCTGATTGAATCTGTGTTCTTTATCGCCTACAGTTAACTGTCGCGAGTGTTATAACCTACAAGTAGTTAGTGCTCACAAGATAGTCCACGGTCAGTTAGGGTCATTTGACCACATGTTGTCTCAGGACAACGTCCACTCGCCAGGCAGCCTTGCACTGCGAACGGAAACAGGACAGGCTTTTTATTTCCATTTAGTCGTTTGGCCACTAGCAAGTAAATGCGTTACATTTAACTTTGTAACTGAAATTGATGGTGGCAAGTTTCATACATACAGTAAAGAACAGAATAGAACAAAACTGTTATTAATATTACAAAAATATCAGGCCACACATATGTGACTTATGAGAAGATTACAACTGTTACAATATTATAATGAGACGTGACTAACACGGAGATAAAAATCACATCATTGGTCAAAATTTGTAATCAGATCAAGAAAAGACACTCGGACATACTCTGAGAATTATTTTATGTACGTAAATGTAACTTTCTTATAGTCTAATACAATGATTCTCCTAGAGTTGTAAGAGATGAAAAAATATTATATCATTGTGAAATATGGAAAATGTCCGCTTCCACAGATAGCACAAAGTTCATGATATTGTCTTCATTATTGCACTAAGAAATTTTGCATAGTTTTGGAGAATTGTGCGATTATTGACTGCAAATAAGGTTGGCAACTTTCCAAAAGATGGTTTGCATAATATAACATGCCTTTTTCATTGTGAAATTTGGGACAATGATTACATTTTCTTTCCTTAAACGACCGGTTTCAATGGGGAGTCTGTGGCTGAAAGTCCTGAACTTTATCAGTGGTAAATATTGATTCCTAGGTAACATTAATAAGTATTTTCGATATGTAGGTCTTCTTTTAAACAAAAGCAAAACATTTCCTTGGATAATAAGGTTACCGATGACATATAAGATATTATTCTAAAACTTTTTCCATTTACTTTGTTGTCTGATGGTTTCATCCACAACCATATCAACCAAACAGCGTCGATTGCTGAAGTCAATCAAAACACAAAATAATTTCATCTTAAAACTTTTTCAAATTTCAGTAAGGACGGACCTGTATTTGAATACCCTGGCCTAAATCCGTGTTCGTTCTCTTTAAAAACATCGTGAAAATCTAAAATAAATTGAAGTCTTTTTGCAAAAACAGATGGATAACGTTTACTAAAGCAGCTCTGAATCGTGATAGGTCTATAATTATCAGGTGAGCTTTGGTAACATTCATCTTATGTACCGATTATTCTTTCAAGCCAAGCGTCCGGAATCAGACCAGTGTCAAATCTTATTTCAAAAAAGATTCATTACCGTTCCACGGTGTTTGTTGTACAATCAATTACATATACATACACGCATCCACATACATATTAATGCATGCATATATACACTTACAAATCATATATATATATATATATATATATATATATATATATATATATATATATATATATATATATATATATCAGACGAACTATTTTATAAGTGACAATATTTTAGGATCTGTATTTGATAGTATAATTGCATTATTTGGATGTCATTTGAAAGGCCACCATGCCTGTATGCTTATCTATATTCGGCAAAATTCTTACATTTGTTTGAGAAGTGATTTACATTTTGTGGATAATTTTAATGATGGCGGCCATATTTGGTGACGGATCGGCATAATTTGTAAAGATGTGCAAGATATTTATACCAGCATGTTCTCTGTTCTGTTCAGCTGATTATGAGAAGAAGTCATTTAAGAAAGCTGTGTATGTTTAGACTGGACGGTTATATTTGATTGTGGATAGGTATTATTTGAACAAATTCAAAAGACAAGTATGCTTGGATCGTTTATGTTAAATTTTAATTGTTTTGATTGAGAACATGTCCTTCAAATGAATTTTAGTTATAGTTAAGGCAGCCTTATTTTGACGATGAATTAGCCTCATTTCTACCAATTTAATGATTTTTAAGCTACAGTTCTTTAAGTATGGTTGGATTAAAACTGTCTGAGCGGTTTTGTTTTGAAAACGTTGAACATAGTTGCTGACGGACGACTGCTGAGTGTAGCGCAGGACATCAACATGGCCGCGTGGCCATGTGAGCTTAAAACTCATCTGGCCATAAGATGCAAGATCACTCCTTTGAGAATCATAGGTCTCGCTTATTATCAGACTCATCCAACATTTTGATAATATTAGTATATTTGCCAAGTTAATTAAAATTGTGTATGATATGCCATATGTTGATTGCTACGAACTACAGCAAATCCGATGCCGGATCGCTTCATCAATATGCGTGGATCTAGTTCATAATACCATTCATTGAATATCTTAACGATAAGAGAATATTTAACAAGTTTTATAATGAAATCTGATAACAAACAGAATCACTAAAGTGTTGACAAGCTCAGTCATTCGGATGAAAAACCACAGTATTATTATGCATGGAAATCAGTCTAATTGTAATCGTCTGAGGTCTTGAAGATTTACCAAGTCTGATAAAAATCGGATAAAAAATACAGCCGTGTAATGTTAACAAGTTCAACCAGTTAGAACCAATATTACCTTATTAACAAACGTGGATCCGGTTTGATCAAAATAGGACCAAATGTGTGGTTTTCAGAATGGTAACAAGCTCATCCAATCAGATGCAAGATCACCTCATTGATATGCATGAGTGTTACTCATTATCAAACTTCTTCCAGAACTTAATTATATAAGCCCACATCGCAAGTTTCATCAAAATCGGATCTGAAGTGTGTCCTCTTCCCTTGTAACAATAAAAAAACGTAGATGTATTGAAAGGCCACCATAAAAGTATGCTTACGTACTGCGCAGAAGTGACTTACGGCCACGTGACCAAACACGGATCGCATTATCCGTTTCAGTCATCAGCATGATTTGTTTGTTATAAGATTACTTTATTTAATTCATTGTTTACATCACGTGGCTTTTGTCAAGTTTCGTTTGTGTTTCACTTGTTGTATTGGAATATAAATATATTTTACACAAGCTTGAATCTTTGAATTTCATCTTGCTTTATGCACATTCTGCGATTGTTTTAAATTTTCTTATTTTGTCTCAAGTTTTTATTTTGATGGTGATGGCTTTACATACCGTGTTATCAAGTAAAATATAGTCGCTTTTCTTAAACATGTATTTCTTTGTATGGCGCTGATGGCTTGACATAAGCAAAGAGAAAATATAATTAAATTTTTCTGAGAAGAAAATGAAATGAATGCCATGACACTGCCCTACAAAGTCGCCTAATTTAAAGCTTATAGGGACCAGTTTAATGAACATCGGGATAAGACTGCAATGCACTGAGAGGTTTGATATGCATCATCCGGTCGGAAATATCAATCCAGAATAAATGCAGGTCTTAATTCAATAATTATCAGGCGTTGAAGAAAACAAATAGAAAGGCAATATGCTCTTTGTTCAAATGTTAGGAATACATACAGGTCGTGGAATGACAGAAATATTAAGAGCAACGAATCAAATTGAAATACCAAATTTTGTCAAATTTTGCAATGGAGGGAGGGCCCCGAGTGGCCAAGCGGTCTAAAGCGCTCTCCGTTACGGATCACTGCCATCTCACCTCTGTCTGCGTGGGTTCGAGTCTCAGATTCAGCCAATGTGGGTATGTGAGAAAGCTTGCCAGTAGCTTCTCGTGGGTCGGTGGTTCTTTCCGGGGTTTTCCCGGGTTCTTCCTCCACCATTAATACTGGCCGCCATGTATAGCCTATCTTGTGCTGAAAAATGGCGTTAAACCCTACAACAACAACAACAGCAATGGAGGGATACGATGTATGTATGTATGTATGTATGTATGTATGTATGTATCATTGCAGTTTTTATTTATAAAATGTTTTGCAAGTCAAAAGTTGAATAGCATAAAGATAGCTATTTCGCTGAATTTTGAATTCTTTTCGTTAAGCCAACATTCCCGGCCAATTTGTACTTGTCATACGTATATAGAAAAAAAATCTGAAAGTGTTCTATTTGCAAAATATTCTGTTTTCCTGTTCATTTTTATATCTGCTTTCTTTTCCAGATTAAAGCGCGCATAAAAGTATAGTGATATCCACATTGAATGTGTAAGTAATGCATACAATTATAGTGATATCCACATTGGATGTATACGTAATGCATAAAATTAAAGTGATATCCACATTGGATGTGTAAGTGATGCATACAATTATAGTGATATCCACATTGGATGTATACGTAATGCGTAAAATTAAAGTGATATCCACATTGTATGTGTAAGTGATGCATACAATTATAGTGATATCCACATTAGATGTGTAAGTAATGCATAAAATTATAGTGATATCCACAGTGCTTATGTAAGTAATGCATACAAATAAAGTGATATACACATTGTTTTGTAACTAATGCATAAAATTAAAGTGATATCCACATTGTATGTGTAAGTAATGCATAAAATTATAGTGATATCCACATTGGATGTGTAAGTAATGCATAAAATTATAGTGATATCCACAGTGCTTATGTAAGTAATGCATACAAATAAAGTGATACATTGTATGTGTAAGTAATGCATATAATTATAGTGGTATCCACATTGGATGTGTAATTAATGCATAAAATATAGTGATATCCACATTGGATATGTAATTAATGCATAAAAGGAGAATTACAACATTCTCGGCGAGTTTTCGTAACCTGGTACTGTAGCAGGAAGCGATATGTTAACACTGATCCCGGTCAATGGCATGTACATGGAAGCCTTGCTCTGCACTTACAAGGAACAATTTCAGACAAGAGCTGCTTGTTCACGTAATCGATAGCCGCGTGTCATTCACTCCTCCGCGAATACTGTAATTTATTTTGTAGAATCGAGGCATATCAGAGATGCACAATCCTCGCATCAGCTATACCTTATGCAGTCAGATAAAAGATCTCCTAGGCAGAAAATATGTCATGTACGCAATGCGTAGAGATGCATTAAAAAAGCAGCAGAGGGGGCGAATCGGACATTTTGTCCAATCGTTATTTTGCTTAATTATTACTTTCTGCACTCAACGATCTAGTGTCGTCAGCGCCTGGTAAAAAAAAAACGACGACGTCGTTGGGGGATCGTCCAAACGTCATTTGGTTTAATTAACACCTTCTGCGCGTCGATCCCCAGCGTCGTCAGCGTCCGGTAAGCACGTCGACGACCGCGTCGATGTCATTGCCCCCTCTGCTGCTAAGTGGTTATTTACAATGAAAATTATTTACAACTAACCGAATATTTGGTCAAGTCCGATACGATATCGTGTCCGAGGATCATGTAAATTTATCGTTACAAATCCATGTGGGGTCGACTGAGCATGACTAAAAAAGTTTCGAAAAACATTAAAGTCCATGTCACCGCCGCACCATGTCTGCCAAATATTTCGTAGCGTGTGTGTATCAACACCGTTGAACACAGCAAGAATATTACAGTTGTCTCTAATTACTTTTGGAATCTGAGTGTATCGTTGAGTGACATATATCACGTCAGTGTTTTTATGCCTGCCTCTGGAAAATATCCTAGCTGGGTTTTTTTGATTGTCTAACATAACATCATCGTACACGACTAGATTGTTAACGTCGCCATCAATATCATCAATACCCGGTGCATCATTGATATCCGTAATAAACTCAATAACATTTTTTTTAGCGATCGCTGATGCATTCTCGTTGAAATCTTTCAACACCTCGTAGCATCGTTGATCATCTACGCTAGGAGCAACCAAATACAACTTATCCCACTTCATCCATCTCATTATTAAATTGAGTAACAATTGCGTCTTGCCGGATCCAGATGGTCCGATGATAATCATCCGGATCGAGTTTGGTAACGCTGCAACATGCTTAACTGGTTCTCTTGTTTTAGTCGCCGAAAAATCAATTATATTCATATCTCTATACATAAATTATGGATCTATATTGTGTGAAGTGTAGAGTACGTACTGGCACAAATGATATGACAACCGCTACAACAAGAAATAACAGATCGGCCCTTACTGGCAAGTGTGTACAATGCGGTACAAAGAAATTTAGATTTATTTCTATTAGACCCGGAGATGTTTTAAAAAAAAGCGAGGAGGTGACATCGCAGCCAAATTGGCAAAACTCCCCGGAACACCGTGGGCAAAGTATCCAGGAGAAAAACACCTCCCAGGATATAACTACTGTGGCCCCGGAACACGATTAGATATTAGACTCGATGATCAAAATCAGCCCAAACCCGGTGAGTATCCAATAAACGCTATCGATAAGGCGTGTCATGCTCATGATGTTGCTTACAAAAGTAGCGATCTGCAACAGCGTCATATCGCGGATGTAAAATTAATTCACGCATTAAATGCTATTCCTGATAAATCCGTCAAAGAAAAATTGGCCTCATGGTTGGTAAAATCGGCTATGAAAGGTAAATTAATGATTGGAAGCGGAGCTTCTGGCGCTGGTAATTGAAAACGATAGCGTTTATAATAACAACATGGAATCCATCTATTATTCTCCGAGAGGATACTGGAAGGGGAAGGCCGCAATTGGTAAGCTTGCAAGCGCTGCAAAGGTAACAAAGACCACTGCGGCTAATTGGTTATCCAAACAGGCTATATGGCAAATCTATCTACCACCGCCTAAACAAATCAACTTCTCGCGCTTTGATGTCAGCGTACCTAATGAAGTTCATCAGGCTGATATACTATTTTTGCCGCATGACAACGGTTACAAATACGCGCTAACCGTAGTTGATGTTGCGAGTCG
This sequence comes from Sinohyriopsis cumingii, assembly GCA_028554795.2. Taxonomy (NCBI): domain Eukaryota; kingdom Metazoa; phylum Mollusca; class Bivalvia; order Unionida; family Unionidae; genus Sinohyriopsis; species Sinohyriopsis cumingii. The sequence continues at coordinate 71,490,733 of CM068825.1, read as the reverse complement.
ATACAAACAAGCGGAGCCGTTAAAAACAAAGTCGGCAACTGAAGTAGCCGCTGCGTTTGAAAGAATTTATCGAAGAGGCCCTCTGCGCTGGCCAAATCTATTACAAGTTGATCCCGGTAGTGAATTTCGCGGCGCTGTTTTATCAACGCTGAAACATCATAGCGTCGCGATACGACGAGGTCATACTGCGCTACATCGTGATCAGGCAATTGTTGAACGATTCAATCGGACTCTCGCTGAACGGTTATTTGGATATCAATACGCGAAGGAATTCATCCAAGAAAAACGATCTCGTGAATGGGTTAAAAGGTTGCCAGGCGTAATTGCAGCGTTAAATAACGAGATTACCCGAGCAATCAACATGAAGCCCAGCGACGCGATTAAATACGAGTATATACCCGGAAAATCAAAAATAAATAGCGTTTCCAAGCCGATTCTCGGCGATGTCACTGTTAGATATCTATATGAACCAGGAGAGCTTGAAGGCGGTAAAAAAAGAGCTACTGATCCTATTTGGAGTGTTACCACACATAACATATCAACGATAACACGATCAACTGGTAGACCACCGATCTATAGACTGGATTCAACTGCTCCTCAGCGCGGATTTACACGCGAGCAACTACAAGTGATACCTAACGATACTCAATTGCCCCCACGTGGTCTTAACTAGCGCCGTTGCGTCTATTGCACTCAAGACAGGTCAACCTCACATTGTTTTTGACATGACCGAGACTGTTATCGATCCTATCCACGGTAAATTGGCGAGTGTCTTTATCCGAATAACGCCAACTCATTATACAATTGCAACTCGCGCAGTGATTATTCTGTTGTTGTCGTAGCGAGATTATTAATTCGGCATCAATATCAAAACGCCGTTGTTTTTTTTTATCCTGTTGGCGGTAACCCGAGAGTTTTCTATCAATGACGCTTGCATCGATGGTGACTTTGTCGCCGGCTTCGTCAGTGACTCCGTCACCGGCTTCGTCAATAACAATTCTTCGAAGCTGATTTATCCTTCGTACTCTGGACACTGCAAGATAGACTAGATTCGACCATTCGATGCGATTATCAACTATCCAAACAATTGTGTCCGTGATGGTTAGTCCCTGCGAGGAATGTATTGTTGTTGCGTATCCTAGCGTCCACGGGGATTTATCAGCACGTAGCGCGTCCTCGACGACGCTGATATCAACGAGCACAATATCATTCAGCACGAGAATTTGTTTTTTTGTCCCCGACGCTGTCGGGCCCGGGATTTCAACTTCAATGTTCTGCCGCCGTGTGTCCGCGGGTCTATAACATAACGGCACTGGACGCGTTGGAAACTTTTCCTTATGCAACGTAAACAACTTCCGCTGAAGTGTGTCCCTGACTATCTTTCTACTCGCTACAATCAAATCGTTTGGTCTCCATGTTTCCCAGAATTCATTCAACGGCGTTTCCGGAATCACCTCGCGGATTATTTCACACTGAATTCTATCCGGCTGTAATCTGATTAATTTTTTAACCTCGCGCAGTTGTTCATCAAGTGCCCGGTAATCAGTATCGGTTTCTTCATAATAGTCCACAAAACCCCTTAACCAATCATGTGGACCCTCGCCGACAAATGGTGGTGGTTGGCCATGGTCCCCACACATGATTACCGCTGTATTCGCGCGCAGCAACCACTCAAGAAACATTTGTAAAGTATCTAACGAAACAGTACATATCTCATCCCAGATGATAATGTCGGGAATAAATTTTTCACCCATTCGATCAGGAGTCCACTCACCGCCGCTGTATCGAAAAAAGCTGTGATAAGTAACGGCGTCAACATTTCGTTGTTTTATCTCTCGCGCTAGTCTATGGGTCGGTGTAAGCACGATTATACTTGCCCGCGTTCGAAATAATTCAATTGCCCGAGTCGTCTTTCCTGACCCGCCACAGCCGCTTAAATAAACCGTCTTGTGTCTACAAATTGGATCAGAACACGGTGGTGCATTAGACCATTCCGATAATTTATCACCGCGTAGGTAATTGTTCTCAACGGTGACATCTGCTGACAGGGAATAATCGCGTCGTATTTCATTTTTAATTCTCCATGTACCCCAACTCTCGTCCGGACTAGTAAACTCGGCTACGTTTCCCTTATACGCTACGTCAGTATAAAATGAATCAACGGCTACTCTAACCGCGGTATCGGGAAATCTATTTATCATCGAGAATAAATTGATAGCGGCGTAACCCAGCATAGACGCCCTCAAATGTGGATACGCGGGGCTGTCTCCATCGCTGTAGGAAACAACTGTACCCAACTTTGTTCCATTGGACAAGAAAGCTGTTTTGCAGTTCACGTATCTATTTTTCGCCACTGCGTCCTTGATTACGAAATCATATTCTGCGTCATCTATAATCAGCCGTGAGCAATATCGTTTGTAATCGCAGTTTTTTCCACCTTGTGTAAACTTACCAATTATTCTTCTACCGAGATCTTTTGCCTCGTGGTTTCGTTGGTTGAATATCCTCCTGGACCATTCGATGATATATTCCTCGTCGGCATCAATGTGTTTTCTGGACTCGTCAATTATGCTATCTAGACGCTCCGGTTCTGGTAACCAGACTTCAGTCTGCGCCCGGTATGATATAATCGCGTCGCTGACAATCAACGATACAAGCATGCTACAATCAATCATATACCGTAGCAGCGCTATTGGCAGCCATCTCTTTTCAGCCATGTGTCTACCGATCCAAATATAGCAACAGCGATGGAGTCCTGCCGCGAATTCAAATGATACTATGCGAGCGAATCCGGTTAAATCAAAATCAGGCAGTGGTCCATTAATAGCAACACGAGTCATTTCATGACTGGGGTGTCCAAATCGTCTAAAGTACTCAGCGGCGGATCCATACCCGAGAAAACTCGCTGGATAACAGGCAACCATATCAACCGAGATCATAGCGTCGCGGTTGTATTCAGTGTTCCATAGTCCACCGTGATAGTATTCCAAACAACTGGATTGTACATCCGGTAGAAATTCCCTGCGCGTTGGTCTCCACGCATTTTTCCTTGCTGCAACATGAGCTACAACCGATGGAATCGTAAAACAATTTGTTAGCAGTTGTTCATCATGCTCCTCAAATTCTATGGCGGTTTTTTTCATCCTGTTGTGAAATGCTTCAGTGCGATATAATTCACCGTTTGGTCTTACAAACTGATCAAAGGTATCCGCATCGTTTTCAGCGCTGCGAAGTAACCACATTGATACAGGGTCGTTTTTACACAAGTAGGCAATAGCATCAAATAGTTTCCTCTCCGCGAGAAAACCGTCCTTGGAGAATTGTTCTCCCAGGAATTCTTCGGGTATATACTTTACTGTTCTATCCCGTGGAAATATTGTGATCACGGGCGTCCATGCGTGTTCGTTATGATCAATAATTTTGATTGGGGCTCCCTTCGATTTATACTTCGATTCGTATAATACTTCACCGGTTATCGTTGTAACGGTTATTGGAAATCTCAGCGATGTTTCTAATCTCGCTATGTCGCTGATGGTTGCTCCACGCTCTTTTACGGTTAGTTCCCACTGGTTGATTTTGCTACGTCGTAAATCAGTCAATTTGTTTCCTCGACATGCATTTGTAAAATGCTCTATTATTCGTTCTGCTACACAATTTATCCCAGTTGACTGTTTCATCGGTTTCAGTTTTCCGATATCAGGTTTCTTATTTAACGGGTATATTCCATAAACAACTGCTGTTTCAGGATACGCTCGTTCATAGTATGGTTTGTCAATTCCGGTTAACAACCCCGGCTTGGAGTCGCGGCTGACAGTGACTGTTTTCTTGTCGCTGAGAACTGGTTCAAATTTATCACGCATGATCCAATCGCCTGATTCCACCCGGACAATGAATTTTACTCTGAAGAAATACCTTTTACCGTCAAGTTGTGATATTATCATTGCTGCGCGGTTGTCGTTCATGGTAGCATCAACAATGCCATCAATTCGAAATGTTGACCAACTGTGAGATGCGCCATCACGCTTGAATTCATTGATACAATCGCGTATTTTACTCAACAGGGTTTTATCGTTTATTAACGCTTTTGGTGTGTCCTTGAGGACTCTATCGAGATTAAACCTAATATTTTTCCGGGGCTTAATTGCTGCCAATCTCTCGAACTCATCCATATAATTAAAACAAGTATTTAAATGAAAGAATATAGTATAATGAATCACTGCAAATGGTTGATGATTGGGTCGACAACCCCGTGCAATAAATCATGTAGAGGTGAATTCTGCGGGTATCATTTACAAAGCGTTCGTAATGGTTCTCTTGGCCCCCTCCCGTGCTTGGTTTGCCACGTCGGTGTAAGAGGAAAATCACAGTTGTGTATCAATTGTGGCGGAAAGCGATACAGGGAACTAAAACGCTATTATGACAAGCGAATTAAAAACGCCGTCATCAACCCCACCGCCGACTTCGTCATCAAAACCCCCCAAGACTACGTTGAAAGATTCATAATTAAACCAAATAATAAATTAGACAAGTAGTATTATTATACAAATGGACCAAGAATTTCAGCCGCATCCCCTGCTCGTCAATTACGAGGCATCTCGCGACGGTATTGTTAGAAATCGTAGACTGAAGAAGCCGGTTGGATGGAAAAACAATCACGGGTATTTAATGTTTACTACTGGAGGGAAAAAATATCTCTGTCACAGAATCATCTATGAATGTTTCCACGGATTGATCAAAGATAGTCTCGTTATTGATCACATTGATTCTAATTATCAAAATAATAGACTGTGTAATCTGCAAGCCATCTCTCAGAGTGAAAATAGTAAAAAAGGCCAAACTGGTAAATACTCAAAGAAAGCAAAACCCGTAAAGTCATTTGATACAACAACTCACGAGGAAAAAATATTTCAGTCGATGAATGAGGCAGGAAAATATTTTGACATTTGTATCGCCTCAATACAATTTGTTGCAGAACGAATATATCAAACAGCGATCTCAAAAAAGACGGGTCATAGAATTCGATTTTCATATATAACATCAAAGGGAGATAACTCGTTTTGTGATAGCGTCGCATGACAGGAGTTACGTCCCTTGAAGTCTAATTAATGTTGCGTCCCTTGAAGTTCAATTAATGTTGCGATTAATTAATCATTTTACGATGAAAACTAATGAAATACACGCTATTATCTAACAGCTGTATTCTTTTTTTTAATGTTTTATTTGAGTATTTGGTTTCATTTAAATGCCGTGAAACACCATTAATAAGTATTTAAGGATTCAAACGATTCAAGGGAATTCAAATTAACACACACCTTGTGACTGACGCCGCTGTATTAGTCACTTTATATATAAGATGACTCGTTATAAGCCTGGGGCTTTCGAAAGCCAATTCAACTAATCAAAACTAACCCACGCTCTTGACCCGGGCGTGTGGTTGTCTTTTGTTCACAATCATGCAACCGGGTTAATTTAATTGGGTTGCTTTTGATTGGTTGAATTGGCCGTAGAGTTCCGCCCCGCCGTTTTATGTTTGTGCTGTCTTGTGCCGTCCCATCATCCATCAATCATTTCATTGTAAATATATTCATCCTTAATTAAGTACATGTAGTGATGTCCCCCAAGCATATCTTCTGGGCGGTCTACGATGACGTTTGTCACCCTAGGCCTCCCTCCCGGAGATGTATGCTTTGGGGTTCCAAGATGTGAATGTCCTTAATTAAGTATATGTATATGCCTGTAATCTGCCACAACACTCGAGTGGAGATCTACGGCATTGTACTGTCCATGTATGCCTGCAATCTGCCACAACACTCGAGTGGAGATCTACGGCATTGTACTGTCCATGTATGCCTGTAATCTGCCACAACACTCGAGTGGAGATCTACGGCATTGTACTGTCCATACAAAAAACGGGGTCAAAAATGACCCCAATAATTTTATTAAAATTTTTGATATTAGAAATAAGATGTTTTATAAGAATAATGAATATCGAAGACATCAATAATATATTAGCCGAGATTTCAAAATTAAAAAATCAAGGAATTGAATTATCTGATGGTCTCGACAGTGAAAAAATATTATCCGATTATGAGATTATTAACGAACAGTCGAAACGGGGGCGTTTTACCCTGGCCCGCGAGTACTTTTTTATAAAACGATTACAACATACGATTAATGAGAACCTGTACCACAATGACGCAAATGCATTCATTGGACTATTTACTGCCGTTGAAATAATACGAAAAAAACTCGGACGTGTTTATGAACGACGCCGGGAGATTTCTAGTAAGATCAAAAACATTAGAAGGATTATAGACGAAAACTCCGTGGAGCTCCCGATGGTACACTCGGCGGAAAATTAGAAAATTGCGGATCAATTTACAATAATGGTAGGCGAATCACTTACTACTCGGCTAGCCAGAGAGCGGCTAGCGGCGCTTAGAAAGTTTATACCGTTACGAGATAGAGTGAGAGAGAAACTTCAAACGCGACAACAAATGCAAACTGATTTTGCTGTTGGAAGTGAACAGTTATTTGCCCCGGTAACTAAAGCGACTAAGGATGTTACGGCGGCAACTGTACCCGTTCTTGGTGCGCTTGAAAAGATAGCGGCAGAGACAAAACAAACAAAAAGGTCTATTGAAACACTCCCTGCAAAAATAGCGGCTGCTACAACACGGAGGCCACCACCACTCGCTATAACCGAACCACAAGAACCCTATGTTACAATGGCCGATGAAGAAGAACTAGGCGCCACTGCAAGAGAACCAGAAGAAGAAATACCGGAAGAAGAAATACCAGAAGAAGAAATACCGGAAGAAAAAGAGGGGAATATACCCCGTATTGTACTCAAGAAGAGCACAATAGATCAAATTAGAGGCTTCAGCAACAGGGAAGAATTAATTAATTTTACTGCCAACAATTTTGCTAAGAGCATACGAGATAAGAAGCATATCAATAGCGGTTACGAGAAAAATATAAAGTCGTTAAAGGACTGGGCAAGAATAGTGTATTTAGCAAGTAAACATAAAGATGCATTACCACATCGTAGTAAATCCGATTACGACGCATTCCACAAGGAAGTTAAGAGTATAACACCAAAAAAAGGAAAAGGATACCCTGTTGGTAAAGAATCCTACGGCGTTACCTGCCCTAATAGTGTTCTCAGTGATATATCACGGCTAGAGGTACTAATTGGAGGAAAACGAGCCGGAAATAACTCTCCGGAAATAATCAATGAGGCCGCTGATATTTGCAAGCGGTTATTTGCAGGCGGTATTATGGACATTAATGCATATCGAACGCTCATAGACGAGCTCGTGGATGATTAATTGGAAAACTGGTGTTTTTAATAAGGATGATCATACACTACAATCATGATAAACCAGTACTCGTCTACGTGGTAAACTCGCGATTGCCTGTTTACCGCGCGTACTATGGAGATGGTCTCGGTAGCACCATTGCGGGGTTATTTACAAGAATGGCTCCAAAAGTAGCGCCGTTAGCCAAACAATTAGGAATGAAGGCTATTGATGTTATTCGTGATAAGGGTATTAGTGCCATTGGAGATGTTGCCGGAAAGGCGCTTTCAGCCGCGCGGGACAAACTAATGTCATTGGTGAAATCTAAGAGATTCTCAAAAAGAAAACAGAAACCACCGGTAATGCCATCAACGACAGTGATGCCTGCAAATGTCAGTAAAGTAATAAATAACGCCGTGGAAGAAAAATTAGAGTCGTTGGCGACGACTTCGCCATCCGCCGATGCGGCAACCAACGCGCTCATGAACGCGATAGCGGGGAGTGGTTTAAATTCAAAGAATTTACGACGAAAAAATCGCAATTGAAAACATCAACATGATAAATAATAGAATGTTTGCGCGTACCGCTGATCCCGCGTTTGATATAGACGCCCCAGTACGCAGGGATGATTCTGTCCGTGATTATCAATATTATTCTTATTATGCAGCGCAACCTGACCTACGATCGCGAATTGAACTTCAAGTCCAAGATACCAGTAAATACTTTCTGCCGTGTGAAGCGTTTATCGAAATGGAGGGAGAACTCGTGACAAATGCTGCCGATAATGCACCATACGCAGATGACCCTCGTGTTCGAGTTGGTTTCGTCAACAACGGTATCATGGCGTTATTTGAGAGCGCCAGATATCTTATTGACGGGCGAGAAATTGAATCAATAGAACGCGAGGTTGATGTTGCAACGACGATAATTGGGTTAGCGAGGTATTCAGATGATTATACAAGATCGGCGGGCCCATCTATGATGTTTGCGAAGGACACCGATAATAGCGCTGACCATCTTCAGTACATCAACGTGCTAGTGGAAAGAGATACCGCATTTGACCCACAAGCTGAAGCAGCCAATCCAGACCGCAGGGTAAGACCGGTCGCTGAGTTCAATATCATAAAAAGTACTAACGATAATTTTAATCTAGGATTTGCAACACGAGTAGGAATGTTGCAAAGACCACGCCGAAAGTTTTCATGCGCGATTCCACTCCATCACATATTTGGATTCTGCAGAAATGTCAGGAAGGTTATCTATGGGGCTAAGCATACAATCGCGCTGACGCGAAGGGGCGATGATAACAATGCAATATGGCGTGCTGCTGGCGTCGCTGCCGGTAAAGTCATTTTAACTAAAATGGCATTGTGGATGCCGGTGCTGACTCCATCAGTTACCACGGAAGCACGATTGTTAGCATTTATGGAACAGGGAGGGAAATCGCTGTTGAGTTGGCTAGCGGTAACAACTGATGCTAAAGAGGATAACGTCGCCGATACGTTTACATGGCACCTAGCATCAAAACAGGGTGTTTCAGCCCCGCGTCATATATTCATAGCGCTACAGAATAGGAATCGATTGGGTAGTCAAGAACACAGCCATATGATATTTGATCAATTAGGAGTCAGGGATGTTTCGCTGAGAATAAACGGACAACAGGAACCATCCGAGGATATACAGCTTAATTACGATGACAACCATATCGCACGTGTGTATCATCGATTGCTGTCATATATGGGTCGTGATCAAAACGTCGACACCGGTTTGCAAATATCACAACTTGATTTTAAAAAACTGTATCCGATTTATTATTTTTCGCTGGAACATCTTGATTTAACGAGACAATCCGTCGTTGATATACACTTCCGAGCTCGTATAGCCCCAGCTGGTGTTAATTATAGAGCGGTTGCTGTCATTCTCAGCGATAAATCAATGCTGCTAGAAGGTGTTGGTGGACGAATGAGAATCGTTGATGCGCCAGTGGAAAACATGTAATTGAAAGCACAAAACGCGTTTACAATAAAATGTCGTATAGTGTCGTCAGTGTAGAGTTGACCGATGGTCAAGTCAAGAAATTACGATCAAAGTCGGCTAAACAATGCGGGACCACAATAACGCTGAAGCCGTCACAGATGGCAGGTGGTAATCATAAGATATCGTTGACGGCGCGTCAAATAAAACATTTCAATAATGCGATGAAGAATAAAAAGGGTGTTCAAATAGATTTCTCGGCCGCAGCGATCAAAGACATGGAAAAGACCGGTGGGATATTTCCGCTGTTAGCTGCGATTCCAGCGTTGATTGCCGCGGCCGCACCAGCAGTGGCTAAGGCGGCGGCGTTAGGAGCCGTTGGTACCGCGGCGGGGATGGCATTGAAGAAGGCAACCGGGAAAGGCTATAAAAAAAAACGATCCGTGGCCGGAAAGGGTCTAAGACTACCGGGAACCCCGTATTCATGGTACTCGGGAAAGGGTCTAAGACTACCGGGAACCGTTTATTAACGCAAGAGTCTATGACTCCTGAGTCAATGACTCCTGAGTCTATGACTCCAATGTCTAATTTTGATTTAATAGACGCCGCAAACGCGTTAGCGATAAAAAACTTCAGAGGTGTTTTTATGAGGGATCAATTACCGGCGGCCCCAAGGAATACTGAAACCGGTATAATTAACCTCGATGGGTCCTCCGGAGCGGGAACTCATTGGGTTGCATACGCGATTGATCCGCGTGCGATCGTCTATTTTGATTCATACGGGTTAGCCCCGCCGAAAGAGTTCATGCGGTATATCCGGGCGTGTTCAACCCGGGCGTGTTCAGCCCGGGTTTTTTATTCCACGCTGCCAACACAGCAATTGAGTGACCCGCCGATATGTGGCCGCGAGGTATTGAACGTACTCGCGGCTATTTCATCATCGCGGAAACCACCTCATGTGGTTGTAAACGAATACACTAGTGGGGTCGTAGAAGCTCAACGGATTTTAGAGAATAACATTTACAATAATAATGATTGATATCTGGGGGCGACCGGTTTCGGCGCTGAAAGAATCCACGGAAACGACCGCCGCCGACATAAAAAAACTAATTGAGGATGAAATCGCTGATACGTTGAATCTAACAAGTGTTGACCCGGGCGAAATAGTTGTATTTCAAGACCGCCAGGGTAAATTGAAATCCGGTAATGTGTCACTGAATGACGTTTTAATACGACAGCGTAATGCCGCCGAGGACACTATCGCGCTGTATACCAGCGACGGACGACTCAAACCGGGTGAAAATATATTGGATGTGATGGATAGGGTAATATTAGCCCAGAACGGTTTTATAAGGTTGAATGAATTGGTGATCAAACTCGACACGCAAGTGAAAAAATCTGTCACCGATATACAACTCACTACTGCTAGTTTTTTTGGGACCCCGACGGTAACCGAACCAAATCTTGCAACAATAAAAAATACTATTTCGGAGTTTACAACGCTGTCGGGCCAATTTTACACGTTACGAAAAAATGTTAACAGGATCGATGACAATTTTGATAAATTCCTTGGCAAAAAAAATACCAAACCGGATGAGATTACAATAACTATAAATGATATCACTGCGTATGGACAGAGAATAGAAACAATCAAAACTGATGTTGCAACGAACAAAAGGAGTGTAGACGTGCATGAACGGGAAATAGGAATAATCGGCGCTAATGTTGCAACGATCATAAATAATGTAGACTCGCATGGACGGAAAATAGAAACAATCAAAACTGATGTTACAACGATCATAAATAATATGAGCGCGCATACACAGGAAATAGGAACAATCAAAACTGATATTGAAGCGAACAAAAAGGGTGTGGACGCGCATACACAGGAAATAGGAATAATCAAAACTGATATTGAAGCGAACAAAAAAAATGTAGACGCGTATTGGCGGGGAATAGGATTAATCAAAACTGATGTTGCAGCGAACAAAAAAGGTATAGACGTGCATACATATGAAATAGAAACAATCAAACTTGATGTTGCAGCGAACAAAAAAAGTATGACCGAGAATACACGGGAAATAGAAACAATCAAAACTAATGTTGCAGCGAACAAGAATAATATAGACGCGCATTGGCAGGAAGTAGGAATAATCAGAACTGATGTTGAAGCGATTAAAGACGGGCTACCGAGAGTAGCAGAGCAATTTGAAAAAATAAAAATCCCTCATGAGAACATCATCAACACAGTATACACAATTCGGCATGGATCATTCGATTGGACTCCTACACAGAATACAGTAAATATCACCGCAACTGTTAAGGGCATTTATCGATTGACACTGATTTCAATGATGCAGTTTAATATATTATCGTCGAGTTCATCCGGGTTTAACAATACAATATCAACAATTATAGACAAGAACGCAACTGAACTATTTACAATTTATGCCGTTGATAGAAATCTAGCCGGGGCAAACATTACATGGTATGTGGAATTTGTAGCGAATCTAAGTAATTAAAAACACTAGTTCTTTTAAAATAAAAATGACCACCAAGGAAATTGAATCAGAGGTATCACCTACGTCACATCAATATCGATTCGATACCGCAAAAGAATTTTCCGCGAACTTGAAAACACTTTCCGAACAATACCGTGCAAAAATAAAAAAATACCGCCGAAAAATAACCGCCATCGACACGGTCGTGTACTCGGTGTCGGGTATAGTGGCCGGTACCGGCGTCGTTTTATCCACGGTGACCACGATAGCCCCGATCGCTGTTCCAATCGCCGTCTCCGCGATGACAACAATTGCTGGAGTCGCCAACGCAATCACTAGGAAGATATCATCGTGTTTTCAGAAAAAACTCAACGAGTATACAGTAAAACATCAAATAGTATCCGACGCGTACTCGAAATTATCCGGGTTGATCTCGTTGTCAATTGATAATTTGTTCGTATCCGATGTTGAATTCTCCACGATGGTCCAGTTATATAGCTCCGCGATGTCAAAAATCGAGGATTTTCAACTGGAAGCCGAAACCACCTGGTTGTTAAAATTAGACACTAAAAACAACGAATAATAATAATGTCGCTGAACCCCGAAGGGTCTCAATTACTTCAGCGGATCGCGGAGAATACCACTCCGGTACAAACAAATATGATATCAATAACGTCAACAAAACCCGAATTCAGTGTGAACTTCCCGTCGCCGGTTCCAGTGAAGGAAATAGCGCTGGCAAAATTGCGAGTATATCACAGTTGGCCTAATATCCGAGCGGACGCATTTAACGGACAACAACCTAATAACTCGCTGGTTTTTGCACGGAAAAATAAACCCGATGGGACCCCAGACTGGGAGGAGGTTACAATACCAACTGGGTCATACCAAATAGAGCAAATCAATAAAGAATTTCAACGCAGAATAAAATCGATCACAGGAAAGGAATCAAAAATCGCTATTACGGTTCATGAACCGACGTTATCATCGACGATTGAAATAAGCACACCGGGGTATATGGTTGATATTTATAACAGTTCAATAAGAACCATACTAGGATGGCCTAAGAATCCACCTCATGAAAGTCCGCCGGAATCTTACACGAATGCGCGATCGTATCATGAGATTAATCCCAGTTATCGAAATGTTTTGTTCGTTATGAAAAACGTGTCATCCCCCGACTGGTTTTCATTTCAAGACAGGAATACCATGCAATGGTATTTTCAGTACGAAGAAATTCCTAAATCGCGCATCAATGCCGAACTTAATTTAAATAATATCAATAGTTATTTTGCCGAGATTAATCATATTTACCAATCACAACTAGAACAACTACGGGAAACAAAAGCACGAAAACACGTTGAGGTATTAAATCAACTTATATCAGACATGGAATATATCAATGAACGAATCGTCGAGGTAATATCCACTGACAGAACTGGTAATAAACAAAAATTCCTAACCGAGTATAATATCACAGAAGCCGATTTACCTGATTTCAAGTTTCCAGGATACAACGCGCCAGAACTAAGAAAGTCTCTTAATGATTTTCTCGGTCCATCAACTCATATCCTCAGACACGATAACGGAGATGATGGTAGGCATATTGCTCCATACAACGTAAATATTGCATCGGTGATAGCGATCAATCTAGTGTGTGATGCTATCGAAGGGAGTTACCAGGTGGATACCAAGCAATCAAATCAGGCTCAACAGGGGTACATCCTTTATTCATTTTCACCAACAGCCCCTCCGGGATTTTTAATCGTTGAGAGTCCGATTAATCCGGTCTATATGCGATGCCATGATCGGTTTTTAACGAGAATTAATTTTAGACTTACCGATCAGTCAAATAACCTAATTGATCTGCAAGAGGAGGAGTTAGTGATCACTCTGTTTGTAAGATCATAGCAGCAGAGGGGGCGATGACATCGACGCGGTCGTCGATGTGCTTACCGGACGCTGACGACGCTGGGGATCGGCGCGCAGAAGGTGTTAATTAAACCAAATGACGACGCGACGATCCCCCAACGACGTCGTCGTTTTTTTTTTACCAGGCGCTGACGACACTAGATCGTTGAGTGCAGAAAGTAATAATTAAGCAAAATAACGATTGGACAAAATGTCCGATTCGCCCCCTCTGCTGCTAAAAATACTTTGCTTAAAGCAAAATTATGTAGCACATGCGTTTTTCTTAAGTGTTTCAAAGTGGTGGTAGAGTTCTGAACTATCTGTTTTGCGTCAAAAAGACTTTTACAAGACGTGTTGACGAAGGCAAATGCGAAGAATCCTGCAGCGGAATTAGAAGGCTTATTCAAACAGTACCGACATTATCCAGGTCAAGATGTTCTCCATACTCACTGTCAAGGTTTACTTGGATTTAATAGCTTTGGCTTTTAGAAGAGAACTTGTTATGTTTCTTTGTATTTAATAAACTAAACCGAGAGGTACATTCATTTTACTTTAAAAACAAATTCTAGGTAGTGACATTAATCTTCGTGTTCGTATGTGGAAGCATGAATTTTTACAAATAATCATAGATAACACAGTTGGACAATCTTAGACCTAAATTAACATAATTTGGATGAAAGACGTTTTATGCCACGTGACCGTACTACTTTGCGTTATTAGCTATTTTGCTTGTACATATACTGATGTTTTACATATGTTATAATAAATCATGTTTTTTTTCTCGTGGGTTAATTTTAAAACCATATACAAATGATGATCAGTATATGAAAAGATTCATTATGATTACACTGGTCTGCTGGCAAAATGCTTCCGAAATAAATGTAGTAAAACGTCACTAAATCTGGATCACTGAGAACGACAATGATGTTTAAAATTGTTGATTGGCTCTAGTTTTAAAGATATGATAGTGGGTCTGTGTATACGACCCTTGACTTGTGAATGGCGGAGGATAAATAAGTTATAAATGGAAGGGATCTCAATTTAAACCAGAAATGACTAAAGTACTTGTTGACACTTCGCTGTTCTGGCCTAGCACCTAGCTAGGTAGACTTTTGAAGTGACACCCTGGTTGTTTGAGAATGTTATGTAGTGCTAGGTTTCCCTGTCCACCCAATTCGTGTTAGATGTTTTGGTGTTAATATAAAGTATTAACGAAATTATAAAATAAGTATAATTTCAACAGGGTTGCTCTGTTTTGTTCGCCAAATGCTAAATTACATAGTTTTACATTATCCCAGAAAAAGTTTAGATAATTATGATATCTTCCCTGTGCCCGGGTTTGGCATTGGGCCTGATTTCTAAGTATCTTCACTTTGAACTTAGGATGGAACTAACCCCCCTCATGACTATTAAGTCAAAGGGAGGGGTTCCTTTCCCTTTTGTTCCTTGTAGTTAAGTATACTGGAGTCATTTGTCCCTGTGTTGTGTATCGATGAGTGTTGTGTTGTATTTTACCCATATAGATCTAACGACAGCTCTGTCTAGATCAAATTCATTGTAGTTGTTTGTTCTTATCTAAACTTAGTGTAATAAAAGAATTTTGAAAAGGTATTTTAAGTCGAAAATAAAGTATTTAGTGTCAAAAATAATAAGGTGACTAGATGCTTTTGTGTTTTCTTTAGTGAGAGTATGTGTTGCGTATTGTTACTGGTGTTTCACTTTTTCTATATGCCTTAGCATATTGTGGTCTAATTGCGTTCAGCTTTCTTGTTGCACCTTGGTGCAAAAAGAGGATCGAAATCTTCCATCACGCGGACGTGATGGAAAACACTGTCATTAAGTCGTTTTGTATTACCTTTTTGTTTGTATAACATTGCCAGGAAACATATTAGTGATAGTTTTTTCCTTGTGCAGTTTTAAATTAGCTTTAAAATCTTCTGAGTTTTTTTTTATATCAAGGGGAAATTGGAATAACCAATAAGTGCTACTACGGCAAATTAGAAGTAATTCAACCGAGCTACAAGTGTGTGATAAAGACCAGGTTATATAAGTCGATTCAGTTTTCTTGTTGTACCTTGGTAAAAAAAGAAGGATTGAAAATTTTCATCACGCGGACGTGATGGAAAACACTCGTTTTGTGATATGAATTCTAAGTACTTGGTTGTATGGTGGCGCTATACAGTTTCGCATTTTGCATAGGGTTAGGATTTTAAAGAAAAAGAATTTCCCCGGCTCTCCTCACTGGTTATACTGGCTATTTAAAAAAGACCTTGTATATCTTAGGTATAATGCAAAGAACCTTTAATTCCCTTTATTTTAGTGTATGATTGATGGGTGTACTATGGGTTATAGAGTATACAGCTTGGCCTTACTTCAAATGTGCACCTTTCAAAAAAGTGCTAGCTCTACTTGGTCATTTTCACTTCCTGAACTTCAGAGGTCAATTGTATAAAAAAGAGCCGATAACTTTTTTTACATTTTATATATTTGGTAATTCATTCATTGCGCTTTCAGAAGCTGGTATTGTCTAGTCTGGCAAAATTCATTTTCCCTATTTTAATAGCTGCTATGTATAGTGCACTTTAGACTACTTCAGACTGATTTTTTAACACAAGGGAGCAGTCATTTTAGTTAGCAGTGTACTTACATCATGTAAAATTTCTAAAAGTACAATATCCAAAAGAAATATCATCCACATTACATTAATGTAGCATAGAGATATGCCAACATTCTCTCCACTGTGCATGTTTTAAATGCGAACTACTTCACCTTACATACGTCACTCTCTCAAAAGTACATATTATCTGGTGAGCGCCACCTTTGCAAAGAATTTAAATGAAACAGTAGTTGCTACAACAAGTTGGAATCAATTCCACTGAGCCCTGAATCAGTGGCAAAAAAAAAACAACAAATTGCAGTAGCCCATATTGGAAATAAGTTTCAGTGTCTAGTAAATCATCGATCAATAGCCAGCTGGGATCATTTTTCCTTTGTTGATTTTGCTGCCTATCCATTTGCAGTCAGGTTCCGGTGTATTTTGTTTTAAAAATAGTTCATCTTTCGTCAGTTTTAATTAGTAAATCCCCCAAAACTGTAATTCTTGCCGATACAAAGTCCATCCAAGCGGATTATATTTCATGTTGAATATTAAAAATCCTAAATTAGAATATTCCTTGTCTCGAATCTATATCAGAGTCCTTGTTCATTTCAAGTTGTATTCTTGTATTTTCATTATTTATTGGGTTCGTGGTTTATACCTTGTTAGGGGTACTGGGTACGTGTTAAAATCCGAAGTCTACTTTGCTGACTCGTCTGTTTGAACATATTTACTGTAGTAGATACAGATTAAAACATTTAAAATTCCATAGGAATCGTCCGAAATTCTAGGTCAAAGTCCATTTCCGTTTCTATGTTCATTCCATCATCAAGAAAGTTTCTTTCCCTGAGGTAAAATATTCCTTATCTCTATTCTATATCATAGTCCTTGTTTATTTCATGTTGTATTCCTTGTAGTTTCCTTGTTTGTTGGAATCGTGGTTTATACCTGGTTATACTATAGGTACTGGGAACGTGTTAACATCCAAATTCCACCCCGCTGACTCTCCTGCTGGACATGTCTTATGTGGTAGATCCAGATTCAAATTTATGATCCTGCCCATGCCGGGATTGGAGGGACAAATGCCATAACGGCAATCGGGCGAACCAGACACTTCGATGTGTACGTCCGATTAGAATAACGGGCACTTAGAGAAATTACTAAAATACATCTTTTACTGGATCTATGAATAAATCTATGACTGGGTTTGCACAGTAGTTGCTTTTTAGGCAAACCAATGAATGATGTCATCTGAAGCTGGTATTGTGTCATACATTATATGAATTGCATCATGTTATTCATAGAAGTCATTAATGATGCAATCATAACTAAGCTTGCATCATTCTGTTGAACAAATTGCCATACATCCACCACTTGTTGAATCAAGGAAGATTTTTGTTACCACCCTTGCACATCAAGCTGGGTTTGATGAAGAACTTTGTCAAGACCATTGACAAAACACAATCAGCTTTCAAGTACCTCCATGGAAACGTTCCAATGTTAAGTGAGGCTAAGATAGAGGAAGGTGTCTTTGCTGGTCCTCAGATTGGTGGACTTCGAGATGATGCATTAGACCGTGCACTGCATGGCAAGAAAAAGACGGCATGGAAAGCCTTCCAGTTAGTGGCATCAAATTTTCTCAGAAACACAAAGGCTTACAACGACACAGAGTTGGTGGAAAACCTTCTCAAGGAATACAAAAGCCTTGGTTGCAACATGTCATTAAGATACATTTTTTACACTCTCATCTTGATCTTTTCCCCACCGAACTGCGGATCAGAGAGCGACGAGCACAGCGAGCGATTTCACCAGGACATTGCAACAATGAAGAAATACCATCAGGGCAAATGGTGCCCATCAATGCTTGCAGACTATTGCTGGACAGTAACAATAGATGCTCCATTTAATTAAATAAAATACAAGAGACAAGCCTAGAAGCGCCGAGTAGACACTGAACAAGGTCCAAACTATATATATATATATATATATATATATATATATATATATATATATATATATATATATATATATATATATATATATATATATATATATA
>CM068825.1:71467394-71469894 GCA_028554795.2 Sinohyriopsis cumingii | reverse complement strand
GAAAGATTCTGTCGACTTTGATCATTGGATAATGACTCCTTAAGACAAATATAACTTTTCAAATAAAAGAAAAAGAACTATCGTCAAGACGGCGCTTTTAACGAGTCAGTAATACTTCACCTGTACATGTACGAAACCAGTCCCCTCCGTCACAAATATGTGCTGAATGTTTCGAGTAACGCATGTTACCCTATAATGCGAAATATTCATCAGAATCAACAAATTAAGCCTTTTAACTGGTCAGAACATTTTTGAGTACGAAATGGAGTCGAGTCAAGTGCATTTATGGTGGAACCATATTTGGTTTTTAAAAGAATAAGATGCGTAACAAACCAATCGATCACATCTTAAGAGACCTGTTCACCGTCATAGCCATAGAGAAAGAGTTCAGTTAATCCTTCTTAACACCTAAACCCTGTATTGCATGATAATCTCACTTGCAGGATTATCTTACTTGCCATCAATGCGGTTCTTAAGTCATATATCTGGTAGAATTGTCAGCAACTTTAATACATCAAAAGTCTTCAATTTTGAGATTAAAACCTGCTTTTTAATATTTTGATATTTTATGGAAGTGGCTTTTACTCTATTTCAAGTTGCTTTTGTTAACAAGGACAAAATCTGCAATTTTTACTTAAAATTCGTTGAATGTGATAAAAACATTTTAAGTTAACTAAGATAAAGCTACACAACATTGAGGCGCAATCTTGAAACAGCATTCTTGCTGGTTACAGTAATTTGTGCTCTGTGACTTTAAGAATTAACTGGATTTCATAAAATTGTAAACGCGCCCCATAAGGGATTAATTATTTCTTTCAGTTGTCAAATGTACGCTCCCTTACCTTAGGGAGAACTTCAATTTTCTTTCTCGGCACTGTTTTCAAAGTTAAATCAATTATTTTGCTTTCTTCGTTGGTGTAAGGTTTGACATTTATCTGAAGTTAGGCCGCGATTCCTTAATAAAATATCACCACCGCAGCTCGGACACTCATGAATCCATTTCGATCTTCAACCAGCCCCAAGTCTTTGAACAAAATGGAATAATTTGAAACTTACGAGAATAATACCTCTACCATATGGATTGTTTTTGAAGTGATCAGAACCTGTACTAATGAAATGTTGTACCCGCTTAGGCTTACATTGCCTTATAAAACATGAATCTGCATCGCAGAATACAGAGACAGTTATTACTGTCGTTGCTATTGCTAATAATCATGATGATGATGACGACGAAGACGACAACACCATCATCACAATCAATACAACTGATTTTCTTCTGCCCCCAGTTTAACTACTTGACTACAATTACAACAACAGTAACAAATACTGCTACTGCTTGTGTAACAAAAGCATCAATGAATGTTACTACTACTGCTGCAGTAACAAAAACCAAAAGAGTAACCAATGATACTAATAATACTGCTGCTGTAACAACAACAACAAAAAACGTAACAACTAATACTACTGCTGCTGTAACAATAACAAAGAGTAACCAATGCTATTAATACTACTGCCGCTGTAACAAAACCAGTAAGAAATGTTAAGACTGCTGTTGCAACAATAGCAAAAAGAGTTGCCACTGCTACTACTGCTGTTGTAACAACAACTGCTACATTAATTACAGCTAGTACTGTTAGATTAGCTATTAATTCGTGTTACTCAGTCTAACTCAGAAACCAAACTGCAAGACCAAAATAACGCGAGAACTTAAAAGGGATTTCATCACCGATGCGGAGAATTAGTTTTAAATCCCCCAGTGACCATAAATAAAACACTGAGTGCATTTTTTTAAGGAAAGGTAACATTAACCAGATTAAATCATACCTATCCCATGGTTTGAACTTAATAGTTATGTCGTTTGATTGCCGGTATGCAACTAATGAGTACATTGGTTGTGCTTTTAAACTCCGTCAGTACATTAGAGCAACATGTGGCGGTCATACTTCAGTATAACCTCATTATTAATTGATAAAGGCAAATCGACTCAGGCTACAATTGGCAATAAAATATTGAAAACATAAAGCCGCTGAAAATGAATCAGTCCCCATGTGCTAATGGTGTAAATATGGAGTGGATGGGGTTTTTGGAGGGGAATACATAATTGTCTTAGTTTCAGACTACCATGGCAGCTATTTTTCTCTTTTAGTCATTCTTACCATGCAACACGGACGATTAGGATAGATTAGGACAGAATCAATTCTCAACATTCAGATACATGGATTACTGTGTGACGGACGATTAGGATAGATTAGGACAGAATCAATTCTCAACATTCAGATACATGGATTACTGTGTGACGGACGATTAGGATAGATTAGGACAGAATCGATTCTCAACATTCAGATACATGGATTACTGTGTGACGGACGATTAGGATAGATTAGGACAGAATCAATTCTCAACATTCAGATACATGGATTACTGTGTGACGGACGATTAGGATAGATTAGGACAGAATCGATTCTCAACATTCAGATACATGGATTACTGTGTGACGGAC
>CM068825.1:66789894-67152394 GCA_028554795.2 Sinohyriopsis cumingii | reverse complement strand
GTTCCTGGAAGGTGGCCAAAAGTCAGGTGTACTATTCTTTGACCGAAATAAATTTATGCAACAATAGTGGGAAAATGTATATTATCAGTGACAGATTTTGCATTGACCCATAGGTTGTTGTTTCAAGAGTAGAGGTGAGTCCTTGGGGAAGGGATAGGGCTGGAATATTCAGTGAAAAACAAAGTGATTTGTGATGGTGAGCCATTGCAGTTGTTCTTGTTCACATCATTTGCTTAACAAGTTATTACAGTACAACTCATACAGTGTGCGTTCAACAGCTCAGACTGTTATGAATGATTTGTGTTGAGGCAATGAGTTTAGAGTCATGCAGTGAGATATGCCAGACTGATGTGAATGACTGATGTTATGGCAATGAAAATAAGGAGTCCTGCAATGAGATATGTCAAACTAGTATCTAGGACTCATGTTGTGGTAGTGAGAGTTAGAGTCGTGGAATGAGATATGTCAGACTGCTGTGAAGGACTGATCCCTGTGCCATAAAACAACAAAATGTCAAAACAGACTTGAGTCCAGTTTTCTTAAAAATATAATAATAATAACATATTATTAATTACTTTAATTAAAACATTGTTTCATTTCAGATTGAAGCCAAAGATCCCTGCAAATCCAAAGTTCATAGTGACCCTAGATGGAGTAGATCCAGAGACTTACGATCTGCATAATGAAATGAACCTGTCTCCATCTCCAGAACATGAGGACTTGGGACAGGAAACTGTCCCACAGTCTCAACCCCAACCTGTAGTAGCTCAACTCCAAACAGCTCCAACAAACCCATCTAAAATCACACCTCCAAAAATAAAGTCATTCAACATTAGTCTCAAGGACACAG
Organism: Sinohyriopsis cumingii; assembly: GCA_028554795.2. NCBI lineage: Eukaryota > Metazoa > Mollusca > Bivalvia > Unionida > Unionidae > Sinohyriopsis > Sinohyriopsis cumingii. Next base: position 67,151,544 of record CM068825.1, on the reverse strand, counting down.
ATGGTGAGTTGTTTACCCATAATAATTTTGAAAATAAACTGTGCTTTATGTGATTGATTAAGAAGTATTGCTTGACTTGATATCAAGGTGGACTTGTTTTAATTTAGGCGTATCTTGGAGAAAACATATCTGTGCAAAATCCCTTTAGTGTAAAGTGGTTTTTGATTTTCAGTGACCAACATATGAAAGACAAAATATAGGGGCTGGTGACAGCAATAGGAATTAAACAAATCAAGAAAGTGCCTCAAAAATGTATTTCCTTTACAAGCCTTAATTTTTAAAATTGCAACATGTCCAGCTTGACTTGAATTTTATGCTGTTTATTTACTTCTTACTTCAGCCAACACTTGTCAGGACATGCTGGGAAGTGAAATTATTTATACCCACCTTATGTTCAGCAGTGATAATACTTTTTTTGTAAAAAGAATAATTAGAACATTATGAAAGACATTGACAGATTCCTCACATATGATTGAATATTTCCAAGTTTTTTGTTTTGACATTTGGAAAAAATAAGCATCCTCATTATCATTTTCTTTTCTATGTCCTTCTATATGTGTACATAGAGTGTAATAAAAACTATTTTAACAACATAAAATTGCTACATATTTCAGATGAGGAAGAAGAAGAAACAGATCCTGATGCTGAGGTATCATCATTGGCCCAATCCACCAAACTGCCTGAGAGGTGTAAATTCTGGCCAACATGTGCTAATGGCAATTCCTGCCAGTATCACCATCCTTCTGTTTCCTGCAGGTTGGTTTATTAATGATTGCATGTCTGGTGAACTTTAAGCATGATTTAATGTTTTTTTTCACATTTTTTAGCCCACTTAGCAGAAGCACAACTTAGTGGTTACTTGGGCATTCACATGCATGTCCAGCAGTACATTTCTTAAAGACTTTTCATATTTGTTAAAATCTTTTCATATTTGTTAAAGTCTTTCCATACATATCTTTTCTATCTGTTAGAAAGTAAATATGCATTGAACTCAGTATGTTAAAGTTTATTATCAGGACTTAAAGATAGATAGGAATTTCAGATGAATACTGGTTTTATAGCTCATTTTTTATGTACATAGTTTTTCCTTCATTCATGCTTATTTTCTGTTACTGTTAGATTTATTATATACTTTGGGTCAGTCTCTGTTATTGCATTAGGATAAACTTCTGCTCTTCTCTAAAGGCCCCTTACTAAATGCAAGGTGGGCTTGAATAAAACTCAAGGTGCTGGAACATATTGCAGTTGTGATATCCATCCATTGGTCCATAGACAAGGTGATTTTTTGTTTTATTTCCCCTACTCATGGTGCAGGAGTATATTGTAATAGTGATGTCAAGATGGTTTCTTGTTTTACTACCCCCCCCCCCATTCAAGCTGCAGGAGTATATTGAGATAGTGATGTACATCATATTATCCATAGACAAGGTGATTTCTTGTTTTATCCACCCAATGAATTGAATGTAACTTATTTCACTGCATGACATACACATTTGATACAAGTACAAAAGATGTGAAGCAAAAGCAAAACTTGGTTATTAAATTGTCAGTAAAGTACTTAACATGGGGAACAAATCTGGAATGTCTTTGTTTTGCATTAATATATGTTATCAGTGACTGAGCATAACGATGGCATAAAATAATCAGCATTGGAATTGGTGAATGAAGGTGGGGGCAGGTTTTAAACCATGTGAGTTTTTTACCTTGTATTTGCTAATTTGTGGAAGGCTAGTTAGTGTTCATAGTTTTTATTTGTTACTGATATAAATAAACGAATGTGCCTGTTATAGCTTTCTCTCATATGAATTCATAATGTAACAAATAAAAAGACAAATGACTAATATTCATGACTGCTGAAGATTAAAGTACCTTGTATAGGTGTTTTGTATTGATCCTTTGCCTCTTGTATGGATGTGGAAAAAATAATGAAACACCACTGGCGTTTTGTATTGATTCTTTGCCACTAGTATTGATATGGAAAAATAATGAAACATCATTGGTGTTTTGTATTGTTTCAACACCTCAAGTATTGATATAGAAAAATATTGATATATCAGTGTACCAATTAATTATTTCACCTCTGTGGTTTTGTACTTTAATCATTATGTTTTTAAGACTTGAATAAGCTACTTCCACCACATTGATTCCTGCAGAAAGACTTTTTGGAGGAAGTATTACTAAGAACAAAGCTTATTTGCTATGAGATCACAGTCAAATAATGAAGTCTGGCATTTGCTTATTGTGTATATTTATGATTTTTCTTTATTTTTTGTCTTTTCATGACAAAACGTTAAACTTCTATTTAGTAGCTTCATATTTGTATGTGAAAGTAATTCTTATCCCTGAATATTGTTGATAGGTTGAATTTTCAGATTATATTTAATGGGGGGGCCAGAGTGGCAGAGTGGACTAAAGCACTGTCCATTATGGATCACTGCCATCTCACCTTTGTATGCGTAGGCTCGAGTCTAGGATTCGGCGAATGTGGGTATGTGAGAAAGCTTGCCAGTAGTTTCTCGTGGGTCAGTGGTTTTCCGGGGTTCTTCCTCCACCATTAAAACTGGCCACCATGCATAGGGTATCGTGTGCTGAAAAATGTCATTAAACCCCACAACAACAACAACAACAACATATATTTAATACGGAAAATGTTACATAGTAGATTAGAAATTTTATAAACTGTCAGTAGGCTTGGAGAACCAAGACTTAACTTTTTTTCTCTCACTTTACTTTTATGAGCCTGGTTTGTCTTTGGGAAAGGCATATAGTTTCCATTTCCTCAGCACGATATAGTCTGTAAAGTGTTTAGAGTTCCATTAAATAGTAATTATATACAGCAAAAATCAGTTTAACAATACCGTAAAGTGGGTTATTTTAGTTAGTTTTGCCCATCACCCCTGCCGGGGTATAGGCCACCCACAAAAGATCGCCAGAGGCTTCTGTCCTTTGCCATCCCTTCAAGCTGACTCCAGGTGTGACCCATCTTAGTGATGTCCGCTTCAGGGTCGTGTCACCAGGTGTTTCTTGGTCGTCCCCTTCTACGCTTGCCTTGAGGGTTCCATTTTAATGCCTGTCTGGTAATGTTGGTTGGCGGCTTTCGTAGGGTGTGTCCTATCCAACCCCACCTTCTCTTCTTGATCTCGTCCTCTACTGGAAGCAGGGAGATTCTCTGCCACAGGTTGGTGTTGCTGATGGTGTCTGGCCAGCGGATCTGAAGAATTCTTCTTAGGCAGCTGTTGATGAAGGTCTGAACTCTCTTTACGGTCGACTTGGTGCTTCTCCAGGTCTCTGCTCCATACAGTAGGACTGACTTCACATTGGAGTTGAACAGTCTGATCTTGGTAGTTAAGGAAATTTCATTGGAGCCCCAGATGTTCTTGAGCTGTATGAAAGCTGCTCTCACCTTTCTGATCCTTGCCTTGACATTTGCATCTTTGCCACCCTGCTGGTTGATAATGCTGCTCAGGTACGTGAAGGACTCCACCTCTTCCAGGGGACTTCCCTGCAGTGTGACTGGGTTGTTACTGGCATAATTGATCTTGAAGATCTTGGTCTTGTCTTTGTGGATGTTGAGGCCAATCTGTGCTGATGCAGCTGCCAGTATGTCGGTCTTGTCCTGCATTTGCTGCTGACTGTGGGACAAGAGTGCTAGGTCATCGGCAAAATCCAGGTCCTCAAGTTGACTCCACAATGTCCACTGGATCCCATTTCTCCGCCCATTGGTGGACGTCTTCATAATCCAGTCAATGGCAAGAAGGAAGAGAAATGGCGACAGCAAGCAGCCTTGCCTCACACCAGTCTGTACTACGAAGCTGTCTGTGTGCTGTCCTGCATGAATGACTCTGCAGGACATTCCATTGTAAGTGTTCTTGATCATGTTCACCAGCTTGCTTGGAATGCCATAGTGGCAAAGAAGTTACCAGAGTGTCTCTCAGTCCACGCTGTTGAATGCCTTCTCATAATCTACAAAGTTGATGTAGAGTGAAGAATTCCACTCCAACGATTGCTCGACTATGATGCGAAGAGTACCTATTTGGTCCATACACAATCTGTTCTGCCGGAAGCCCGCCTGCTCGTCTTGTAACTGGGTCAGCAGCCTCCTTCATCCTTTCCAAGAGGACCCAGTTGAAGACTTTCCCTGGTACTGACTTTCCCTGGGATCTTGATGAGGTGTCCCTCCTTACATTTTAGTTGGTATTTCTTCTTCCTCCCAGATCTTCTCAAAGAGGTGGTATAGCATTTCCACTGAAACATCTAAGTCTGCTCTGAGGACTTCTGCTGGGATGCCATCAGGTCCAGCTGCCTTGCCGTTCTTCAGCTGGATGATGGCTTTCCTGATCTCGTCTCTGGTGGGATTGTCACAGCTTATGGGGAGATCTCATTGGCTGGGTGGATTTCTGGGGGATTTAGAGGGGCTGGCCTGTTCAACAGTTCTTCAAAATGTTCTGCCCATCTCTTAATTTGGTGTTCTGTACTTGCTGTGGTCTTTCCCTGCTTGTCCTTTATGGGTCTATCTGTTTTGCTCTACTTGCCATACAGCTTTTTGGTGATGTCATACAGCTTCTTAATGTTTCCACTTCTTGTTGCTTCTTCTGCCTCAGCTGCCATTCCTTCAACATAGTTTCTCTTGTGTATCTCGATGCTTCTTTTCACTTCTCTGTGGGCATCAGTGTACTCTTTTTATACCTTTACTTTTGTAGTTCTTGTCCTATTGCTATTTACTGCTGCTTTTTTCTGTTTACGCTTCTGGATTTTGCGCAATGTTTCAGCTGAAATCCATTCTTTCTGTTTGTGCTTCATGGGGCCTAGTACTTCTTGGCATGTTGATTTTATTGCCTCTTTAACTTTCTGCCATCTGTTGCTTGCATTGTCTTCCTCATCTTCAAGAAGCGTTTGTAGCACTTGGTACTTGTTGTTAAGCATCAGTCTGTATTCTTCTTTAGTTTTTGCATCTTTCAACAGGCTGATGTTATACTTTGTTTTCTTCTCTTTGGTGCCCATCCAGTTCTTCTTCAGTTTAAGTTTCAGCCTTGAGACAAATAAGTGGTGGTCAGATACCACATCTGCTCCCCTCTTCACCCTAACATCTTGCAGGGATCTTCTGAACTTCTTGGCTATGCAGATGTGGTCAGTCTGATTTTCTGTCACATGGTCTGGTGATGTCCATGTGTTCTTGTGGATTCTCTTGTGGGAAAAGATGGTACCCCCAATGACCAGGTTGTTCAGTGCGCAAAGGTCTGCAAATCTCTCTCCATTTTCGTTCATCTTGCCTAGGCCATGGATCCCCATGGTTTGTTCATACCCTGTGTTGTCTGACCCAACTTTGGCATTGAAATCACCCGTGAGGATGTTGATGTCTTTGTCTGGGAAGCTCTCTACTATATTCTGTAGTCTGTTGTAAAACTGGTCCTTATCTTTTTCTTCACTGTCATTTGTTGGGGCGTAGCACTGTATGATGTTCATCTTTATTTTCTCCTTCTTGGTCCTAAACGTTGCCGTGAGGATTCTGGGCCCATGTGGTTCCCATCCTATCAGTGCATTATATGCTTGCTTTGACAGCAAGAGCCCCACCCCCTGTGTATGAGGTGCATTATTTTCCTCATGTCCTGAATACAGTAGCATCTCTCCTGTCATCAGTCTTCTTTGTCTGGATTGCATCCATCTTGTCTCACTAATGCCCAGTAGGGAGAGGTTGTAGTTCCTCATCTCTGCTGATACCTGTGCTGTTTTTCCTGCCTCATACATTGTCCTCACATTCCATGTTGTGATGTTAATTCTCCTGTTTGATAGAAGGGTGTTCTGCTTTATGGCTTCCATGGGCTCGTGGCTTTCATCACATAGCATCATAAATCTTCCAGAAGAAGACCCTTTCTCCCTCAGGCTTTCAGTTTCTGGTTTTTCTTCTGTTGGCATTTTTGTAGCAAGTTGGGGTTTTACAGGGTCGGGTTGCTAGCCCCACGCCCAACCCTCCTCCTTTTACACCTGGGCTTGGGACCGGCCATGGCGGAGTTAAAGTGGGTTATTTTAGCTTAACAAATTTATCATTTATTGAAACTTTAGAGTAAAAGTCCACTGGAATTGTCACCATTTCAGTAAATGTGAATGCTTTTGTAGTTTTCATTCTCAGTATCACGGTAAAAATATAACAGTAATTATGGATTGTATTTGATATACAGTTTTTCTTCTTTTGGTGGCTCCATTCAGTAGTAAATTAAGCTGACAAATAAAGGGCTGAATATGTATTTGTTTTTAATTTCAGACAAAAACTCAGTAGTCAAGCTGTTGAGCAAAAAAATAAAGGACAGGAGGAATTAAATTTGTTTTTATTCTTAGGCTCTGTTTTACTATTATTTTTGTTCAATGGCACAGACTTGTCATTTACTTTACATAATCATTTGTATGTTGGTTCCAGCTGCAACCAATACATAACCTGATCTTTCATCGTGGAATGTACCAGCAGATCACGATCTATTTTTATTCTACTGACTACTTCCTACAAACTGCATAGCCCTTGATCTGACATTGCATTATGTGGAGCAGTTAGAATTGACATGAAAGAGAGTATATTTTGTAAGTGACATATATGATTGGATGAGTTTGTTCCTCTTGATTTTTCTCTCATTAAAAAGTAACATAGATCTATTTTATCTTGTTCTCTATAGACTCTTGTGTATTAAGAGTAATTCCATTAGAAAGACAGCGATTACTAGAGTAGTATTGATTGTCCCTATTAAAATATAAACCTTTCATTTGTAATGACAAAAATATAAAACAACAAAATATACAAAACTTTTTTTGAACAAAGTCATGAAAATGTTTAGTTCTGCAAATGTGATTTACTACAGGGTAATTTGACATTGTCTTCAAGTGAATAATGTGATTTACTACAGGGTAATTTGACATTGTCTTCAAGTGAATAATGTGATTTACTACAGGGTAATTTGACATTGTCTTCAAGTGAATTATGTACACATCTCAGTCAGTTTAGGATACTTTTGCAAAATTTGTCCTAAAAATATCCTATCAGTCCATTTTGATGCCTGCAAAAATTAACAAAAGTTGCACACCCCCAAATATCCATCAATCCATTTTGATGTCTGCAAAATGTAGCAAAATTTGCCCCCCAAAATATCCCATCAGCCCATTTTGATGTCTTCAAAAATTAGCAAAATTTGCCCCCCAAAATATCCATTAATCCATTTTGATGTCTGCAAAAATTAGCAAAATTTGCCCCCCAAAATATCCATCAATCTATTTTGATGTCTGCAGAAATTTCAGAATAGTCAGCTGTTCAGTAAACTATATCAGTGCCAAATCTTTCTCTTATTGAGGTGAGCTCCATTTTTTGTTTTCTTTCCTAGGACTTTCCCCCATTGCAAGTTTGGTGAAAAGTGTCTGTATATTCATCCCAACTGTAAATACGATGCCAAGTGTACCAGGAAGGACTGTCCATTCACTCATGCCAGCAAGCGGGGTAAAATGGCAACAGTTATACACAAAAGTGAGGAACTTGTGCAGAATTATATTCTTTCCCCTTTCTACTACAACTATTTTCATACAGCCTTTTATGCTTGAAACTCTTCATTATAATAATTTTTTTAATGAATTCATCCTCATGCAAATTGTCTTTATGTTCAATCTGTTTATTCTTTGCATTCATCATAGTCACCTAGCTTACAGTGTGAATTGTGTTTTGCTTGGCTCAAAGCTTTTGTGACTTTCCTTTTGTATTATCTCCATTTTGTTAACTGGGGGAAAAGGAGTCAGCTTTCAGTCATGTAACATCATTTGAGTTTTTGTCAAGTAGTATTATTGCTCATTACAATATTTGTTTGATTTGTTTTTGCCATACCAAAACAAAGGTGCTGTAGAAAATATAATGTAAATGTATGTCTTGCAGTATTTGTTTTCCCATGTGTTATTTCAGCTCAGGTCTCATTGTTGGAAATAAAAGGTGTAGCCATAATCTTTTGAACATAATATAATTCTGCACCAGTTCTAGAGTATTTTATTCTTGTTTTGTTTTTGTTGTTTAGATTTGTTTCATCTTGTCCTTAAAAAGATTGCAGTCACCTTTGCCATTGTCTACCTGTATGAGTATTAACATCCATATAATTTGCTTTAATATCAGCATCACCTAGCGTAAGCTGTAAGTGGCATTGTATGTGTGGACAGTAAACTGCATGATCATTCTCTTCTGATTCAGCTACATTAGTATAATTGCATGTGTCAGTCACCATTGCATTGATTAATGATATCTCACGTTCATGCCTTGTAATTATAAACAAATTTTTGCTCCAACATTTTTATACTTTTGTAAAATCTGCTATATGATTGACATCTGCTGTAAAATAATGAATCAGCAACTCAGTGGGTAGATTTCATGTGAATGCCAAGTATATGTGAAACTTTGTTTTTGCATATCTGCATCCTCACCATCTCCTTTGAATACATTTCCTGACCTCGTTAACATTAGGAATATAAGCCTGCTACCTTCTGAATACAAAAGACAAATTTTTTTGTCTTTTCTGTCTATATCATATAAATGGGCAGTAACACTTGCCTATCATCTGCGCTTGCTACCAGTAGGTGTCACCAGTTTTTAAAGCATTGCTACTATTCACAACATTGTTTGGAATAAGCCTCCCATTAATCTAAGTCTTTGTGTGTAAAATTCAAGCCATCCATTAAAAAAAAAATTGGTTTTCTTGGGACCAATATTGAATCATAAACATGTGGTATACATTATTTGTTGAATTTGGCAGATATTTTGTGAAATTCATCACGTTTTGGGACTTAGTCCAAAAAGGAGCATAGTACAGCATGCTGTTGTTGATGCATGTTGACTTTCAAGTGGTCACGCATGCTGCTGTTTGTTTTTGCACTAGATTATGGAGATCTTAGTGATAGATTCAACCATTTAGCCAGACAAATGGCTTCATATATTTATAAGGACAAGAATCTTTAGTGATAGATCTGTCTGTTTGGTAGTTTCTTTGTTTCTTCATCTATGTTGCCAACTTCATATTAATTGACTTGCAAAACAAACACATTCCTGGCAGACTTAATATTTTGGTCAATATTCTGTCCTGACTGCATAGGTCATTGATACAAAATGGTCTCTTCATCTGGTTTTTTCCACTTGTGGAAGTATTTGGTGATTGATCTGTTTGAAACAAGGTGGAACTGCAAGCTGCTTACCTTTGTCTCATTGGTTTGGGACTCGGGAGCAGGGGCCATTGATGCACTATCAGTCAGTTAGGAGGGGTTATGGACCTTAGATTACCCCTGGTGTGGTCTTAATACCAAAATGAATAAAGAAAATACAGGGTCAGAATTGCAAGATAATTTTGTTAGCCCCTCTCAGATGGGGCAAATCCTGGGTCAATGATCTATTTGAGCAAGTGATAGAGCTACCCAGGAAAATTACAGTCAAGATGAATCTTCTTGTACAACCAAGGTCACATGCATTTCACACCATGGACCGTGTTCTCCTTCATGCTTGGAATTTGTTTGGACAGCCTTATAAGAGAAAGAATTCAGACCTTTGATTGTGGATAAAATCTCAATAGCAAGAAAGCCTCCTCTTTAAATGGCTAATGATAGAATGTGGTGAGTTTTCTGGGACTGTTTTAGAGCTAATATGAGTAGTGCCTTGAGCTACAAAGAGAAAAAGTTAACATAAAAGTTTCTTGCTCTATCATATTTTGATACATTCAGGCACAAAGGCAGAGGAGATGTACATCATAATAAAGATCTGTCAGACCTACTTGCCAATTTTGATTTAAATAGACCAAATCCCTCACCCTGTTTCCAAAATGGAATTTGTCCTGGGCCCTAACATGGCTCAGCTCAGAGAAGTTTGAGCCATTAGCCAGGACCTCACTAAAGCTGTTGTCAACCAAAACCTATTTCATAATAGCTTTAGCTTTGGCTTGCAGGGTGAGTGAGTTACATGCCCATTCAGTTGACCTGAACTATCAGAAGTTTAGATCAGATGGTTTGGTGATTCTCATGACACATCCAGGTTTCATGGCCAAGAACTGGTTAAAATCAGTGGGCAGTTAGAGAGTTCTGTCTGTGCCCACAAGCACAGTTTGAAGTGCACAAAGACTTGTCATAGCACCTGCAAAAGACTCTTTCTCCCTCTGAAAGTCAGAAAGCAAGATGTCACCTCTCAAGCCATGTCTTTGTGGCTAAAGTGGGTTATATGCTCTGCATACTCTAACATCTCAAAAGATCAAAGTTGCCCCAGGAAGATTTCAGTTCATGAAATTAGTGCAGTCTCTGTAAGCCTTGTTTTTGAATGGAACATTTTGATCAGAGTCATCTTAGAAACTGTAGGCTGGCATGCAGAATCAACCTTTGTAAGTTTTTATATCAAGAATTTTTCTTCACAGAGACAAAATCTGAATCTGGTGGTCCTGTGGTTGCAGCCCAGACAACCACTAGACCTAATTAAACAAACAGCCTCTAAGCTTCACTGGATTCTCCTGTGAATTTTGATGGTAGGAAGACCTCAGTAATCATATTCATATAGATAGGTCACAGATCATGTGACCACTATCTGTTTTGCTTTAATCAGGAGAGCAGGTTATCTTTCACATGGGAAATCAAATAAGTTTTCTGAGAAAGATACCAGAGGTATAGGTAGGATGCTCAACATTCCCTCCACCTATTATTTATTCTCCTAATGTTAATGTGATAAGGAAATGTATTCAAAGGAGAAAGCAGATTTTATAGTAAATTATGTTTTTCTGAGAATACTTACCCGATCACATTACTTGAAGACCATCACAACCACTTCACTATATGAGCATCCTAAAAACCGGCGACACCTAGTGTGGCAAAAGGAGGTAAAGGGCAAGAGTTACTGCCCTTTGTTTATAGGGTGTAGACAGAAGACTTATTTCTGTCTTTGAGTATGACCAGATTCAGGAGGTAGCAGGCTTATATTCATAATGTTAGTATGATCTAATAAGTATTCTCTGAGAAACATAATTTACTGGAAAATTTGCTTTCTGTACACATGGTATTATTGTTGAGGTGAATGGCAACATTACCTCTCATCTGTTGGGATCGTCTGGTCACCCCCAAGTCTCTGATCAGTTGCATTATCCTTGTAAATCATTAGAGGGAAAGTTTTGCTTGATACATTGGTTCAGCAAATCATCATGTCTCGTTTGAAGTTCATATATTCCCTGTCTGGCAGTGCAGCCTCCTTTTGGATCATGTGACATACAACTTGTTGGTAGTAGGCAAAGATGTCACAAACCTAAGGTTTGCAGCTGGTGCACTCAGTTCAGATGATATTTTCATTTAATGCAGCTGTGATTTTGCTGTCATTTGTAATTGACAGTGGGTGGGTGGTGATAAGAAGAGTTGGCTAAATAATGATTTGATTGTTTAGTGAATAAAAAAGAATCTATTTAGACAGAAAGTATGGTTTGAATTAGAATAGACTAACATAAAACTGCCATGGTGTTGTATAGATTCCTTGATGTTCAAGGAATCTCAGAATTGTCCGCAATACAGATGTTGTATAGGTTCCAGGTTGATAAAGAAATGAACTATCTGTCTTTTCTGCAATACAGGTTGGTTTACCTGTAGTATTTCCAGATTACCTAGGATCTTAACTAGTACTTCCTTTAAAAATACATGCTTATCATTGGTGGATGAATCAATCAGATTGAATGGAATTCCTCTATATTTATTTAGGTCTCCCTTCCTGTTGTATATCTTATGGCAATGGTGGCAGTACACTTGTACTCCAGTTTTGGATGATATTCAGATAATAGAAATTATTTTGTTTAACTCCATTGTTTCAGTAGCAACATTGAGGATAAGTATTTATGATACAGTAATATCACACTCTGCAGTTCAAGTAGAGATTGACATCAGTGTTAAAAGAGAGTCAAGGCATTTTAAGAAAGTAAAAGTGATTTAAATTTTATTTCAATTCAAACTGCTACAGTACTACAGTATACAGAGTTATGGATATGCAGGGTATTAGCATAATTTACTCTGATTAAAAAGGATAAACACAATTTAAAATGTGTTTAAAGTAAACAAAATAGTTTTAAGCATTTAGTCTAAGGTTGTTAGTGTATTGCACCTCTCATAAATACAGTCTGTGATTTATGATGGCGAATTTAATCAATATAGACTGTGCAATCAGAACACATTCTGAATGTTCTGGAAATGATAGTACTCTACACTTTTGAGAACATACTCTCAGATAGAATTATATTATTGAAAGCAACCTGAATTATTCTTGGTCACTAAGCTGTTTGATGTATTCTAAAAGATATAATTAACATCCTGATGACAGAGATTAAGTCTGGTGTTGTAGTTTGTATATAATGCATTCAGTTGTAAGCAGCATCAACTCAGAACCTTTCTCACATAATACACAGGTTCCATTTTGTTCATAGTACTTTGATTTTTAAATAGGAACAGCATAGGCACTAATCTGCTGTCAGCATTATATTGTGACAGGTCTGGGTCTGTTCTGTTCATCATGGTAATTACTTGTGCGATATGAAAATTTATTATGTGGAATACAAGACTTTAAGGGGTCAAGATTTCATCGGTTGCTTTGATGGACATACAATTCCCCTATTACTAGTCATGAGTAGGAAAATTTATTTGACTTGGAAATTGATGTATGTTTCAGTTCTGTAAATAAAATGTAGTGCCTACTTTGCAGTTTGCATTAAGCACTGTTGATAGTGTAAGAATTAGTCCATTTTTAAGTGCACATTTTTAAAGTAATAATTATCTTAAGAGATGAAATGAGAATGTTACATGAGTGTTCATTATGTTATGAAATTTAAGAAATAAATAATACTTTGTGCCATATCTTCTTGCAGCGAGTGGAATATACTGAAGTATTCAACAAGGAATAAAAGTTCTGTGTCTTTTGAGCACAAGTTTGTGATGTTTTTATCACATAAATTTGTATGACATTACTACAGAGACTTAATGGTTACATTGTGATATTGCAATGTGACATTGACCGCTCCAGTGGCCTAGTGGTTAGAGTTTCTGTCTCAAAGGTGGGAGGTCGTGGGTTCGAACCCCGGCCAAGTCATACGAAAGACTTATGAAAAATGGTACTAACAGCTGCCTCGCTAGTCACTCAGCATTAAGAGCTTAGTGTTAGGACTGGTCGACCTGGCGTCAGGATAATGTGACTGCTTGGGACATCATGCTACATGTCTGTGACATGATGCCCCAGTGCCAGACATCATTATAAACTGCCACACTGCAGACTTTGTAACAATATGACTGAAAAATTGTTAATGTTACATTAACACATTCTAATCATTCACACACATACACACACACACAATGTGACATAACTTGATGTTATGTTATAGTGTGGAATAGAATTATGATATGACATAATGATATCAGGAAGCATAATGTGACAAAGAAGGTTATAATTGAATTGTTTTTTGTCAAAACAGTTGTTCCAGTGCCAGTGCCTACTTCATTTTCACTTGCTTCTACAGCAGTGACTAGTGTACGTTCCACTACCTGCAAGTTTTTCCCCAGCTGTACAAACATGAACTGCCCATTTACACATCCAAAGGTAATTGCATATTTTTGTTACTTTTTTATATGCCCATTTTTTCAGAGATGCTCCCAGGGCATGTGATTGCATGATTTGTGCAAAATTTGTGTGAATTTGTACACTTGGAAAGCGGCCATGTGTGAGAACTCCTGTAGATTAGTTTCCAGTTGCACGTATGAAAATGTACTCTGCACAGTATACAATTTTATTCATCCATTTACCCTTAAAGTGCTTGTAGAAATGATAGAAATATTGTAACGCTTGTCATGGCATGCATTTTTTGTAACAGTTTACACATCTGGTTTTTTGGGCGTGGCATGAATGGTTGTTAAACTAAATTTGTTTGTCACACTGGGCCCCGTAACAAGCATTGTATCAAAGTTTGAACCTTGCGTCAAGGAAATTTTACAAATTCTTGTTTATAAAATGGACTATCTAGAAGACCAAACATGTCCAATCCCAACATTGTTCATCTTTAGACTTGATTTAGTTTGGCAAACACTGGCTAATCATAGTAATGAAGGAAATTTATTTTTAAAGTTATAAAGTATATCAGACTCTAGGAGCTGGGAAAGTGTTAATGGAGATACCATTGAGTGATTTTGAACCAAAAAATGGCATTAAATAGGATTTAATATACATGCTGGATGGACAAAAACAGAGTCATGCCAGTCAACTCCTCATTTTGGCAGTATTTCAAAATTAAATGTTGAAAGAGCTGACAAACAAAGCCAAATTAAAATACAGACAATTTAAAAGTAGAGTGCACTTTTTATTTTCCTTGTCACAATTTAGCCCTGCGGGATCATGTGTTACAAAACCATTTAGTACCATCAAACAGTTTTATGATTAATCTAATCATTAAGAATCTAAAATTGAAATTAAAAAGTAAAGATATTTATTTGATCAAAATACCTGTTTGAACAAGTAGATGATGGCATTAATGGATTTAAAATCTTAATACATCATTATGGAATAGTAAGTAGAATGCTAACAGAAAATTGAATTTGGCAGAGCTGATGTTAGTGACAAATCTTATTTTTGAGCGGAATTATCCAAAATACAATACCTGAGCAGGGAAAGGGGGCTCTGACAACAGAACAGTATTCATACACAGATAAGAAACAGATTAAGCTGAGAAACAATGAACAGATTAATGCATAATTATACAACAAGAGGTTACATCTTTTAAAGATTTTGATTTCAGCAGGGGTTTACAGAAAGAAAGAAATGGGTATTGAACTGTTATGTAAATATTGAACTATGGCTGTTTCCTCCTCCCCCCTCATTTTTATTCTACCCCAGTTATTTTTGTAACAAGGGGGGAAATCCCTTCTTATGATAAAATCATTAATGGAGCATCTCCCAATTGACATACCCAAAGTCAAAGCAAAATAACACGTATTTAATTTGGGTTGACCAGGTGACATGGTTGATTTCATCTAATCTGTTCAACATAAAATAGCATTGTTGTGGTTAGTGCGTTAAAGGCATTCTTACAAATTTAAGCCAGTATTTTTAATACATCACAAAAAATGCAAGGTACAAAGTGGGTAACTTCAACACACCACAAGCACAGTCATATTATGGGTATTTTTAAGAACACCTAAATACTGTTTGTAAAAGTTGCATTACACTATTTCATTATCTCTACTAAATTCATATTCCCAGATTACTGACCCATAAGAAGCAATTGGTTTTACCAAAGAACCAAATATTTTAAAAGCATCCTCTGCATTAAAACAGCCAAATTGTTTTTCATGATTCAAAATCCTTGAAGTTGCTTTCTTTGCCTGAGCCACTAGTGTCTGCTTTGATTTTGTCCAAACCAACCTTGGGGTGAAAAATAGACCAACATACTTGTAGTAAGGCACACATTCAGTGTCTTTCTTTGAAAAACCAAACCTCTTTTTGCTTGAGATATCCTCCATTTCTGAAAATAATAATTTCAATTTTATCAAGATTGACCATCATGCCAGTTTTATAACATTTATTTGGTCCTGAAGGAGTTTTACTTATCTGCGCAATTAGCAACATATCAGCATAAAGTATTGCAAAAATATCACATCTGATGAGAAAAAACATCTCTATTGCATTCAAGCTTCAACTGTGTAATCAGATCTTTAATAGAAAGGGAAAACATGTTAAGGCTCAAAACACAACCTTGCAGTGTACCTAAGGTACATTCAGAGTAAGTAGTTAAGTCTTTAGGTGTTCAAACACAGCTTTGTAGGTTTCTTTATGTATCTGTCAATATGCTTACTATTATACCATTCATACCCTTATGTATTAATGATGACCATAATTTATCATGCTGTACTTTTTCAAAGAGCTTTTTTAAAATTAACAAAAAGGCAATAAAATCTACCTTTTCTTTTTGAGATATATTTTTAAGCTAAATGAGAATAATAAACATTGTTGTATTAGAGTTATTTTTTCATAAATCTTGCTTGTGCCTCGTCTGTCAGCCCATTTTCTTCTGCCTATCTTTATATATGAGTATTCAATATATCAGTAAAGATCTTGCATAAAGTATCAATAAGGGAGATACCTCTGTAATTGTTTCGATCGTTCTTGTCAACACACTTATATATAAGACAGATAATACATTTCTCCCACTGTTTAAGAAATTAGATTTGAAGATTTTGTTAAATATAGCTTTAATGAATGGTAAGATAAAAAACTAGTAGGTATTATAATAGGTCTGAGGGTTTTGTTTTTGATTTTATGTAAACTTCTCAGAATTTCATCATTTGTAATAGGAGTATTTTAAGTCATCAACCTGTAAGCGAGGTAGTTCTTCACTAACAATATTGTCAGTCATATAACTTGGACAAAGGCTTCCTCAATAAAGATTTAATGTAGTCATACCAGTTTTGCGAGGAGATATGTACCCACTTCATGTTGAGGATAATGTGATTCCCCTTTTCAAAGGTGTCAAAATTTTCAAAGGTTTCTCCTCGCTTGGGTAAATTTAGTCATTTGGGACTCTATATTGTATCTTTTCTTGAGTGCAGTTATTGATCTAAATGCTGATTTATGCTCTCTGTGTAACTTAATGTCAGATTCAGTATTTGAGACTCAAAATCATCATAAACATTAGTTTTTAATACATTTTGCTTTATGCATTCTTTATCCCACCAAGGTGGTTGTTTTTTTAAAACATTAGACACCTTGCCTTAAGCCTGAAAAATGGAACCTATATTCTGATATAATCTGGCTGATATTCTAAGGGAAAAGTCAATATCAGTTTCAAGATGTCATTCTTTGTGTCTTCATAGGCGGTGCAGACATTCTTACAGATGATTGTATATTGTCTTCAGTAAGATGAAAATATTCACATTTAATAATGATATACTTATAAATATTAGTTTTCTCTTTACCCAGATAAGTTTGATGATCATTAACATTCACTGTTTGGACAATTCATTTCTCACATGTTGGCTTCATCAAATTGAACAATACAGTGGAAAATGTGTAGATTCATTGCAAATCCCTATTGCAAAGCTGGTGATGTAACTAAATAGTTCAGAAGAATATATCATGGAATCAAAGCACTGCAACCATTATGAGTTAGGCATGTGAACTGACCATTATTTTTCTCAAAGAGCCATCCATTGATAATTAAAATTTGTTCATAAATGTATTAATGATAAGCCAAAATGTATACACTTTTTGTATGCCTCTGCATTTAAAAATTATCTGTATTATAAAATCAGTGTTGCATCCATACCCAAAGTCAAGTGTATCATCAGGGATAAAATCTTAAAAATTCTTAATTCTAACATTCAAATCTCCTGATAAGAAAAGATAATAATTTCAATATTGACTTTTGATTGTAAATAGCTTCTTGCTTAATAATTCAATTTCATCTTGATTGCTATTATCTTGTATTGGAAAATATTCAGGGGACTGTACATACAAAAAATTATTATGTCTTTATCAGTATTCAAAGTTGATGACTAATATAGCAGAGTTACAGAGTCATCAAATGTATCAAAAACTCTTCTTACCAAATATTTTATTAAGACAGATTTGCCCACAAAAACACTTACTCTAATTTAAAAGGTTCATAAAAATGGTTTAAATGTTTGTATGTAATGGTTTGATTAAATTGAAACTCCTTATTAGTATAGTTGTGGGATTGCACAACACAATACTCAGATTTTATTTCAACTCAAGTTGAGCTGGATCCAGACTGGCTTTTGAAAAGGAGTAGTTTGTAGAAAAAAGTTAGCATTTTGAGGTCAACATTTTGGTGCTATACTTTTCTTGACTTTGTTTATTCATGAAATTTCCTAAAATGTTTCTTTACTTATTGTAATCATTGAAATCAAGAGAGTCATATTGACCTGTCATTACATATGTATAAATGTAATTTAGCTACTTATGAAAAAAACCAAATAATCATAAGGAATGTTGGTATTTTTCATATTTTTGAATGAATTTCTTTACCTGCATCAAAACCCGGTAACTACTCATCTAAATTTGTAGTTGAACATTAGTTTTTATTTGAATGAGCTATAGACTACCCAGACTCTTTATTTATATATCACTCATAATACATTAGGAGTATGACCCCTACAATGCAGATGCAGTCCTTCCTAAATGATTGTTAGAAATAAAATTGCTAAAATTCATCTACTTACTTAGCTGGTACTAAATTCCAGTTGTACTCGGTTACTATTTCCATTTGTGTTAAGAAGCACACTGTACTGGAGGCTTCACAAAACTCTTGTCCACTTTTGTCTTATTGGTGTTTGAAGCAGTTCTAATGAGTATACTCCAGCTGTTTTGTTCTCTGTTCTATCTGAGATGAAGAATTCACTTTATTGCTCTAAC
The DNA here is from genome assembly GCA_028554795.2 of Sinohyriopsis cumingii. Classification (NCBI taxonomy): domain Eukaryota; kingdom Metazoa; phylum Mollusca; class Bivalvia; order Unionida; family Unionidae; genus Sinohyriopsis; species Sinohyriopsis cumingii. Next base: position 67,133,123 of record CM068825.1, on the reverse strand, counting down.
TTATCTTTCAAGACACATGTCAGTATCACTTTATGACCTGCCCTAAGTCTGCAGTCTGTTATTTCAGTCTTAGAACATGACCTAGTTCATTAATTTTATTAGGTACCTGTCTAGTATTACATGCTGTAAGGTGTAATTTTATTAGACATTTTTGTTAGTCCTTAGCATCCTCGTTCAATAAAGTCATGTGACACTTAACTGACTTCATCTGCATGTGCAGTTGTGTACTTGGTCTAATTACACGTGTCAACACAGTGGGCAGGACTTAGCACACAGGGTGCAAATGTTTTAAGCTGGTGGAAGATAACCATGGTACCTGTCTGACCTGTACAGGGTGCAGCTCATGTGACATTTCGGTGGAGGATGGAAAGAAATGTTTGGGCTGTCATCTTAACCAAAAATGTACCAGAGAAAGTGAAAAACTGCACAATCAAGGTTGATTGGTCATGATCAGTAATGTCTCTGAAGAGACTGAGTATGGTGATCAGTGTCCCAATCAACCCCATTCTGGCATCATTAAAGCCAGCAAATAGCCTTCAGGACTGGACTTTTCTATTAGAGGTGGATTTACTGTGGTCAATACCAGTATTTACATGGCCTAAATTCATGCCTGAAGGGACTGGTATGATGATAAAATATCCCATCTTACCTTCCTTCAGTACCAGATAACTGGCATCAGCATCAGTGATCATAGGGCCTCAGTCCAGTACAAGCCTCTTTATGCCATTAACAACCCATGTTTGTCAACTCTGTCATTGGTCCTAACCATGTCATGACCTTTCATCAGCTATGGCAACAGTGCAGTGCCAGATGCCTAGTGCCTGGAACATAGGTCAGTTATACTGGGAACATGGGAAAGCCCCATTACTGGCACCTGCAGTCTTATCCTGACACTGGCTATGGCAGATGTAAACTCTCAGATGCTCAGCACCATTCCTAAACCATTGATGAAATTCACACACAGTACAAGTCCCAGCTCTGCCTACTTCCAGCACAGGTTATGGTGACAATGCAGTCCTGGTTTTCTGATACCTGGCTAGACCATTGACAATTCACACATTGAATAGCTGGAAATTATGTTGCCCATTCTCACTGGATGCCCAGTTTAGTTAATGACCTTTTTTAGTGGGCTTTGACAGGATATGCATCAGGTGAAGTCTCTAAGTGAGGTATCTTCATTGATGTTCCTGGTATAACCATTCACAGCATCAAGACACACACTGCTCCTGGCAAAGAAAATTCAAGCACTGGCTCTGACCAGGGAACAGGTAATTCAGTGCTAGCTTTTGTCTCAGAGATTTTGCATTTCAAAGGGCTTAGTGTGACATGGTGGGAGCAGAATTTGTTCAGGATCTTGATATGGGTAATTTCTATCGACTTTTGCTGGATTTGCAGGAGTTGGCATGTGGGGGTACAATTATTCCCTATGGATGCATCCAGGAATATCTTAGTCTGCTCTAGCCATCATCTTTTTAGAGATTTGAAGCTGCTTCACATGCATTTGGGACTAGAGATTTTACCATCTTTGAAGTTAGAAAATGTAACCTCCTCCACTTCTAACCAGTTCTCACTAATGTTTTATGATCTTGCAGTGTATTAGAAGAGGAAACCAAGTTTTGGAGAAATATATGTTTCTTCAGTAATACTTACCTGATCAGAATGCAGGGCATGCCCTGCCAGCCACCCTGAAGTTACATTTTAAATCCAGACAGTGTGCAAATCCATTTGAGTAGTAACTTAAGTGTGTACAGAATTTAGCACCTATCCTTTCAAAGGGGAGATCAGTCTTGTCTGAATCCCACCTAGATGGGCAGATGAATTTGAGTTCCTTTACTGCTATATTTCAATTTAGGAGGATTGGATTTGTGAGGCTGTGTTTTTGCTCCTAATGTATTATGAATTTGTAAGTATTATCAAAAAAACTTTACTACCAAATTTTTTTCTTCTTCACACAGTCACATGCAAGTCAGACGGGAACATTTATCAAAGGAACCCAAAATGGTGCCCTTTTTTCACACTGGATGTCATTGTTTTATTGATACCACATTCTGCTGATGTGAAGCTCAAAGGGCTTGTGATAATATGTATGACTCCAAATGATTGCAAACCAAAATCTTTCTTACTAATATTTAGCTCTTTTCCTCCACTAGAATAAATATTGTACATAAATGATATGGTTTTACTCAATTTCTTGTGCAACTTAGAAAATTTGTTTATTTACCGTAATCTTTTTTTTTTGACAGCCCTGTAGGTATGGAATGAGATGCATGAATAAGACTGTGTGCAAGTTTTTTCATCCACCATTACCAGGGAAAGACAAACTCACCTGGTCAGCCAAAAACAAGAACGAGATTAAGAGGTACCAGCTGCATTGAATAATTACTATGTTTATGCATTTTTAGGAGATTTTATTTGGGTAGCATAGTGATATTCTTAAAGGTCCTTCAGGGGCTGATAATGGGTCCTTGTCCCAACACCATTTCAGAGTTTCACATCTGGAAATTGTTTTCTCATTGGTCCAGTCTTTTTGAAACTAATTAGCCCAGGCCCATTGCTGATGACTCCAGAAAAAAAAAAACTATACAGTAAAACCTGTTATGAGAGACTGCCCCATATGCCTATAAAAATGGTCTCTCAAGACAGATGGTCTCTCATAACAGGTTTATACATAAAGACCAGTTTCCATGGTCCAGATTCAGAATAATTTTAAGAAAAATAACCACAATAACTGTACATATATTCTGTTCTTTTTTAATAGTTCTTGCTAAAATATTGTATCTGAAAACAAAATTATATAGCAACAAAGATATACTTACATTTGAAGATCATATGTACATGTATTAGCATATGAAATAATTTCTGATTTACTCCTTTTCCTTTATAACACCCCACATTTGTTTTACAGACATTTAAACTGCTATTTTGCGAGTGGTCTGCTCTGTTTTACTTCTTTCATTTACAGTAGTTATTTTCTCCAGTGTTAAAATTTGTCTCTTTTTGGTTGGAGGTACTTCAGCAGCAGAGGGGGCGAATCCCACAACTTTTAGAAGCCTCCAAACGCCGAAATAAACCCTTTAAAAAACCGCGTTGACGTTTGTAAATGTAATTGTCGCTGCGCGCTGTTGTCGTCGTCGTCAGAAGGGGCGCCCCCTACAACTTCCAAACGACAAATACGAGGACTAACCCTACGCCGTTGTAAATGTCGCCGTTTTTGCTGCGCGCTGTTGTCGTCGCCCCCTCTGCTGCTGTGAAATAAAAATTTAAGTTAACAATAATGGCCAACATCGGAGAAGCACATTCCGCTAGACTAGCTCAAGAGCGACTTGCGGCAATAAAAAAATTTCTTCCTGTGAGAGATTCTGTAAAACAAAAATTACAAGCGCGGCAGCAAGCGCAGGAAGAATTTGTGACAGGTGCAGAACAATTATTTAAACCCGTTACAACAGCTACTGAAAAAGCTGCGGTGGTCACCAAGGAAGCTTTACTGGGGGATCCAGCGGACAAAACAAAACCAAGTATTCTTCCAGTGCTAAAACAAACCGCCGAGCAGACTGAAAAAATTGCTAAGCAAGCCAAGCAAACAAAAAAGATTTTACGAGACCTTCCAACTGACATAGCTGCAGCTCAACCCGGCGAAGAAATACGTGAAAGAATTGAAAAGATTCGTACTGAATTCGTGTCTTAAAGGAAAATGTTGGACTGATTGCAAAATTTAAGAAGGGTTTTATCGAAGATATTAGAAATACAAAAATAGAAAAATTGCCTGAGCAAATATTAATTAGTATATTTAATAAATCTAAAATCTTAAACCCCGGTTCTGAAAATGTATCTGATGATAATCTTATTAAGTGGATATATCGCATATATAAAAACAAAAAACAAGCCAGAGATGATGATTTAAATTACAGAGCTATTGATGAAGAAATAAAAAGACTTTATAAAGAAAAAATAGAACAACTAGGCTCTCAGCTACCGCTGCAACAGATAGAACAACAGTCTTCTTTGCCGGAACTTAGAAAAGAGGAGTTTCTTAAAAAAGCAAGATCCTTATCTAAAACAAGCACAACAGAAGAAGGCGCTACTGGCAGTGGTTTGGGAATTACTTGTCCTGATAATATCATTAATGATGTATCACGGCTTTAAGTTCTCATCGGAGGAAAGCGAGCTGGAAATAATTCTCCATAAATTATCAACGAAGCCGCTGATAATTGCCAGCGATTGTTTCAGGGTGGTATCATGGATGCTTACATTTATCGGGAACTTATCGATGAGCTCATCGACAGCGATTAGAGAAATACGCAATTAAATAAAATGATCATACATGACTCTCATCATATGTCTCAACGAGTCAGAGTAGTAAATTCGCGATATCCTGTTTACAGTGCATATTATGGAGATGGACTTGGAAATGTTATTCAAGGATTGTTTACAAGAATAGCTCCAAAGGCGGGGCCAATTGCAAAACAATTATCATCAAAAGCTATTGATATTAAAGATAAAGCTCCTGGAGTAATCAGTGATGCTGCCGGCAAAGCGTTCCTGGCAATCAAAGATAGACTAGCACGACTAATACGTAGAAAACCTCAAACGGTAAAATTACCAAGCACCGCGGACATGCCTGCAGATGTTAGTAAAATAATAAATGACAGTGCAAATCGAAAATTAGCGTCGCTGATATCTCCCAAAGAAATAGAAAAAATATAGCTTCAAGTTTGATAGCGGGAAGTGATCTTCGTTTTAGATAATAATACAGTACAATAAGATGTTCCAACGCGTATCCAACGTAGCATTTGATATGGACAAACCAGTCAGAAAGGATGAGTCGCTGCGCGATTATCAATATTATTCTTATGACGCAAAGGTACCCAACGCACGGGGGAGAATTGAATTTCAGATTCATGATACGAGTAGATATTTTCTGCCTTGTGAAGCTTATATTGAAATTGTAGGTAGAATCGTAAAAGAAGATGACACTGGATATGGGATAGGCGATCGTGTTGGTTTTGTTAATAATGGTGTGATGGCGTTATTTAGCAAAGCTACATATTCGATTGATGGAAAAGATATCGAGTCGTGTTTGAACGATGTCGACGTTGCCACGACGATACTTGGTCTTGCAAGATATTCCGACGACTACACAAGATCAGCTGGTCCAACAATGATGTTTGTGAAGGACACATCTGATCATCCCGAAAACAGAAATGTAACGATGAATGCGGCTGGGGATGCAGTTGCATCCATGAACGAAAATTTCAACTTGGGTATTGCCGCGCGTCGAGCAATGCTGAACGGCGACGAAGAGTTTTCTTGTGCTATTCCGTTATCTCATATTTTTGGATTTTGCAGAGATGTCCGAAAGGTTATATTTGGCACTAAACATGCAGTGGTACTCGATAGAAAAGGCTCTGACAACGATGCAATATGGCGAGCTGCTGAAGTTGATCCTGGTAAAGTAACGCTGACAAAATTATCTGTGTGGACGCCAACAATGACTCCATCAGTCACTGAAGAACAACGGTTACTTTCTTTTATGGATCAAGGTGGAAAATCATTGTTATCATGGTCAACAATGACAACAGATAGCACTGCTGTTAACGCCGCTGGATTGTTTACGTGGAAATGGGGATCACAACAGGGAGTGTCAGCAGCACAACATATATTTATTGCGTTTCAGGCGAATACCAGAATAAATAACCAAGAAGCAAGTCCAATGATATTTGACACATTTGGAGTTTCTGAAGTATCGTTGAGAATAAACGGGCATCAAGAACCTGCTGAGGACATTTATTTAAATTTTGAACAAAATGATGTTGTACAGGCATATTATCGATTGATGTCTTATGATGGGTGTGATCAAAACGTTGACACCGGATTGCAGATATCCCAGTGTGATTTTACATCGTTGTATCCGATCTATTACTTTTCGTTGGAGCATTTGGATTTATTCAGAAAATCTGTCGTTGATGTAGTTATTCGGGCTCGCCTGGCTCGAGTACCGGTTGGAGGCGCTAGAGCAGTCGCAGTTATACTTTCCGACAAAGCAATGTTACTTGAAGATGTTGGTGGTCGAATGAGAGTCATTGATGCACCAGTGGAAAACATGTAATATTTTCCGAAAACATGTAACAATTAGATCAATCGTGAAGTTATAAGAAATGTCATACAGTCACGTTAATGTTACTCTGACTTCTGGTCGGGCCAAGAAACTACAATCGAAACAAGCAAGCACATGTGGGACAAAAATAACACTAAAATATGATCAGCTAATGGGTGGTCCAAACAAACTGTCGCTGACTAAAACACAACTTAACCATTTCAATAAGGCGAAGCAAGCGAAGACTGGGACTCAGCTTGATTTCTCTCCATCCGTGGTAAAAAATATGGTTAAAACTGGCGGTATATTTCCGTTGCTCGCCGCGATACCAGCGTTGATTGCCGCTGCTGCCCCAGCTGTTGCTAAAGCCGCTGCGCTAGGAGCTGTTGGAACCGCTGCTGGAATGGCACTAAAAAAAGCGACAGGGCGAGGATATAAAAAAAAGGACGATCCGTGAGCGGATTGGGACTAAGGCTTCCAGGAACTCCGGCATCATGGTATCCAAAGCGGTTTTGACAGACGCAACGCGTCTCGCACCAATGTCCAATTTTGATTTGCTTGATGCTGTTAAACAATTAAATATAAAAAAACTTCAGAGGTGTCTTTATGCGAGATCAATTACCAGCACAACCAAAAAACCCAGAAACGGGAATCATTAACCTTGATAACCGTGACGGACCTGGAACTCACTGGGTCGCCTACGCAATTCATCCGCGTAGAATTATTTATTTTGACTCGTACGGGCTAGCGCCACCAGTTGAATTTCTCCTATACATAGCAGGCATCCCCGCGTCTTTGTCAACGACAAAGGTTTGGTATTCAACGCAGCCAACACAAACATTAACCGATCCTCCGATATGTGGTCGCGAAGTATTAAATGTTCTTGATGCGATATCGACGTCGCCGTTGCCACCTCACAAGCGCGTACACGAATACACATTAAACAACACGCTAACCAAATAATGGTAGACATTTACGGAAGATCCCTCGTCGGCAAGCGAACAAAAACCGATGTTGATTTGTCAAAATACGCAACCAAAGACGACGTTAGTAATCTGCTGTCGTTGGTTGGAGTATCCCCGGACGAAGTTGTTATTTTTCAAGACGTGCACGGCAGACTAGCTACCAGTGATATTAAATGGACCGAGATAATTCGCAGTTCTTGGAGCAACTCCAGATAACATTCCAGTGGTCACCGCTGACAGTAAAATCAAAGATTCGTTTATGTCAATTGCGTCACTCCGGGCCGCGTTTCACTCAGAACTTCAGCGGCGTGTAAATAAATCCGGCGATGTTATGACTGGCGAACTCAGTCTTGGCAGAAATAGAATAACCGTGTTAAGAGATCCCGCAGACGACGAAGATGCCACAAACAAGCAATACGTTGACGCGCAATATAGACTTGTCGCTGATTTGGTTAGCCACCGACTGATAAAATCCGGTGATGTTATGACCGGTGAACTTAGTCTCGGCAACAATAAAATAACCGCACTGGGAAATCCAGTAAATGCAGCAGACGCCGCAAATAAACAATATGTTGATAACGTTGTTACCTTCGATGACAGTAAATTAACCACGTTGCGGGCTGAATACGACGTTCATGTGGGTGGCTTCAACAGACTTCGCAGAAACTATCAAACCACCGACAGCAACCCGGATAAATTCTTTGGCATTCCGGGGGTCATCGACATAAAGCTTTCCGAGATCAAGACCAACATTGACACAATCAAACAAACCGTATCAGGAATTCCCGACATCGTCAGCAAAACCAACAAAATTCCATGCGGGAGCATCATACATACAGTGAGTTCTGGATCCGCAACATGGTCCAACCGCAACAACGTCATCAAACACACAGCCGCGGTCACTGGCGTGTACAGGCTGTCTATATTCTCGAAGGAAAAATTAGAAATCTTTACAACGTATCCTTGGCGACATTCCACAGACAAGTATTCCGGAGTTGCAACTGTAATAATAAACAGCGGCACCGAAGAACAGTTTTTGTTAATCCCCGACGATAACACCAGCACAAACACCTTACTGGTGGTGTTTGGAGTTTATCGTGGAAGTTCCTCAATTGGTTATCGCGTAAAACAATAATGGAGTACAAATACAATCAAGTGCGTGAATGGCGAACAGAACTAAAAAAACGCCATCGATGAATACACGCTAAAAATAAAAAAAATACAAGCGGCGTATAATTGTGTTAGACACAGTCGTATATTCGGTATCTGTGGTAGTTGCATCCACGGGAGTGTTATTGTCCGCGTTAACTCCGGTGACAACTGCGATCGTGGTCACCATTACCGTCTCAACATCGACGACGTTGGCAGGACTCGCTAACATTGTAGCCAAAAATATATCCTCGTGTGCCAGTGACAAACTGCGTGAATACACGGCAAGATTATCAGCGACACAAACCGAGTATTCAAAATTGACCGCGACAATATCAACATCCATCACCGACGGAGTAATATCCCCGGAGGAGTTTGCGGCGCTGACAAAGATGTACGAGGATTTAAAAACGTCGTTGATAAATAATGACCACGCAAACGTTACTAGACATAGCCGCAAATACAGCCCGGGTAAGAACTTCAATGATCACAGTGTCGTCAACGTCGCCGGAGTTTAATATTATTTTTCCAATTGCAATTCCTGCAACTGAAATTGCGCTGCTGAAATTACGATTATATTACAGCTGGCTCAATGTCCGATCAGCATCGTTTGGCGCGTTGCAAGCAAATAATTCTTTTGTGTTTTCGTACCGAGATAATGACGATGGAACTCCTGATTGGAATACTATTTTGATACCTACAGGGGCTTACCAAATCGAAGAAATCAACGAGGATATACAACGTCGAATAAAAGATATCACCGGAGTGGAATCCAAGATAACAATAACCGCTCAGGAGCCAACGCTGTCGTCGTTGATAGAAATCTGAGCGCCGAATTACGCCGTAGACATATACAACAGTTCAATCAGAACAGTGTTAGGATGGCCCGAAGTCGCTCCACCAACACGACCAACGCCACCAACGCCAGTGAAGTCCGATTATATTACCGATAACAAGTCATATCACGGGACTAAACTAGAATACGATCTCTTCGGGATAAGAACAAAAACTTTTGATAACGAACACAGGTTACCATTACTTACTGATTTTTATTTTGGTGATAAAGATTTTGTTAGGTGGCTTTTTAGTGGTAATTTATATCCGGTAACCGACGATGATATCAGCGGCATCCTTTCAGGGACTTTTAACCTGGCAGATTTATATCCAAGATATCCTCAGTATGGTAGCTCACTGGGATTTGCTCTTGACCTAGTAGATATTATCGAATATTTTAAGCAAATTAATCGCGAGCACAAAACACAACTAGCGCGACTACAGCAGCTCTTCCAAGAATTTGATGCCAGTTTACACAGCGAAATCCTCAAACAGCTGACATGGAATACGCACATTGGTTTGTGCTTCAGGCAACAATTAATTACATTGTCAACAAACAGCATAAACAACAATTTTTAGATGCCTACTCGCTGACAACAGCCACACTCCCAAATTATAAATTTCCGAGATATAATGCACCCGAGCTAAGAAAATCTGTCACTGATCTCATCAATGAGTCCTTCGACGATATTCTTGCCAGGCACGCGCGGACACGACCAGCGCCAACCATTCTCAGACACAACAACAGCGTTGTCAGCGACGGCAGACCTGTATCACCGGACATCGTAAACATCACCGACGTGGTCGCGGTTAATCTTACATGTGATGCTATCGGGGATAGCTACTCCGCGGATGTATCAAATCAGGCCCAGCAAGGATTTGTTCTTTACTCGTTTACTCCAAAGATCCGCCTGGATTTCTAATAGTGCAGGCGAAACCCTGAGTGTAAATCTGCTGGTAAAGTCATAGACTTTCAATCCTAGGGATTTCCAATCTTAAAAATCTTCGATTTTCAGGATTTCCAAATTGAAGAGCGACAACATATACATGTCTTACGTGCATGCAAAAGTTTTCGTGTATAACAAACCAGCACTCGCTGACGCAATCAGGCAGCCATTTAAAGTTTCAGCGGGAATGGTTACACTGCTGATAGATAAATTCGGCGATGAGGATTTTCTGTTGACGCCAGAGCAACTTCAGCGACTTGAGCACGAGCAGGCCATCCGAGTGCAACTTAACCGCTTCGAAGTTTTAAACTACGCACACTCGTGCCTGGACGCTGAAGATCTACGTGAGATTCTCGCCGGAGGTTAATTTCCCGAAGATGCCTTTTTGGGAGACCTTGTTAAAAAAATCCGTCGGTAATTTTGTCAGTGATTCCCGTGATTTCCGCTGTAATTTCCGACATGGTTTCCACGTTGGGTTTTTGACTGTGATTTTCGCCATGGTTTCCGTCCATGGTTTTTTTTTTCGCGTAATTTCCGCCATGTTTTTTTTTTAACAATGTATATATGAGATCCCCAACATACTTGTCACCAGACGACGAAAAAAAAATAATGGAACTTCGCGGTGTTAGAAAACCCTGCGAAGTTGCCACCGAATACAAGATTGGGTTATCGCGACTTTACAAAATATGGACACGCGAACCTGTGTCTGCGGTCACGCAGGGCAACGCTGAAGAATTTAAAAAAGTCAAGCAAGAATATAACACCGCCAAGCGAAAACTACGCGAGGACATCGCAGCGTTGAAAGAAAAGATCAAAGAACGTAGACAAGCTCGTGATGAGCTTTAGCAACAACACACACAGATTGAATCTGAATACCGCGCAGTCAAACAATCAATCGAACAACTAACGCCAGAGCTTCTGCAGTTAAAGAAAGTTAGCGACGAACTCAAACAGGCATGCACGAAACTTTCCCAGGAAAATAAATCTCTGGAGAAGACAAAGCACAACCTTGAAATTGACAAATCAATGTCAACGTTTGATAAAAAGTTATTCCCGAGCCTCCGAAGCCGCTAAGTTTTCCACAATGTCGTTGACGTCAATGACTGCGTCATCAATGACCGCGTCGTCAGTGACTGAGTGATTGGCGGCGAGTTCGCGCAAACGTTTCGCACGAGCGTTTATTGTTTTTCTTGCTTCGTATTCCGCGGACAATTCTTGCCGGATTCGATCAAGGATGCGTCGCAGCGGGACAAACTTTTCCAGCAGATCTCCAAGACATTTATTCATATCGGATTGTATTTGTTTCATCAATCTCCATTTTTTTGAAAGTGTGTAACCGCCATATCGCTCTTGCGCAATAATTTGATTAAACTCATCAGTGATTTTTTGAAGATCCATCACGGGATGTTTTTTAATTTCCGAAAACACAATATTCATATTTTCGATATTCATATATATATATATATATATATATATATATATATATATATATATATATATATATATATACGTTATCTAATTAAAAAATTCCCTTTCAAATTCCCGCTGAAAACGGGTATCAGAGGTGAATCTCCATCTGGCAATGGAACTGCAGAGGAATCTTTAAAAACCTATCAGAACTGCAGAACAAACTGAATAATACGGCCATAAAACCAGACGTAATCTGCCTGCAGGAAACCCTCATAACACAAGAACACAAACGCCTGCCCAAACTACAAGGCTATACCCAGGGAATCTTTAAAAACAGACCCATGGGGCAGAAAGGGGGTGGACTAGCAATTTTTTTAATAGATACACTAATCTACTGTGAAGTAATAGAAGTACCCCCTAACCTAAACATCAATAATAGCATCGAAATAATGTCAGTAATTATAAATATAGGAACCACAAACATTCAAATAATAAATGCATACGACCCGAGGGGTACCTTCTGCCCTACCAACCTAATCTCTCTAAAGGCAGTCACTAATAACAACAACAACAATCTAATGATTTGTGGCGACTTCAACGCACACAGTGAATTATGGGGAGGTAAAAAGAAAGATCAAAGAGGAAAAATGGTTGAAAAATGGATAACTGAGAACAATCTGGTCATCTTAAATGACGGGTCGAACACTAGATTAAACCCTGAGGATGGCACTCTCTCAGCCATAGACCTAACCATCACTACCCCAAAATTGGCTCAAATCACAAATTGGTGGGTGGATCAGGAAGATACGGTAGGAAGTGACCATTTTCCCATCACAATCAATATTCAAACAAAAATTCAACACATTCTTAACGAAACCCCACCTAAATGGAGGTACCAACAGGCAGACTGGGACAGTTCCAATTATTACTAGCTAGAGTAAATCCAGATAACTTAGAAAGCCCAAGTATTGACATGTATTATGATAACATAACAGACACAATTATAGAAGCAGCTAACCGATGCATACCAAAGACAACTAATATCCAAAATAAAAACCCTGTACCATGGTGGACTAAACAGTGCACTATAGCACATAAAGACAAAGAAAGGGCCTTAAATAAATATAAACGCACCAAAAATTCTATCTATTTCCAGCAATATAAAGATAAAGAAAAAGCACTAAAACAAACTATAAAAACTGCTAAAATTAATCTATGGCAAACCTTTTGCTCTAAACTGAGTCTAAAATCAAACTCAGAACAAATATGGGACAAGATAAAAGCCATAAAAGGGAAAGCAACTACCTCAGCCCCAAAAATTAAAAATGCCATAACAAATAAAGATAAGGCAGACCTCCTAGCGAAGCATTTTTCGAACATGAGTAGCAACAATAATCACACCAAAAACTTTCAAGAACACAAAAAACTAATGGAGGGAACCCAACCTCAAATGTTTCAAGACCAAGGAACAAAAGAATCTCACCTAAATAGCGACATCACAGTACATGAATGGAAGATAGCCCTACGATCCAAAAACGAAACATCCCCTGGTAAGGATCAGTTAGGTTACATTATCTACAAAAAACTACCTATCAATATAACAATAGCCATAATCAAACTCTTTAATAGGATATGGGATAAAGGCCAACTACCCACCAAATGGAAACAGGCCATAGTAATACCAATCCCCAAGCTAGGTAAAGATCCCAACAACATAAATTCGTACCGACCCATCTCCCTTACAAACAATATTTGCAAAATAATGGAGACAATAATCGCAAATAGGTTAAAACACCACCTAGAAACCACTAACCTACTCTCCATAAATCAATGTGGCTTTCGGAACAAACGGTCCACAACTGACCAACTTCTCAGATTGGAAACAGACATCAAACTCGCTTTTAACGCACATAGGAAAACCGATCGCAACCTCATAGCGGTTTTTTTAGACCTAGAAAAAGCGTTCGACCTAGTATGGACCAGTAGACTAATGGCCAAATTAAACCAATTTGGAATAACTGGACGCTTGTTCAACTGGATTGGCGATTTCCTCACAGGCCGGAAAATTACCACAAGAATAGGCAACACCCATTCGGAAGAATTTTCACTTGAAAATGGAACACCGCAAGGCAGTGTAATAAGTCCGTTACTATTTAACCTAATGGTAAACGACCTTGACCTCAATGTAGCCTCCACAAAAATAAACTTGTCACAATTTGCAGATGATAGTGGCATATGGAGGAATGGAAATCCTGCCAATAACACAGTAGTTAAAGAAATCCAGCAGAGCCTAGACAACATAGGGAGATGGGCGGACAAATGGGGTTTCAAAATATCTCATGAAAAAACTGTGGCAATCATATTCACCCCCAAACGAAATAACAGCCTAGTCTATCCAAACTTCTATATACAAAATCAATTAATCAAATACGTAACAGTAGTAAAATTCCTAGGAATGTTCTTTGACAACCACCTCACATGGAAACAGCACATTGAACAACTCACCCAGAATTGTAACAAAGATCTCAATTTACTCAGGAACATCACAGGGACTGACTGGGGATCCAACCAGGAAACCCTCCTCACGATATATAAAAGCCTAATTAGATCAAAACTGGATTACGGTTGCCAAGCATATAAATCGGCTAAGCAGTCTGTACTACAAAAAACTTGACACTATCCAGAGAAAAGCCTTGCTATTATGCACAGGAATACTCCCCTCAACATCATTAGAAGAACTACAAATACTAACAGGAGAACTACCCTTAAAATTACGTAGGCAAGAACTGCTCCTCCGATACTCCATTCGATTAGATACCCACCCAGACAACCATCCCACCAAAATAGCTATAAATAAGTGTAAAGTTGTCTTCAAACCCAAAATCATACCTATCACACCAAGTGGCAAAGTAATCCTTGAACTAAGAGAAAAGATACCTCTACTAAAAAAAACAGGTAACAAACAATACAGACCAGGAGAAATCACCATGGTTACAAAAACCACCAAGGATTAACATTGAAGCCACCAAATTAGGCAATAAAGAAGGACAAGAAAACTTACTAAAACCTGTACTGGTAAACGAAATCAACCAAAAATACCCGGACTATGTTAAAATATATACCGATGGATCAAAAACAAACAACCCACCAAGAACAGCAGCAGCAATAGTCATCCCTGAATTCAATATACAAACGGGATCCAGATTACCTGACTATTGCTCCATTTACACCACTGAATTCTGGGCTATACTTGAATCACTACAATGGATCAAAGACAACCAAATACCTAAAGCAGACATTATAAGCGATTCCCTAAGCGTTATCAAATCGATCCAAAATCGCAATACACACTCTAGGGAACAATTCCTCGACAGAGCATGCCAATTAATCGACGATATCACCACAGCACATCAATTAGTCGAGCTCATGTGGATACCGTCGCACATTGGAATCTCTGGCAACGAAACAGCAGACAAAGTTGCAAAAACCAAACTAGGAGATCAAAACTCTATCAAGTTTAACTATAGCTCTACAGAAGCAATAAGCTTCGCACAAACATATATAGGCCAAACATGGCAAGATTTTTGGAACTCCTCCACAAAAGGTAAAAAGCACCATGAAACCCCAAAAAACGTAGATAGGAACATACAGCTACCTAAGGGTACCTATTTAGAACAGAAAACCATAAACAGGATAATAACTGGAAAAACTAAACTAGCAAGCAGTTTTGGAAGGTTTATAGGACCCAAACCAGCAACCATTAACTGCTTTAACTGCCACACCACCGAAGATCTACACCACGTATTCAATATATGCCCAAAATATCAACCCGCTCGGAAAATATTTATCAAAAACCAAAAAGAGATTGGATCACCACACACATACCCAGAGTTACTTATGGACTCTAATAAAAATAAACAATCAGCATATAAAAATATAAATCAATTCATAGACTCAGCAGGACTTAGGAACAAAATATAATTACTATCCCCACAAAACCAAAAGATCCAGTAACTAGCTAAATAAATTTAGAAGCCACCACGTAAAAAACCATAACATATCATTCATTTTTATAAATAATAAATAATTCACTTACGAAGCACATATAAAAAACTAAGGAAACCGCAAAATCGGATATCCTAGATGTCCTTAACGAACCGAGTAATCAGCTAGGATTCCTGTCCTAGATGTCTTTAACGAACCGTGTAATCGGCTAGGACTCCGGTCTCTTGCTAAATAAAGTATAAATAACATTCAATCTCTAAAAACATCAATTAATAAATAACTTAAAGAGGTAATATCTAAAAACTTATAAATAACATAACGTAGGAAACACACCCTAAACACCTCGACTAGTAATCCCACAATAACCTTAAAAATCTCTCTTCATACATGATATCTACTAAGAACCTCTATAAACAGCATAGAACATCCCCCCTCCTTTTAGAACATTTTGAAGAAGAAAAAAAAAAATCTCGGAAAAAAAAAAAAAACACCAGGCAAATGCAACAAGAAACCAGCGATGTAAAGCAAGCAGGACCGTTCCCGAGCTCTCCTTCCCACTAATGACAGCCAACCATTCAACTGTAGGGACCTTTATGGACCCACAGATTGAGGCCAAACTATCAGGGTTCCTTGAAGCCTGGGGGAGGTGGCACCATCCCCTTCCCCAGGAACAACTAGCAGGCTGCGGTGCAGTCAGAAAAAAGTGGCACATGCACAATTGTGCGAACGCTACTATAATTAAACTCAACAACAACAAGGTGAATCTCCAGTTGAGGTCGTCGACGTCGATGGGTTCGTAGTTGAAGATGGGTTCGTCGTCGAGGTCGACATTGTGGCGGTCGACGAGAACTATTTCATAGTATATATCATGCACGTACAGGATATCACGGTCGCGTGTAGTCAAGAATAACTTTCGCAAATCACATCGTTGCATTGCCCAGCGGCCGCAAAATAATTCTTGCTTGACTTGATCGACCGCGCACTGCAACGGGATAATTTTATCCAGCTGGGATCGCCCCACCAAGTATATTTGATGATATTTTTTATATATTGTATTAATTTCCATTTTTGCACAATTTTGTTACGCGGTCAAACAACAACGGAACGCTGGAATGTCTGGTGCTAGTTTTTTAAGTTTGGATATGATCACGTAGAGGTTCCGAGATAATATTTTATCAACGCTACAAGTACTTATCCACGTGGGTGTGTGTGGTTCGCGCATGAAGGGATAAGTCTCCGGGTGCCGGTTATAATACTCACAAAGACGTTTTCGATCGTTCGCGTTAATGCTAGTGTCTGTCGCTAAAATGTCCTCGGGGATTTCCGGGATTTCCTTGTCGTAGAGTTTCCAAGATTCCATCGCGGATAAGATAAAGTTGGTGATGTCGCGGCGCCGCCGCAGCGCTGCTGTGATACGCGTAACATCGTCGTAATCGGAAATAAATTCCCGGATATTTGGCGACGAAAACATGTTTGTGAAAAATTCCTTGATTGCTGAACGCGCACGTGCTAACGCGCGTAAAATTATACAAACTGGACGATCGTCTTTAATTGCATCGATGACTAATCGTTGCCGGATTTTAATCCATGCGGCGATGAGTTGTCATCGGTCACTTGGGTTAATGTTCATTATATATAGGTTTTTTGTTTTCTTTAATTTGAAATTTTTGATTTTTCAATTTCACTTAAACGCGCTACATAATCGGCCGCAGATTGAACACTTCTATCAGCGACGTTACTATATTTTTTGTTATAATACCTGATTAACTCTCTGGCTCTGTGACCTCCACAAGTTACACATAATTGTACTGCTCCTCGTACGCCGGCGCCGCATCTGATACACGGGGTTGGACCAGTGCTTCCGGCGCGGACTCGTGTCATGTGGCGGCCGCAAAATTCACCCCGACACGGTTTTCCGCATGGGACTGTGTGAGAAATTTTAAGCCATCGACAACTGTTTGCCATTAGATATTTTTTTAAAATTTAAATACTTGGGTTAATTAATACATGGAAAAATTATTGTTGATTAAGCCATCAAAGTCACGATTTGATCTTGACAGACTAACCCGTGACTTGCGGAGACGAACCCTAACTGGGTTGTTTGATATTATCAAAAATGCCAAAAAAGAATTCCGCGACGACGGCGCATCTCACATGTGGTCGACATTTAAAATTATACGCGGCACCAACAAAGTCACAGACGCTACAATGAATGATGCACAAGCGAAAACAGTTATTGATTATGTTGATAGTCATCAGAAATATTTTTTCAAAATAAAATTTATTGTGCAGGTAGATTCTGATACGTGGATTATCCGTGACAAAAATGACCCTATTCTTGCTAACGGAAAAACCATTCTGTTAAGTAAAGATTCCAAACCAGGAATGCTGACTGGGATTGATAAACCATACTACGCTCGAGCATATCCTGTGACCGCGGTTATTTATGGAATTTATCCGATAAAAAAACCAAAAGTCGGTAAACTTGCCCCGATGAGATTGTCAAAGCTAAATTGTGTAGCCGAGCGAGTAATGGAACATTTGAAAAATGTGATACGGGGAAACGGTCTGACTGCGTTAAGACAGTCCAAAATAGCAGCGTGGGCTGAGCAGGTCAAACACACAGGAGCATCAATAAACGATGTCGCCGAGTTAGAAAAAGCATTAAGATTTCCCATAACTGTAACAACATTAACAGAGGAAGTATTATACAAATCGAAATATAATCGATATGGAGCCCCAATAAATATCATTGATCATAATGCTCACGCTTGGACTAACGCAGTTACGATATTTCCGCGGGATCATGTTGTGAAATATTATCAGGGAGATATATTTGATGCTATTTATCAAATAAGTAAAAACGATCCTGTGTCAATGTGGCTGTTTAAAAGTTATGAAGATGGCAAGTATGATCAATTTGTAAGACCCAACGGTGAATTATACCGGATGGAATTTCTGCACCAACAAATGAAAAAACTCGCAGAGAAATATATGAAAAACACCGAGCAGTTATTAACTGATTGTTTTACAGTTCTGAGTGTTGCCGCTCACACCGCCAGAGAAAGAAATTCGTGGAGGCCAACCCGAAGTGAGTTTCTTGAAGACATACAATTGAGTTGTGTTGAGTATGGACACGGCGGTTTGTGAGATACCTGGTATGACCACAGCGAGATGATTTCCGTGGATATGATTGCGTGTTATCCAGGAAGCTTTCTCGGGATGGGCGAGTGTAACGAATATTTTAAAAGATTTGGACATCCCACAAACTTGATGACACGAGTTGCTATAAATGGCCCTTTACCCGATTTTTCCCTGACAGGATTTCCTCGTGTGACGTCGTTTGAATTTGCTAAAGAGCTTCATCCGTGCTGTTATGTCTGGTTTGGCAGACACTTTAGTGAAAAGCGCTGGGCACCAATAGTGTTGTTGCGATATATGCTTGACAGCCGGATACTGGTATCGTTGACTGTCAATGGAGCAATCATATCATATCAACCGCAGACCTCAGTTTGGTTACCAGCACCGGAGCGTATCAGTCTCGATGAAGTCATTGAAGAATATGCACGAGAGAGTCCAAATACTCCCATGGATGTCATTATCGGAGAGGCTCCTAAAATTCTTAAGATTAAACTCAGCAATAGTGAAAAAACAGCAAAAGATCTCAGAAGAAGAATAATCGGTAAATTTACTCAAGGTGGTGCATATGATCATAAACTACATCATTCACGATTGATTATCGACGACACTGAATTAAATTTTATAATTGCTGATGCCACCGCGAGAAATATATTTTGTAATTGCGAGGATGTGTTTTTGTCCGACGGGGGAAAAATTGGGCACAATTGTAAGTTATATTAGCGGAGAGTCACCTCAATGCACACATTTAAGGTCTTCGATGCTGGCCTATGTTTCTATAAATTTACTATCAATGATAAATCGATTTCCCAACACCGCAGTTAGAGTTGCAACGGATTCATTTTACCTAAGTAAAAGATTTTAGAATCACTGGCTCGTTTCACAAGCAACGACGAATCATGGAGTTCGTGGAGAATAAAAAAGGAAATGTTACATGGATACTGTGAATCCGCTGATGTTGCTATCAGAGAAAATTATTGCAAATCATAATTATCAGAAATGTCGAATGCACCATCTGTGTATGATCCAATCACCAGACACAAAACTTTATTTGAACGGACCGGGTGGTTCTGGTAAGACAACTCGAGCGATTGAATTATTTCGAAATTCAGATATGATTGTGCTAACACCTACACACAGACTAGCCAGGGAGATGAAACAACGAGGAGTCAATTCTTGTACTTGGCACAGCTTTTTCAAATACAGCGGCGGTGTATGGACTCCAGATCAAATGGGAACAAAATATATTCCTGTGAAAATAATTTGGGATGAGATATGTACAGTATCGTCGTATATATTAAAATTGTTCCTGGATTGGCTGCTAACAAAAAATACAGCTGTGATAATGTGCGGCGATCACGGTCAGCCACCACCTTTTTTTGGTCCATCTCCACGTGATTGGTTAAAAGATTTTGTTGATTATTATGAAGAAGTGTCTGATGATCATAGAGCACTTGATGCAACGTTGAAGGAATTTAAAACATTAATCAGATTACAACCAAATAAAATTCAATGTGAAATCATGCGCGAGATGATTCCTGAAACAATGAGTGACTTTTGGAGCATGTGGAAACCAGACGATTTAATAGTGGCAAGTAGATAGTCAGAGACACACTTCAACAGCAGTTATTTCAATTACAACAAGAAAAGTTTCCAATGCTGCCAGTGCCGTTATGTTATAGACCAGTTGATACGCGGTTACAGAATATAGATGTTGATATACCAGGACAGACCGAGAAACAGAATTTAGTATTGAATGATATTGTGTTAGTTGAAATTAATGCTGTCAAAGACGCACTGTGCATGAATAAATCCCCGTGGACGCTGGGATACGCAATGACAATTCATTCATCTCAAGGATTGACTATCAGTGATACAACTGTCTGGATCATTGATGATTGAATCGAGTGGTCAAACTTGGTTTACTTATCTGTGTCCAGGGTCAGAAGAATATCTCAACTGCGAAGAATTGTCTTGGAAGGGTCAATAGCTGATAGCGATGAGAACAACAGCGACATAATAAGAAAAAAATTAGCCGGTTACAAACAGAGAGACAAAAAAAACAATTGTGATTTTGACCTTGATGTTGAATTTATTAATGCGTTGAAACAACAGCAAAATAATCACTGTGCGAGCTGTAATTGTATAATGTTATGGCAGTATTTGGATAAAAATTCAAGACAATTTACCATAGATAGAAAAGATAATAGTCACGGTCATACACGCGATAATGTGATGTTGACCTGTCTTGAATGTAATCAATATCAGGGTGCTAGTTAAGTGATTTGGGTGGTAATTGTGTGTCTGCGGGAATTACTTGTAATTGTTCACATGTGAATCCACGTTGAGGAGCTGTCGAATCCAGCCTGTAGATTGCTGGTCTGCCAGTGGATCTAGTTATGTTAGATATTTTGTGGGTGGTAATACTCCAGATAGGATCAGTCGCTCTTCGTTTACCTTTTTCAAGTTCACCTGGTTCATATAAATATCTCACAGTGACATCACCCAGCGCTGGCTGTGCTGAAAAACCACGTCGTTGCACAGGTATATGTTTTTTAGTGACCGTGCTGGCAGGTTTCATGTTGGTTGTTCGAGTAATTTCATTATTTAGCACAGCTATCGTGCTTGGTAATCTTGCAACCCATTCGCGCGATCTCTTGTCCTGAATGAATTCCTTCGTGTACTGATATTTAAATAACCGCTCAGCAAGTGTTTGATTAAATCACTCAACAATTGCCTGATCACGGTGAATTGCAGTATGTCCCCGCCTAATGGCGACATTATGTTGCTTCATCAACGACGATACCGCGCCTTGAAATTTTTTACCAGGATCAACTTGTAGCAGCTGTGGCCATCGCAGAGGACTCCGCTGATAAATTCGCCTAAATGCGTTGGCTACTTCAGTCGATGTCTTTGATGTTAGCGGTTCTGCTTCCTTGTATCTACTTGCAACGTCAACTACGGTCAACGCGTACTTGTATGTTCAACGACAGACGGTATCATGTGGTAGAAATAATATATCAGCTTGGTGAACCTCATTTGGCACACTAACATCGAAATGTGCAAAGTGAATTTTTTTAGGCCGCGGTAGATAAATTTGCCATATTGCTTGTTGGGATAACAAATCCGCTGCAGTATCACGTGTAACTGATGCCGCGCTGGCAAGCTTACCGATTGCTGCGTTACCTTTCCAATATCCGCCAGGGGAATAATAAATCGACTCCATTATAATTAATTACCAGCACCTAATACAAGCCTAGATTTCATTGCAGATTTTATTAACCAGGATGCTAACTTTTCTTTGAAAGATTTATCAGTGATGGCATTTAACGCGTGAATTAATTTTACATCCGCGAGATGGCGCAGTTGCAGATCTTTGCTTTTATACGCTACATTATGGACATGGCATGCTTCATCGATAGCATTTACTGGATACTCACCTGGATTGGGCTAATTTAGCGCATCAAGTCTGATATCAAGTCGGGTTCCAGGACCACAGAAATTATATCCTGGAAGATGTTTTTCTCCTGGGTATTTAGCCCACGGAGTTCCTGGTAATTTACCTAGCTTGGCTGCGATATCACCGCCTTTGTTTTTTTTACTTGACGCTGACTTTGGCGCTGACTTTGACTTTGGTTTTGGTGCTGACTTTGGTTTTGGCGCTCCTCCTGATGAAATAAATTTGAACTTTTTTGTGCCGCATCATTCACACTTGCCTGTAAGCACTTGTTTGTTATTTTTTGTTGTAGTGGTTGTTATATTTGCAGTTGGAGTGCGTGTTTTACATTTCACACAATATAAATCCATATTTGTTTATGATATATCTAATGGAGATCACTGACTTTTCTGCTACAAAACGACGAGAGCCAATTAAACATAACTCGGTGCTACCAAATTCAATTCGAATGATAATTATAGGCCCATCTGGATTGGGTAAGACGCAGTTGCTACTTAACCTAATAATGAAGTGGACAAAGTGAGATAAGTTGTATTTGGTAGCCCCATCTGTGGACGATCAGCAATGCTATAGCGTGTTAAAAGATTTTAATGAGCATGCAGCGTCGATAAGCGGAAATGTTATTGAATTTATTACTGACATCGATGAGGCACCATCTGTGGAAGATCTTGATGGGAGTATTAATAATTTAGTTGTATACGATGATGTGATGTTGGACAAACAATCAAATTCTGCCAGGATATTCTCGCGCAGCAGACATAAAAATGTGGATGGGATTTATGTAACTCAGCGATATACACAAATCCTGAAAGTGATCAGGGACAACTGTAACATTCTTGCGCTGTTCAACGGCATTGACACACACACGTTATGAAATATACATCAGACTTGGTGCAGCGGCGATATGGATATAAATAAGTTTAAGCAATTCTTCGGTCGTGCTCAGGCATCCCCACATGGGTTTGTAATGATAAATTTACATGATCCTCGAAAACAGTATCGAGTTGGATTAGATACTATTTTTAGCTAGAGAGCAGCAGAGGGGGCGACGACAACAGCGCGCAGCAACAATGGCGACATTTACAATGGCGTAGGGTTAGTCCTCGTATTTGTCGTTTGGAAGTTGTAGGGGGCGCCCCTTCTGACGACGACAAAAGCACGCAGCAACAATTAAATTTACAAACGTCAACGCGGTTTTTTATAGGGTTTATTTCAGCGTTTGGAGGCTTCTAAAAGTTGTGGGATTCGACCCCTCTGCTGCTACTTCCATTGTTATTAAGGTACTAGTTGTTAATATTATTAGTGATCAGTTGTAATAATGACTGAAAAGATGGTTTTGACTAGAACTTGGAGAAATATGAAAAATCTATACATGTACATTGATTATCTAACAATTAATGAAATAAAATGAAACAGTTATCTCATCTTGAAACAGATTCATCTACTCAGAGACAAAGGTCAACAGCTTAATTCAAAAAAGACATACAGGAATTAACTCTATAAACAAAGTCTGTAACCCAGTTGCGCCAACTTGAATAGACGACAGCTTGTTCATTGGGATGTAATCTTTGTAACATCAGGGGAAAAAACAATAAACATCACAAGCCTTTAACACTATCAATCAAATCCCACAAATGATTCTCACTTGCTAGTTTAATACACAAAGACCTTATTCACCGCCAGGCAATATGAATTAACTCTAAAGACAAGACAATATATCCAACCACTACTTTAATTTCGACACTATAAGGGCAATTCATGACATGTACATCAGCCTGGTTTAAAGATTGTGAGATCTCGCACTATATTGTTGTGGTTGGAAATGACAGGTGGTTGCTATTAGCAGAGGTTGCTCATAACTGGTTTTACTGTATTAGGATATATTTTCACATGTGAAATATATGAATAAATAGTGTGGATATTATTTCACAAATAATTTTCTTTATTTCACTCAGAAGTATATAAAGCATATTTGTACAGTCAGCATTCAAGATGTGAAAGTTTACGGACTAAATATATTTAAATTTGTTGTTGCTCATTGATACATTGCCATTCTTTCTTTCAAAGTCACTGGGAAAGAAAATATAAATTGGTACACGTCAGATCATGCTTCCATGACATGTAGATAATACTCAAGTATTAATGTTATGATTTTGTTTTGCTCTGATTCCATTAGTTAAAATAACAATGAAATATAAAATTGCTAAACAAGTTTTTCATCCATTTAAATTTTGCTGTAGAGTACATGCTTGTTGGAAACTACAGAATGGAAACATTACTGTGGTTTTATTATTTTTGTGTGTATAAGTTTTCATGGTATTTTAATATAAGAAAACATTTTTGGAGCAAGTTTGTGTGTTTGCTTCTGTCAAAGATTATATACTTTTAGGTATTTAATTCTGTGGAGTAATCTCTACAAATACACAAAATAAAGAATACAAAAAAAACCCCTGAAACTATGTAGTTTGCTTGAATGGCTAAAACAATACTGCTGCCGGTATGAGCAAAAGTAAACACCTGCCAAGATCAGTCCCATACACGATTGTTTTGATCAGAGTGCTAACATCAAATACAGCTTACAGCACAAGACATGTGGCTATTGAAGCACATGCATATTGTCTTGAACTTAAACTAATGTCAATAAAATTGCATCATCGATATATTCTGACAGTCAAGGCATTAACAGAATGGCTGTGGATAATGTCATCATTCCATATGTGAACCAATCACATAACCAATGACCCCATGCTCAATGCAATCAGCATGCTGTGGCAATCTTTGATGTGTAGAGAGGCTTCAGACTAGAGATGCTACTTAACCAAAAGACAGTGAAATCACTTTGTGCCTACCCTGTGCACTGACAAACTATAACCATGAGACTTGGCAGTAAAACAAACACTACAGAGGACTGAAATAACACTTCCGTGGCTGATATTCAGAATGGGTCATGGAGACTAATAGTCGAAAAGGAAGGAAGGAAAGGAAAATATTACTGGTAAATATCAGTGCACTTTATCAGTGGCTCTTCAAACATTAACACTCCAGGCACATCATTGTCAAAGGGATAATTGTGGATCCTCAGAAATATTGCAGAAACTGAACATAATTACCCATAGCTTTGAGAAAGTTGGTCTTTTGTAATCATGCAATTTGGAATTATTTACATGACAAACACTTGTGTCTACCAGGAGACTTGATTGACACATTGTTTATTCAGTAGTTTGATAAAAAATCAGTGAAGTGCAAGCTTTAGTACTGTTCTGTAATTAGTGTATACAGGTAGTGTTTAATTAGCATCTGTGCTTCAAGGAGTAGCTCAGGGCCCTGGAGTGGCTGAGTGGTCTAAAGCGCTATGTTACGGATCACTGCCATCTCACCGTGGGTTCGAGTCTCAGATTCTGCCAATGTGGAAATGTGAGAAAGCCTGCCAGTAGCTTCTCATTGGTTGGTGGTTCTTTGCGGGGGTTTTCCTGGGTTCTTCCTCCACATTAATACTGGCCGCTATGTATAGCTTATCGTGTGCTGAAAAATGCTGTTAAACCCTATAACAACAACAATAACAACAAGCAGTAGTTCTGGTATTTTACAGTTGTGTTGTTTCTTTGGATTAAAAAATGATTGGGTAAAATTAGATGTGCTTTCATGAGGATTACAATTTTAACAGGAAAGTTTACTACCTGTAATTATAAATTTAAATGTTTGTATTTATCTGTGCTTTATGTAAATTACACTTAGGATCACAACTTGGTTAAAATTTAAATCACAAAGAATTGCAGAAAATAAAGTGAATTTATTTCATACTTGCATTGTCAAGAGCAGTTTCACCTGAATGAAAGAATCATGTAAATCTAATTTTCGTTGATCATTCTTTTATTTTCATTAATGCTCGTACTTAAATACTGTATGCTGTTTCACTTCTCTATCTGTACAGTATCTCACAACATATTTAGATAGTAAATGGAACCAACAGTTACTGAATGCTGTATATGTACATGTGGATTGGAATACACAAAACACTTTATAATTCTTTTTTCTTCAATAACGGTTATAATAAAACAAACATAGGTAAAAGGTAACATTTTTTTATAGTAATCAGTAGTTGAATTGACAGATAGCTGTTAGTGGTACTTTCTGCATCACATGTGGCTCATTTTTCATTGGGTCTTTCGATTCATGGTTCCGATCAAGCACAAAATCCAGAATTGGCACCCAACAAGAAAACTTAAACCACAGTATTTGCATAGTTTTGAGAAAACCTTGCTCATCTTTTACTTGGTGTATGGTGATTTTGTAAGTTCAGATAGTGTATACCAAAAGACTTCAAGTCTAATACTCTAAGAACAGAGTAACCTATTGATATTTGTTTGTCTTCTTTCATGTTTTCTTCTGAGGGAGATAATAGTCTGTACTTAATACTTTTATATTAGCATCATCTACAGTTACATGTAACCCATGTGTGTGTTTGTCATGAGTGATCGATCACAGCGCATGAATCATATGAAGGGGTGCTAACTTTGATTCCCTGCCAGCTAACAAAGGCTTCTGGCACTTATCTTAGGATGGACAACACTTTATTCCTTCTACTTTTGCCTGAAGTGATAGTCATAATTGGAGAGAATTGTAACATCTGTACATTTTGAGTCTTTGTGTCTGGTAAGATATCATTTATATGTTAGTGAGCTTACATATTGAGATACAGGTGTGTGGGTTGTGTATCATATTTGTCTCATTTGTAGCATATTGTATATTTAGTATTTGTTCTGGGTTGTTTTTAAGGTTTATACCATATCTTTCCTGTCCAGCAAGTGTTTTAGTCATTTCTATCTATACAATGTCTGACTCCATGTACTGACTTTGTTATTTTGTGTCTTTTTTCAGTGAAAGCAAGACCATCACAGTAGAAAAATCAAAGACTTAAGCTACCATGGATTAAGTTTTTAAATTGCTTACGAAAAACATAGATCTGGTTACTATGTAACTAACACTGTTACAGTTAAGAACAAAAGGATTCAGTGATAATCCCATATGTCAGTGACCAGCCATAACCTTGTAAAAAATTAGGACTTGCAAGTCATCCACTGACAACAGATACACCATCATTAGTATTACTTATGAACAGAAGGAAGATTCATGATTCTCAGGCATCATTACCAAACTAAAACACAGCAATACAATTCATCATGGGCATTCCTTAGTGTTTTGTTACTAATATTTTTGTGCTTTACTGTTGAGCTCTGTATTAGAACAGAAAAATCTTAATGTGATTTTGTGAGTTTCTTATTAAGTCACCATAAGGCATCGAGTTTATGGCATGGCCCAATGTTTATTGTGCATTGTGTGTCATGTATTGTGCATTGCATATTCATCAGTAATTGCTTGTGAAGGTCTGTTTTCTTTATTTATTATTAGGATTTTATGAAACTTTCTATGTAGTTTTATATTAACAAAATCTCAGATGAGTTCAATAACGTGAAATCTGTGCATATTAATGAGGTGATTAGGACACTGATTCCCGAACTTTGCTGATGCATTAAAGTTTCATTTATCTAAGATTTTGATGAAACATGCTGTGTAGTGTGATATCAACAAGATCTAGATGGGTTTTGATAAGGAGCAACATCTGCACATATTAATGATGTGATCTGGCTCTGATTTCACCAACATCAGGCTTAATATAAAGTTTAGAGTTAAAATATTCCATTGGTCTGTTTAAATCAGACTTTTCAGCCAATCATATTTACTTGAATTTTGATGGAGTTCAAATCCAAACTTTGCCAGTAAAGTATTTGAGTTGGAGAAATTCAGATCTGGGCTGATATAATGGATGCAATAAAGACTCTATTCATGATCAGATTCTGATAAAATCTTTCCTCATTTAGCTTTATATTAGCAGAATCTTGGACGAGTTTTATCATAGTATTATTAGGGCATATAAACAAGATGATCTAGGTTGTGATTTGCTGATTTATTGGTTTTATTTTATGAATAGGTTTGTGATGAAACTTGTGAGGTAGTTTTAGATCAGCTAGATCAAGTCAATATTAGATAATTGGTGACACTGGCCTTTATTAATAAGGTGATGGGCACTGATTATCTAGCCTAGTGGATGTCTCTATCATCATATTTTGATAAATTTGCTTTATTGTTTTATTCTGTATAAATAAGTTTTCTAATGGGCTTTAAAAAAACTCAAGTGAAATCTTGCATATTAATGAGGTGATCTGGCAATCGTCTGATCGGTTGATTATACAGACCTACTAGAAGCTTTATGAACTGATTTTGATGAAATTTATTATGTAGCTTTGCATGAAATATATCTCAGGAAAGTTCAGTAACCAAATTTTCCCCCATCTAAAGATATGCATTTTGAAATTTGTCTTAATGATGGTCTGCTGAGCTGTGTAATATGTGTTAATAAAGTAGAAACAAAAATTCTCAAAAATGTCCTTGATAAGTTGCCATCAGGTTTTACAGCAAAACATCTTTTGATTGGAGTTTTTTTAAACATGGTCTAACAGGTAAGCAATTTCAGGCCCACTTGGACTCTTCCTTTAATGTCACTCAGATACTTGTTAACAGTTTTCCTGGGTAATACATTAACAAATCTTACTGAATGTCAAGTTGTGGAACTTGAAATGGGTAATTTTACCGGGTAACCAAAAACAATGCAAACAGAATGTAGTATTAATACAGATGGAATGCATAATAAATTTTTAAGGAATGCAGAATGAATGTGAATGAATGAAGAATAAATTTGAATTTACTGCAGAATTAATGCAAATAGAATGCAGAATGAACTTGAAAGGATTGCAGAATTAATGTAACTTAATAATATATGATTAATGTATTATGAAAAAAAAAAGAGAAGAATACAAAATGCAAGCTGTACAATGAAGAATATTAGTTGAAAATGGAATGAAAAGTGAATGTATTTCATTGAAGGGTTTAAAATAATTATTTTCTTCCTGGTCAAAATGGTCAGTCTTTTTGTGTGGTAATCCAGGACCATATTTTTTACAATGACAGTAAAGTTGTTACCCTATACATGCTCTGACATTGTTCTTATTAAAACTGTCATACAGCCATTGATGTGAATGAAACAAAACAAAGATTTGCTGACAGATGCTCAATTTTTGTGATATTGCAGTTCTGTTTGTATTTTAATTTATTGTAAAACTCAGTGCTGTCATTTGCATGCTTTACATTTGATATTTTATTAGAGCATATTTTAATAAGACAAGATATGAAAGCAACTAATTCCATTTAACACTCTCAAAAATGGAAAACTCATCTGCAGTAAGCACATTTCCATTTCATTCCAATCAAGTGAAAATCTAAGAAAATGATGAATTGAAGCAATAAATGCAAAATCTAAATGGATTTTTGAAACCGTAACAAATTTGATGAGATGAAATGTAAATGGGAATGAAATGTAAACAGCACACAAAAAGAAATGAGTTGAAAAGTGAATGAAATGTGGATTTGGTAAAACTACTCCTTTTAGGGTCTGTATCAGCATTATAAGCCTTTGTTCATGTTAGTGCTATGCATTGTTGACAAGTATGGAATATTGCGAAGCAGTTAGGAATTCAATCTTTCCAGAAGCCTCGTTTATCCTGCTTTTTTGTTAGACCACTTATACTTTCCTACTTTTTATGAAATGGTTCTACTATAACTACTTTCTTCAATTACTTCAATTTTATATTGAAACACTGTATGAATGTCACAATGAATTAAGGTATTATCATACCAAAGTGCAACTGGGTGATTAAGAAGAGAGAGGCAATCTGGACTAAAAAGAGACAGTATATAATATCCTTTTTTGTTCAAGTTTCCAAAGTTAAGTCCAGTAAAGGTTTTATGTTTCAATTATTAACATCAATTTAATACTATTTTTCATTATAAAATACACCTTTATTGCTCTGTTTTTTTTTCTCTCCAAACACTTTAAAGAATGTAAATAAAAATTGAAGGGATGATAGATGAAATGTGAATGGAATACAAACAGAACACAAATAAAAATGAGCTGGTTTCAACCCTACTTTATTCCAAACATTTCACCAACGGTCGCTGGAAAGACTGACGATGATATGGGCTGATATATTTTGCATCCCTGCATACTATGAATTTGGGAGTTCTGACTCAACTCGTGACCAAATGGGTGCAGGTTTGAATCCTACAATCAGGCCCAGCCTGGGTCAGCTACTATAGTGTGTCCTTCAGCAAGGCACTTCACTTTATTTGCCTCAGCACTTAATAACCAACTGGTGTTGCTGTGCCTTAAAGCACCAAACCAAATACTGTAATGTGATTTGATTAATTTTTGTGGACATAATTTTGTTGTTGTTGATAATACATAAATTTTCCTTGTTTTTTAAATTCCCAGATATTCTTCTTAGAGAATCAATGTCTAAGGCAAGACAAATGTTGGCTACTTAAAATTTTAGTTTGAAGCAATCACAAAACATGTAATGGATTTGCCAGGAGTAAAGGTAAATTCACACTACTCTGTACATTCTTGATTAATAATGTTTAGGTTTGATTGTCAAATCAATCTGATACATATACCTTTAAAACCTTATATATTCAAACATTTGTCACAGCAAGTCCTGAGATGTGCTCTTTACTTAAGTTTATTTAAAAATGATTTTATGATTTGACATGCATATCAAATACATAATGGATGGACATTTTTTAATGCTTTTAATAATAAGTAATTAGTGATTATCAAAATTTATGAATCTTCATCGATATAATTAGTCTGTATTAAATTACCTTAAGTCCTTGAATTATTAGTCTGTATTAAATTACCTTAAGTCCTTGAATTATTACATTTCGAGCTTACTATGACAATAAATTTTATTTAATTTTGAAAGCCTACATTGTCATTGAAATTTCCTGATGAATAAAAGTGTTATCATATACTGTTTCTTATTGATGTAATGCTATGTCTGGCAAACACCTGTGGATATTCCATGTTGGCATCAAAGTCTACCCAGAGTTCGTTTATATAGATATAGGAGGGAAAAAGCAATTCTGTCGAGTATTATAATTATTATGGGGCTCTTGTGACAGCTCCATAAGAGTTTGAAAATTGCAGTCCAGCACCCCTTCCTTAAAAATAGCCAAGTCCCTGTCCTGTAAGCAAGTCCCAATAAATCTCTTTCCATTAAGTAATTCTGAACATTATGTGCATCTTGTTCTGTCACCAGTATTAAAAGTCATAAGATTGCAAATGCTCATACATTGTGAAATATTTAGTATTTTAATACAAAAATGAAATTCTAAGGCAGCTAAGATTGTGATGTTACAGTTATAACAATTCTGAATGGTTCTACTTTCTTTTCTTGAATTTTGTCTGCAGATTGAAGGAACCAAAGAAAACATTAGTTTCTTTTTGACAGAACTTTATTTAATTAGCTTAATTCCATTTCAGATCATTAAATTAGTCAAAACACTGGAAGAAGAAATAAATGACAATATTCCATGCACTTTTTCATTTCATCTTTAAGCATCACAGCATACTACCTTAAGAAAATTAAACTTTTCCACTGCATGTATAGGATCAAAATCCTTAAAATCAGGACCTTTCTCCATCACCCTCATAAATGTTAAGTTTCCTGTTTTAAAACAGTACTTTGTCCTGATACAACTATGTGACGAGAAACCTCACTCACAAGCCACTGATACTGAATATGAAACCAGCAACACTTCAGCTAAAACTGACTTGTATGCAGCCTTGCAAAGAAATCATGTTTTTTTGCCATTGGGAAAGTACATATGTGATAATCACTCACAAATGAAAGTACATGACACCAAACATACAGCTAATTTTAAGTAGATTAATATATCAGCCTGTTTTCATACACAAATAAAATAAATCCCAAAATCTAGCACTGTTTATCTAAATATGGTATATGATAAAATGCAGTTATTTCAAACATCGGAAAAGAAATAAAGATAGAAGACCAAACACTCCTTGTAGATGAGTCAGTATATGGACCAAGACTTTCCAGAGATGCTGTCATGATCTAGAAGTCATGCATTTGAAGGCAATGTTTTGATCTGGGATATAATATATGCCATTGGCTGGCATGCATGCTCAATCTTCTAAAGATTACATTTTGATGGGCAATCATAGTAGAGAAGCATACTGAACATGATAGGTTTACCACAGCATTTTTTTCGTGGTACATACTATGGTACTTTTTGACTGTATTAGTACATAAGTGGTATCTGTCCATGAGGAACATAAAAAAATTAATGACTAATCTTTTTACAAAAGTAATGATTTTTTTCATGATAAATTAATTCAGATTTTATTTTTTGGCAAAGTTGTATTTGTCACAAATTGTTTTTTTATTACCCTGCCAACTATCATTATGCCATAAATTGTGTTGGAAGCCTGTCAGTTCAATGTCAAGGGTATAGTCCATGGGTAGATATTGCAGCATGCTCAGTAACAATACCACATCTTCCATTCCTCTTGGCATGATATATGCAGACATGGAAGATGTGCTAGAGGATTCCTTTTAGTTTGTGCAGGGAAAACTTGATCAGTTTGACCACTTCTACCCTATGATGGACCAGCCAGAGTTTAGTTTTAAGGCAGTATTTCCTAGATCAACCACAGTTTGTGATTGACAGGCCTACAAGGTGAAGGGCTCAGTAGACATTGATAGTGATGACAAGCACCCTCCATCCATCTGCTGCCACAGCTGGCTAAGATTAAGATCTTTAATTGTATATTGACATAATCTGCAACCCTGGAAGCTTCAAGACCTTCTTAGAGAGTCATGTACCAGTGTCTATCTGCTAGTACTATATCCACTCAGACATCTACCAAGCAGAAGTCTCGAGCTTGGGTACAATACTGCAGCAGTGAGCATGACCCTTGGTTTGATGCAGGTTCTTTCATTCCAGAGGATTGTGCACCAGTTTCATGAAGCCCCATTTGGACTCATTCTCAGCTTATTGGGTTTCACAAAGACTAAATTGTGTCATCACCCTCTTTAGGTTGACCTCATCAACAGCTATGGTGGTTTAAGCCTGAAGGAACATAATGTCAGTTCAGTTATAGTTCAGAATATGTATGGCCTTTACTCACTGCTGATTCAGATGGGTTTTCTTATGAACTGGACAAATCAGATCTTTTTCCCTCTCAGCATCTTGTTCATCTTGTTATAGATTTTTTTATTTATCTCACCTTGCTGACATCCATTCCTGGTGCACTGCACAGATTCAGGAGCTCTCAGAGTTGATTTCCTACAGGAAGTGGATTTCTGCATGTAGCATTTTGCAACCCCTTGGTTTCCTGAATGTTGCTACAGGCTGGCTCACCTTTGGCTGCCTCTTCATTTGCCTGCTGCATATTTTTCTCCCAGCCCAGTGGCACTCTTGTTGCTTAGATCAATGGGTTGTGCTCCCAGCTGAGATAAAGCATTTACTGCATCAGTGACATAACAGAAAAAGGCATACAGCAGGTATTCATTGGGGTGAAAATACCCTACCATGGATTACTCGTGGTACCAATGCCATTTCACAAGGGTTGTGTGTGGGGGATGCACCTGTTGCTTTGGTGAGCAGCATTCAGTGGCCAGGGAAAACCTTGATCAGATCCTTCACATAAACATTCTAGAAATAAAGGCCATAATCAATGCCATTCATTGAAAGGACTAGTTTTGTAGGAGAGAAACCCTTGTGGTCCTACCTCCTATCATGTAGAACCAAATCACCTGACCTCAGCATCCTGGTTTGGGATATTCTTTTCTTGTGCTGACAGCACAAAATTATGGTTCAGCATTTCTGGTAGGCTCTGTGTTGTGGCTGACCATTTTTATAAAGGAGGGGACAGAATTAAACTACAGAATGACCCCATCACTTACCAGTCTTTCATTAGATTTGCAATGATAGGTCTCTGTAATGAAATGGGCTACGGATCTACATATTCACACCAAATGTTCTAGTACACAAAAGAATTCAAAGAATTCAGACCTGCACAGTAGTTCTGATAGTCCCTCTATGGTGAGACAGATCTTGGATGATGATCCACTCTATATAGCAACAGACATCACAGAGAAAATCTTGATGATGCCCAACATGCTCAAACAGCCTTAGTCACAGGCTTTCCATCTCTGCTGAGGG
The DNA here is from genome assembly GCA_028554795.2 of Sinohyriopsis cumingii. Classification (NCBI taxonomy): domain Eukaryota; kingdom Metazoa; phylum Mollusca; class Bivalvia; order Unionida; family Unionidae; genus Sinohyriopsis; species Sinohyriopsis cumingii. Next base: position 67,098,980 of record CM068825.1, on the reverse strand, counting down.
AGATTCCCCGTATATGCCTGGTTCATGTCGGGGGAGCCTTGAGCAAAAATCAGTTTCGCCCCTTGATTGTGGAGAAGATCTCACAAGCTTTAAAGATCTCCACTCTAAAGACTTACAAGGGGAATAGACAGATTTTTGTGGGCTGGTGAAAGAGCAAGAATAATGTACCCTTACAGGCCACAATCCTTCACTCCAAGATTTTTCACACATTCAGATATCATTTGAGAGGGGATACAGACCATGACATGTACTTGTTGGAGGTTCTGGCCAATTTCAACCTGAATCAGCCACTGTCACTCACCTGGGTTCTGACATTAAAGTTTGAGCCCTCACTAAACTGCTCTCTTTCAGAGCATTCTTTATTATGGCCCTAAATTTGACCTTTCTGTAGAGCCAACCATCTTTCATTGGATGGTATCATAATCCTAATGTCACCACCAGGCAAAGTAGTCAAAAAGAGGTTCCCATCAGTGGGCAGTCAGAAGGCATTCATCACTCTCTTCAATCGATACAACCCTGCAAAACACGAGTTGTGCTCTCTGGCACTACTTGAAATGTACTGATGGGAAGTACAACATAACCTCTTGTTAACCTAATAAAATTAGACTTCTGAGGGTGAACAATAATAGTAGCTTCTAAAGTCGATTTTAAAAACATTAATTTGTAAAAGAAAAAAAAGAAAATTATCTGGTTTTTATTCACTCATGTTGTTTTTTTTAAATATACTTTTATGTCATAAGGGCCACTGTATTGTAGGTTGAGATCACTTAAGTCGGAAGTTATTTTCTGCATGACAATATTTAGATTGGCTGCAACTGAAAGTTTCAGAGAGGTGAGCTATGTATTGCTGCTTAAATTTTAGTTTCCAAAAGCTACTGTCAGTTTTTTTTTCTTTCTTTACTCTCTTTGTTTTCTTTCACAGGTATGTTATCACTAGTTTATACAAAAATTTGCATTGAATTGGGGGAGGGGAGGGAGTATTTAGTGGCAAAAAGTCATAATTACATGACAACGGCATCCATTGTTTTGCATAGATAACCTAGCTACTTCGAACTGATATAATTAATGACATGAAATCAATGTTATTTAATGATTATTTAATTTCCAGTTGTGAGGTAACTTTGATATCAGCAAACAACCTTAAATAAATTTTAAAAGAAAGGTCTATGGGCAGAATTTGATGTAGAAAGAAAGAGATAATTGTCTCATTGTATGGAAAATCTTTGCAATTCTGGATGAACACCATATTCAAAGTGCCTTATCTTTTTAAACTTGTGCCACACAATTTTTAAAAGATTTGAAATGGTTAGATTGATCATTGTTCATACCTGTAATGAGCAAGGAAATTGCTAAAGCAACAACTTTGAAAACATTATGTTCAGATAATAAGCAATATTGATTATGGTTGCACTGGTATGAGTGTTCAGTAGCTGGAATCAGAACTTGTAATCGAATAGTGAATTTACTTATTCTTGAATATACTGTGCTCAATTGGACTCTTCCCAAGGGGTATCAACACTGACTAGATAGTGTTCTTAATTGGACTCGATGGTACTCTCAAATGGACTCAGGAGGTATCAATCTGATAAATTTGGAGTACATCATTTCATAACTCTGCAAGTTTGTGTGTAGAGGTTCACATTTAAAGCTGAATATTGGTCCCATATGAGACTCGAAAATATGGTTCATAAATCATTGAATATATGCACAAAAATCCAAAGGTATAAGCAGATATTTCAACATTTTTGTCTTTACCCTCTTATCCCAGCTTGCAGGGGGCTATAAACATATATGCCAGCTCAATTCTATTTGTCGTAAATAACTTTTTGTGTTTTTAAAAGTGAATACTTAACCAGCAGAGAGCAGTAGCTTTGTCCTAATTGGTATAAATCTTGTTTCTTTGCCAATATTAGAAAAAACAATGATGAGATCCTGAATAAACTATTACAAAGATAAAAAGAAAATGTATTCCTGAAGGAAAATAAAAATTGTCTCTCTCTCCACCAAGAGGAGGCCCAAGTCAGCTCGAGACAGTCTGACATCCACTGAAAATCCAAATGCAAGAGCAGTTGATAAAGAACTCTGGTTTAGGAGGATGCTTTAGGAAGAATTTTTTTCAACTTGGTTGATTGCAAATGTTTTAAAAATGTGTTTCAAGGTTTTTCTAGTTTTTGTATCTTCAGCCATGTTTGATGCCATTTCAACATCATTTCCCCAATATTGAAAAAGATTCTGTGCCTGGATACTTTCTGTCAAAGTTGGTTAAATTCTGTCAAGAGTTTTTAAAAAATTATATAACGATGTGTAAATGTTTATCTATTTTTAGTTATAGCAGCCATGTTTGATGGCAGATTGGCATTATTTGTATAATTAGAAAGGCTTTCAAGGTAGGATATATGCTTTGTCTCTTTGGTCAAATTCTGCAGAGTTATGTTTCAGAAGTAGACAAAGGTTTTCTATTTTTAATAACTGCAATCATACAGGTGTACAATGATTCGTCAGTATGTGTATCTTCAGATGATGATTATACATGTAGCATTTCCCAAGTTTTATAGTGATCCACTGAAATGTGAGACTAGTTACAGTCAGAAGATTTTGAAATACATGGCAAAAACTGGAATAACTCATGAAAACTACAATATTATGCATGTAATAGTGTTTTTTGACACCTCGGCACAAAAGCGGCTATATGGGACCAACTAAAGTTAATGTCTACAAATTTTAAAACTGGAGTAACAAAAATTGATTTCACACTATGCACATCTTCAGTTGATTATCATTACATTTACCAATTTTCATGACAATGCATCAAAGTTGCTGAACTAGTTGAGGTATAAAACTTTGATTTTATTCAATTAACCAATGAACTTCTAAATGAGATATTACCCTAGTGTATGCATCAACTAACCTTAAACTTTATGCCTACCACATCTGTTAGTTAGGTGAGTAAAGCTAAACATGCAACATTTTATTCATTTTCCACTTTATAGTATTCTCCTATTCGTTTGTAACCCTCTACCAGTTCTAACAACAGAAGGCATCAAAGATATTAAAAAATACACAAAACTTACCAATAGTCATTTCATTCAATGGTTTATCAGTTTGAACCTGATTGGCACCAGGGGGCCCAAAACACTCAATTTGTTGGCATTTCAAATCAAAGGCAAGTTTCTTTAGCAACAAGGTTGCCATTTATGCATGGGCCAATCTGTTTTTAAGCAAAAGATGTGATGTAGTTCACCATCTCTGAAAATCTCAACAATCCAAAAATTTTGGATTTACATATCTTTGACACATATCTTTGACTACATGTATCCAAGAGTTCCTCCTATGTATTTGTTCAACTTGTTTTAGAAATATTAAAACTAGACATTGCAAATATTGGATGCAGATGAAGTTTGTACTGAAATAGCCTATTCTAGAAACCAGTAATGCTTGCATTGGGAGCTACTGTTGGCATTGCGAGTGGCTGAGTGGTCTAAAGTGCTCTCCGTTACGGATCACTGCCATCTCACCTCTGTCTGCAGCGGTTCGAGTCTTGGATTCAGCCAATGTGGGTATGTGAGAAAGCTTGCCAGTAGCTTCTCGTGGGTCGGTGGTTCTTCCCGGTGTTTTCCCGGGTTCTTCCTCCACCATTAATACTGGCTGCCATGTATAGCCTATCGTGTGCTAAAAAATGGCATTAAACCCCACAACAACAACAACAACAACTGTTGGCATTGAAACCTGATTTGATTTGATAGTGTCAGGGACCCACTGACAACAATCAGGTTAGAAATTATAAGTCAGTAAGTGAATTGACTAAGTTTTGTGTAATTTTTATATTTTGGATGAGTTTTGTTTTTAAAATCAGTAGGTGGGGTACAAACAAATGGGAAGATATGATAATACCACAATATGTTGAGATTTATTCCTTCACATAACTATGTTAGATCACCATATGCATAGCCACTTTTCATAAAAAAATGCCCAAAATAATTTGTTTTAATTTCATTAGATTGTACTTGATATGCACAAAATAGGTGTACGAATTTTTCAAATATCAAGAATATGCTGTCTCTGAACACAAACATTAACAATGTCCAAAGGTTTATCAAACTCTGCCACCAATAGGGAGATTACTGCCTCTGAGTGCCACTGCTGAAGTAGAAGTCAATTCCTTTCATCTTCTTTCACAAACATTAACAACGTCCAAAGGTTTCATCAAGCTCTGCCACCAATAGGGAGATTACTGCCTCTGAGTGCCACTGCTGAAGCAGAAGTCAATTCCTTTCATCTTGTTTGGCTGGCCTCCAGACCCCCTCCCCATGCCCTGTAAAACACACAATCATCTGAATTCCAAAAGCTGATTGTAGTGCAAGGTACCTCCTTGAAGCTGTCAGCCAAGGGATGGAACAATAGTGCTTGTTGATGGTAAATGGCATTTTTTTTTTGTTGGAAAGGGAGGTAATCTATATTGGAAAATTGGCATGAGAGTTAAACACAAGCAGGATGTGATAAGTCGTTGTGGAATGGGCTGACTCCTGATGGAAGCTGAACAACTTATGTGTGACCTTTTTAAAGAGAAACTGCAGACTTTTAAGAAAAACAACACTTTACCTAAAAGACTCATTTCTGCAAATGGATACAAATCCTACAAGTTTCCTCTCAGTCATCAGTGAATGCAGGGCAACAGTTTGGTAGCTGCAAGGACAAGTACATTTTCAATTTAGGTTATTAAAGTACTTGCACCTTTCTCAGTCTTATACTAATATTACTTCTATCACTGCTTTCTTCCTGCGCATTATTCTGTATACATACACAAAGTATATACACACATTCAAGAGGCTCAATTAGCTGCATTCCATGAGCCAGAGACCAACAAATTCCTGGTAGGTACAAATTTGGGTCTCCTGACCCATAATCACTAATACTCTGCAGTTACTACTGAAATGCACATCTTTGCAAGTTTTCAGCTAAGCTTCCACCGGGAATTTGTAGGGCCATTTATCATTACCAGGACTAGTATATATCAGTTAAATGAACAATTAAAAAATAAATTAAATAGGACCAATTGATGACAGGACAAGTTTCCACCAATAAACCAATGTATCTGTTTTGTCACAAGGAAGCAAATGTTATAAAATTATCATTTTATATTTATAACCAATATGTTGTCATTTCTTTGGGGGGGGGGGCTATGAATAAAACCTAGGAAGAAAATTCTGTATAAAGCATAAACTATTATGAAAGACAAGTGGAATATCTTCTACATATAATTGTGCTGTAAGACATGGATTTTAACTAATGTATCTAGATTCTTTATATGCATGAAGATTAAAACATTGGTAATGGCAAATCTGAAAATGAAGCTGTTCATTTTGGCTGTGAAAATTAGTCTTGAATTGGTCTCATGTATCCCTTACACAAATTTTTCATATTAGAAAAGGAATAATTGTAATTAAGTCTTTTAAAATATGTCAGGTCATAATTGTAAATTTCAACACAGTACTGCTTAACATGGAAAAACAAGATATCCAACTTGTTTGTAAATTTCAACACAGAACTGCTTAACATGGAAAAACATGTGATAGACTAATTGTTTGCAAATGTCAACAGAGTATTGCTAGGCATGGAAAAACACGATATCATAATTACTTCTCAATTTCAACACAGAGCTGCTTAACATGGAAAAAAACAGGATACCCTAATTACCTTTGTAAATTTAACATGGAAAAACAAGTTAGAAACTCCCTTTTTGATCAGCTGGCTTCTAGAAAGTAAAAACTTTTAATACTGAGTTAAATCCAAAAGAACTTAACACTTGCCTTAATCCAGGGTCATATGAATGAACACACTCACAAGAAGACCAAATTTATTGCTATGTTGCACTTTTGTCCAGGTGGGCTCAAGAAACAAAAATTAAGATATTATTTTGATTCACACAAGCTATAAGCATTATCAATGAGATTTGGCCACTCTGTTCAACTTATATGTTTCAAGCTGGGAATATCAGGAATATTAACAATTTGCCTAAAAAGTGTTTAAATGAAATGGCAAAAATTATGTGAGCTTGCCTAGCTCTAGAGAGACTCATCAGTGAGTAACTCTATCATGAATGTAACATATAACACAGAAGACTTAAAGTAATGTACAAGCTAAAGAGACCATCTTAAGCTTCCACACCTGACAGAAGCCACTTCCCTTCAAGGCAGAAATAAAAAAAAGGAAGTGAAAGACCATTAGGGTGATATCCTTTTATCACAATACCAAAGCAACATAAAACAAGTTTTATAATGTGTGTGTTTTGGATTTTTAATGTAGCTTTAAAAAAAATTCAGTCATATCACTACGATGTCTGCAGTGTGGCAGTTTATAGCGATGTCTAGCATTTGGACATCATGACCAGACATGTATCATGATGTCCCACCCAGTCGCATTATCCTTACACCAGGCCAACCAGTCCTAACACTTAACCTCTCAATGCTGAGCGCCTAGCGAGGCAGCTGTTTGTACCATTTTTATATCTTTGGTATGACCTGGCTGGGGTTCGAACCTGTGACCTCTGGCATCTGAGGCAGATGTTCTAACCACTAGGCCACCAGAGCAGTCTATAATGTAAGTAGTAATAGCTACTGCTGTAATGCCAAATTAATGCTTTGAATTTGTTTACTTTACTAGATAGAGAAAGTTTCTTTTTTATTCAAATGCAGTTTATGACTAAAAATAAAATTTATTACAGGTTATAATTCTATCCAGCTTTTGTACAGTACACACCTCTTATCTTCTGCCAGCAATCCATTGGCCTTGTGTCTGGAGTAGAAAACACTTTCTGATGTCAACTTACAACAATGAACTATATATTAAAGTCTGTAATTCTTTAATGTGTTTCAAATTTAAAGTGGCCTTGGAACATTTAATGTTTAAGTAATTTGTGTCTCATCATTTAGGAGAAAATGGGTCATATTAATTGAACACTTCATTGTGAGCTTCACCAAGACCCTGAGGCTAGAATTTTCTTGGAATAACTCATGGCTAATGCCAGGGCAATACTGTGGCTTCCTGAACTCTGGGATAATCAAATACATTTAGGGGCACCAGCAGAATAATTTTCAGGGTGGTTGGGTGGTAGGTGGGCAAAGATGTAATGGTCAGATATTAAGTTTTATGGATGTAGGCCAAAACATGTTTAGAGGCAGAGTCCAGGGATGAGCAAATACACCACCACCCCCTTTGCCCCTATGGGTGGGTGTCCATAAGTACATTCAAATACTTTGATCCAACAGCTGACAATACTGGGCAACATGAATGTCACTTTCTTGCTAATTTACAGTAAAGTTTTGCACTATAAAAGTGACTTTTTCACCCAGTCCCTAGAGCCAGAATCTCAAATTGCAGATGCATGCATAAGAAAATATAGGAATGAGCTATTACCATTTGAACTGAAGAAAATGTTATTTGGGAGAACTTGTTATAATTGGTAAAGTAAAAATGTTAATCTCAGTGGCAGTTATTGTCATAGCATTTTTAGATAAAGGCACAGCACAAACATAGATATCAAGATCAACCTACTGGCTTAGTTTTTCCCATGTGTCTGTTCCACTCAGGTGCTATCACTATAGGATGTGGATATGTCTCCCCCAGTGACACTCCCGCTCTTGATAGAGTCCCATTACTTTGAGTCCACACAGTATGAATAGAGCCATCCTTCATGCCAGCAAGTTCTGGGATCCAAAGCCTGACATAATCACCCTGTAAGATTTATATTTTTTAAAAATGCTACTGAATGAAACATGCAAATGTGAAGAAAATTTAAGCTTTTGCTATAATGTGCAGGTGTGGAAATTATTAAGAAATAATTAATACCTAATGTATCACTATTAATGCATATTCTGACACAATCACCCTGTAATTTGTTTTTTTAAATGCAATTAAAATGCAAAGGTAAAGAAATTTCATATTTTGCTATGATGTGCAAGTGTGGAAAATATTAAGCATTAATTTGTACCCAATTTATCCTTGTTAAAGCATATCCAATAACAAACAGCTGAGACCAAGACCCATAGTCTAGAAAGTATAAAAAAATTGTACTCTTGCTCAAATTGTAGAAAGTCTAATCTTTTATATCTCCACTTGCAACAAAAATGGAAATGTAAAAATCATTACTTATTATCTGCACCTTTACATACAAGCCAAATTTCAATGATATCACGAGAGTAACTACGGTTCCTAATTCTAATGTCTTGAGTCTGAGTTACCATTTTGTGTCTTATGACAGTTTCATTACTTTGGTGCAATCCCTTTATTATCACAACTTTTTAATGTATTAAACATGGGATCAAGCTCAATGTCAGACAACTCTGATGTTCTGTACCTTTGAGTAGATTGAAGTTAGAATTATAGAGCTCTTGAGATTTTTTAAAAGTATTTCTCAACAAATATGCTGAATTGCAACTTAGAAGGTACACATCTTCCACAATAACTTGCACACAATGGAGTCCAAAAACAATGATCACAGTATAAGCAAGGACACAAGTTCCGTAAGGACCTCTGAAAAATTAAGGGGATGCCATCCAAGCAGGACATCAACAATGAGAAGTCGAGGGGCAGTTTAATAGTTTAATACATGTTTCATAGTCACAGCACTTTTCTGTATAAATTAAATTTATTTTCAACATAACTTTTGAAAAATCATTAAAAACATTACTCCTCGAGATCTAAACACACATAACATGTACCACTGGAAACATTGTGTAATACAGCTTTTTTGCATGTGAATATATTTGACTGTTATTGTTGATTCACAAGAAAACAAAATTTCCTCTTCTTAAAAAGTAGGGTAATTTGATCCATAAACAACAACTGTCAATATCGAAATCTGAATTTTTAAAATTGTTATATTATTAAAATTTTGATGCTGTAATTTAATTGCAAGTACAGTAAAACCTGTTATGAGCGACCACCTTTCATTTCTGACCACAATCATAATGCACAGGTAGATTTTGTTATATAAACACTCTTTTGTAAGCGACCACCTGCTGAATGCGACATGTGACCACGATGTCTTGGCCAAATATTCATTTTGACATTGATATGAATGATCGCATTGCAAAAAATGGATAAACTCCACCGACCTTTATTTAACCCCCCATAACAATGACTGCTTATACCGTTCTAAAAATAAAAATATAATGAAAAAAAATTGTAGGTATACTTATAGTGTTTTATATTTCTATTGTAAACCAGTCTAAAGTGCATGTAGATTATTCTAGCATTTGTCCTGGTTCCCAGCCATATTGTAGCCCATACATACAAGCAGGACCCATTAACCAGCACTATGCATGACCATACTGCAAGAACAGAGACAGATACCACTGACCTTTATGTAATCATTTGTAACAATGACCACATGAATAGTCAAGATTGTTCTGATAAAAATCAAACACAAAAAAGGGGGTCTGGCTACCAGTTTGTATAAAGTGAAAGATGATAGAGTCTGTGAACCAGGCTAATGTAAATGTCAAGAACTGCCAATGCAGTGCTGAAGTTAAGGTAGTGCTCGAGTATGTTGTTTTGTCTTCAGAGTTAATCCATATTGCCTGGGGGTGAATAAGGTCTTTATCTATTAAACCAGCAAGTGAGAATCGTTTGCAGGATTCAATTGATAGTATTAAGGGTTTGTGATATTTCTTGTATTTTTTCCCCGATGTTACAGTGATTACATTACAATCCACCAAGCTGTCATCTATTCATGTTTGAGCCACCAGATTACACAGTTTGTTTATACAGTTAATCCTGTCATGTCTTCTTTGAATTAAGCCGCTGAATTTTGTCTCCAAGTAAATAATTCTGTTTCTGGATGAGATAACTGTTTCTTTTTTTCCCAATAATTGTTGGATGTTCAATACATATGCATAGATTTTTCATATTTTCCCACAGCCTAATCAAAACCATTTATGTAGTCAATATTACAACTGAGCACAAATAATGTTAATACCAAGTACCTTAATAACAATGGAAGAACCTCAAATTTAAGAGGCAAATTTTAATGCTAGAGAAAATAATTATTGTAACTGAAAGAAGCGAAAAATTGCAGAACACTCGCAAAATAGCAGGTAAAACATTGGTAAACAAATTTAGAGTGTTATAAAGGAAAAGGAGTAAATCAGAAACAATTTCATTTGCTAATGCATGTGATCTTCAAATATAAAAGTGATTTCATGTACAATGAGAGAAGTATATTTTTACTGCTAATATAATTTTGTTTTCAGATTAATGCATACAATATTTTAGCAAGAACTATTAATAAAGAATAGAATACATGTACTGTGATTGTGGTTATTTCTCTTTAAATTGTTCTGAAAATGAATGTTGGAAACTGGTATTTTTATACAAACCTGTTATGAGACAATCTGTCTTGAGAGACCGTTTTCTGTTGGCAGAAGGGGCAGTCTCTCATAACAAGTTTTACTAAAACAGTGAAATTTCTGAGCAATCCTCTGAGATCCAATTCAGGAATTTTAGGTTCACTCAAACTTTGGAATGCACTTCATCAAAATGAACTATATCTTTGAATTAGAAGGATAAACTACTGGTTATAGTAGAACCTTTAATTATGTTACCTACATAATAATATTTATAATAGTGTTCAGTTGGTCAGTTGAAATGAGTTGACCTGACACTATCATGACTGCTAATTCTTATGTGGTAGGATGTTCATGCCTTTGAACTTTTTATTTATTCCATCCGCTTTGTTTGATTTGATACAAAAGACATAATTAATGATAATACAAACCAGGTCTACTTTTTGACAGTGGCAATACAAACAACACTCCCACAAGCTGGACATCAAAACACAGTACTTGAATAGGTTCTCAAAAATGTTTGCAGAAATAGCTGTGACGGTAGATTGAGATGTTTCACAACTGAATACATGAAAGCATATCGCATTAGTGATGGTTTAAATTTTTAATTAAAAGACAGCTCTAAAACATGAATTTCACATGAAAAAACGTATTTAATTGGTATTTATTTCTTACAGTGCTGCCACCAGGGGGCATTACTGACATTTTCATGGATCAAAATAAATCAATAAGTCTCTTTCATCCCATAAGTACAGGCTCTATACAAACTTTGGTCAAGGTACATGGTCTATTATTAAAAATTATAATGCAAAGATCATTTTTCCTTTTGCAGCCAGTGATCTTCACCTCTGATACCAAAATCAATAGGCTTCTTTCTTACCCAATGTGTAAGCTAGAAACCCTGACAAGAGTACTAGGTTGAAAAATGAAATTTTTGTGCAGAAACCCTATTTCTTCTTTCAGTCATAGTGTTTCCAAATCAACTGGCCCCTTCCCCCCACCCAAAAATAGCCATTCATAAAGTTTGGTCAAGGTTTGTGATGTCAACATATGTCACTGTTTAGAAACCATTTTTCTTCTTTCAGTCAAACATCCTTGACCTTTAACCTTCTGACCTAAAATCAATAGATTTCTTTCTTATCTCAAGTGCAAAATGTCTTAAAAGTCACTGTAGATGGTGGAATACTCCAGTTAATGTGCAAAAACAAGCTTGTTAAAAGAGACAGACCAAGAGATGGACATAATAAACTCTTGTTTCCAAAGCAAAATACTTGTCTCTGGCTGCCAAACAAATTTTCCACCCTGAATTAGAAAGAATCTGAATGATTTTGACCATAAAATCTTAACCAAAACATGCATGGAAACATCTTTGATTATATACATCTCCAAAAGAACAGGCTCTCAAGCCATTTTACAACTGTTCAATGAAGGACATCACATACGCAAATTAATCACTGTATGATTTCAAGCTTAAAATTATCCCTATCCTGACCTGAAATAAGCCACTTTCACTCTAAAATCTAAGATATACAGTTCACTTTTTTTTACAGAATATATTTTGTAAATGATTCTGTTATTATATTCAACTAGAACCTCTTCAGAATCAGTCTTCATTTCCGTAAGTTCTCGGCATGCACCAAAGAACCTTCATGAAGAAAAATATATCCCTGTTGAAAAAGAAAATTTTGAGTATGAAAAGGTAAAAATCTGGTTTAAAGAATCTTTGTTTTGATGGATTAATGTTTGCAGATTCCTAATGAACCAATAGGAATATACTTTATCATATATTTTTTTCCTGCAAAAAAAAAAATAGAGACAATCTCCAAAAATTTTCCATAGAACATAATACAAAAAAAAAACTTGGTGATCTTTAAAGAAAAATGTAAGTACAGTGCGACCCCGCTACAACGTGCCCGCGATAACGCGAATTTGGATATAACACAGTTGTGGCATGGCTCCCAAAATTTCATATATTCATACGCGCATGTACGTGAAATAGTGTATAAAAAATGTATTATCATTTTGGGGAAGAGACTGTGTATGAATTAGAATATAATATGATCATGAAATTTTAAATACATGTACGTGTATTTTTCTTGTACCCAGAAAAATATTTTTTTTAAAGTATGTGAAATAGTGTATACAAAATTTATTATCATTTTGGGGAAGAGATTGTGTATGAATTTGATAATACAATCGAGGCGTGGTTCCTGAAACTTTAAATACATTTACGTGTATTTTTCTCGTACCCAGAATTATTTTTTTTAAAGTACGAGAAATAGTGTGTAAATGTTTATTATCATTTGGGGTAAGAGTTCATGTATGAATTCAAATATAATACGATCGTGGCATGGCTTCTAAAATTAAACAATTTCACAAGGTTCTTGAAGTGTTATGCCAAAATAAACATTATCAGAAATGTTACTTATTACTGATCCATAACTAAAACCAGTAAGTCATCTTTGTGATTGTCTTCAATTAATTCTGTATACAATCACTGCTCAAACAATAGCCAATATGTGTTTCTTCTTTAACTGCATACACTACCAAGCAGCAGACATGCAATGGTTGATGAGAAATTCTCACAATTTAATAAAGATTTAAAAAAACGAAAGCCACCAACATATTTGCTGGGCTTGGTGGTGTTATTAGACACAATCAGTTGGCCAGTAAATAATGTCCACTTTATTAGCTGGAAATTGAAAGGGTATGAAATTGTACATGTGTTCAGCTTAAAAATCTTTATAAAACTATTTTTCTCATGTTTCTTTTGATATTCACAAAATGTGAAGTAAAAGTTATATGCATGCTGAAAGCATATGTTTTTTGTTAGTTATACTTGCTGTAGTCCTTCAAATGAATAGGCGTACAAGTGTTAATTATTGGGAATTTACAATTGATAAAGGTACACAGAAATGCAGATGAGAAAATTTTAGCAGTATGAAATTGGTACAGACACCGTTCATAGACCCTAGAACGTAATGAACCGTACATGTGCTTTGTCTTTGTTAACCTAATTTTGCTGTTAATTTTTCCCATTGAGTTCAGACACACAATGATCTGTGACAAAATTACTGAATAGTTTAAATACGTATGCAATTTTTACAATGGAATTACATGTTGTTGTTGTTGTTGTTCTAGGGTTTAACGCCATTTTTCAGCACAAGATAGGCTATAATTGGCGGCCAGTATAACTGGTGGAGGAAGAACCCTGGAAAACCAGGAAAGAACCACCGACCCATGAGAAGCTACTGGCAGGCTTTCCCACATAACCACACTAGCTGAGCCTTTGACTCGAAAAAATGCAGACAGATGTGAAGTGGCAATGTTCCGGAACGGTGAGCGCTTTAGACCACTCGGCCACTCGGGGCCCCTGGAATTATATGTATTATGGAGTAACTGCATGCCATGATGTTACGATATCAGATGGTAAGTAAATGGTGTTAATACTCTGTTCATGCTATATATTAGACGCTGAATTCAGACACAATGATCTGTGACAAAATTATTGAATATTTTAAATCTGTGTGCAATTTTTCAATGGAATTACATGCATTATGGATGAACTATATGCCACAACAGCACAATAGTGAATGGTATTGATACCATATTCATGATATACATTAGACATGAATAAAGGTATATGTGCAAATGTGTTGTTCTCTGAAAAAAGTAAAATACTGTAAAATCCCGCATTAACACGACCCTGCTATTAACGCGATCCAATTTTTAAGACCTCAATTATCATGTTATAGTGGGGTTCCACTGTAACATCATTAATGAAAAGTATTGTCCAATGTACAACTCACATTTGGATCATAATCTAGGCCCTGTTTAATCATGTTGAACTTTCTGTCTTCCCTTGGATCATTCCCGATGCCAGCACTGTACAACCAATTACCATAGTTACTGCAAACATCATGATCTATCTGGAAACAGACAATTAAAATTGTCTGACATATGATGATGAAGTGGCAATAATTATATCACTTGCAATTTAAATCAATTACAAAACCATTAATGAATAGCAATCTCAAGTGACAACACTGCAAGAAAGTCTGCAAATTCTATTAGTTTCTGGGAAAACTGTCAGTCACATAATAGTCTGGAAAAGGGTTATAATATCTTCAGTAAGGCCCGATTCTGAACATCACAGTTTTGAAGTGTATAATATCTATTTAAATACAATATTTCATCACTTTAAAATTATCATCTCTGTACAGGTTCTTTACCTCATATTATTTATGTAATTTACACATACCTGAATACATCAATTTTTTCATAAAATATTACTTTGGAAATGGAGTTAAATATTCTGACTTACAAAAACAGAATTTAACATTTTGGCACAAAACATTTCAGCTTCCAGTATGTTTCATCACCACAAGTTTTGTTCTTTGGAGTAAGTCCCTTGCAAATATTTCAAAACATCATTACTGATGGCAGAGAGCATTTTTAAATGAATTTAAGAAAGGTCTTTCGGATGGTTCTAAATGAACATCACATTATTAAACCAGTACACAAATATATTGTTGGTAGACTCAGGCCTAGGGCATTAGTGAATTTTTAAAACAATCTCTTACCTTGAATAAAATTTCACATTCCCCAAAGAGGCATATTTATTACTAATATTTGACACAAAGATGAAATTACAATATTTGAAGAAAAATAAGTACAAAAATGCTTTAAATTGATAATTTTGTTTTTTGTGTTACTGATGTAGCATACAAAAAAAATATATGAAATGAAGAAATCACTGACTTTTGATATTACTCATATTTTCAGAAATGATACAAGACTGTCATATGATTAATTACTTTGATCTCCAGTTCCTTTCACTGTTAATAGTAATAAGTAATTGGCTTTAAGACAAGCAGTTTTAAAGATGACATTAATTGTTTACTTGTAAAATTTATTAGTAATTTCTGATAACTGTGTTGATATTCTATAATTGTAATTTTCAAGCTGTATGTTACAATTCTTACCAACATTGATTCAAACCATTCTGCTCCCAGTCTCCAATCCAACTTGAGATCTTTGGTGAGGAAACTAGCAACATTCTAAAATGGAATAACTCTGGAATGTACACTACAACAATTTCCACACTTTATGTGTCAGTAATAAGAAAACGGTTTTCCAAGTTGATGGAATTTCCATCTGCATACTTTAATCAATTATGCTAATGATCTTAATTTTAGGCTGCAAATTAAAATGGTGACAATGCCTCACCGGCACCATTACATGTGATCAACAGAAAGAAATAATGACACACCAACAAAAATCAAAATGAGTGGTGGACTGACAGATGAAGACTTTATTGCCCTACACATACATGAAGAAGGTCACATTAATCCATATATAATCTTAAGACCCAGATCTGCTGCCACATAATGCATCAAAAGATCAAGGTTTATTTTCTTCGTTTCTGTTTCAAGTGCACTGATTAGACCCAGGGGCACATGAAACGGCATACCTAGGTATACAATATTCATACTGTGGAATACAATATTCATACCTAGATATACAATATTCATATCTAGGTATGCAATATATACATGGGTACAGAGGCTGAATTAAAGCTTTTCTTCAAACCATTTTTTAAATCTAAACTATTCCCATATATACTAGAAAAGGGGCACACTACACATGATGGGCATCGCAGTACAGTTGACTTTTGGCAATGCTACTTCTGTGTGTCATGATTACAACTTATACCACCTTGTATACAGGAGCAATTTAATGTAAATCAGAATTGATTATCTGAAAGTCCTGATAACAGCAATTTTTGGCCAATTTCAAAACTAGCTGGTAACCCCATCTGGCTACCGTATAAAGATCTGGTCTTAAAATTCAGTAGCCCAGACACAACACATGAAACTATTAATCTTAAACACCCACCCACCCTTTTTTATTTTAAGTTATGATCATATGCAATTATTCTCCTCTGTAAAAATATTTGGGTGTTTTGAAGAGAAAAAAAATGTATAGCCAACTGGGTTACCTGGAATCAGCATTATACTACTTGCCCCTGAGCTCCGGGCACTAGATTGATCAGACTATGAATTCAGAGGCTACTAATGGTGATAGTCTGTATCAGACACATGAGATGAAAGACGTATTTCAAAGTCCTTTTGCTCACCTGTCTTCCCCTGTTGGACATGAACCCTGTGGTTGCCAGTTCCCGCATATTGGCATCAACGTATGGCACACCTGTTTTACCATCTGTCAGAGGTAGAATATGCATTGTTAAGATTGACTATAAAACAGGTGACAAACAGAAAATATATCATGAGTAACAAGTTGAATAATATAATTGATAGCTCTCAGCATGTTTTATTAATATTAATATACAGTTTCATTAATTGTATGTCCAATGAGAATAGGTCGAAATTTGATTTATTATACAACTGTAAAGATTTTACTTTATTTAAAAACATTTCAGTATGGCATTCCCAAAAGTTATGTCATATAGCAATAATGTACCATTTTTAATGACTGATGTTGTGACACCACTGCATTATAACAGTGTGATAAATGTAACTTGTTTCATCCTTTAGAAACACCATATATACTCACCTATAAGTCAAGTTAAACCAAAAACAACATAGACCATGATCTGTAACAGATACAAGAGTCTCTTAAGTTTGTTCTATTGATTACTCCTAATAAACTGCATATACCCAAATCTGCCAGTGCATTATGTGATGGCAGATCTGAGTCTATGAAGTGTGCAGCTGAATCTGACTTGTATATGTTGTACAGCTTATAAATCCCAAATTAATTATTCTGTATGATAAGTAATGTCTTACCTATTCCAAATGGAGAAAAAAAAAACATCCCAAAACATCATATTTACTCCATATCACAAAATTGTAATGAAATATTCTAGATAAACAGCTGGTAGCAAACTTACATTGAGCCTTAATTTGCATAAAAGATGATGATAAATATGGCTAATAAATGAATACATTTGATGACATTCTCTCTCATAAATAAAGTGCTTCAATCAATACATTACAAATAAAACCAGTAAAGCAAGGCAAATAATCTTAACATAAAAATTTCTACTTCTCCAAGCTTCAAACAATTTTGTATCTTGCTTCCATTCAATGTCCTTTCCTTGAATTCCTGAAATAACACAATTAATTATGTATTAACAGCAATATATATATATATTGTAAAATTCTGTAAAAAGTAAAAAGGCAAAAGTAACAAATGTAAAATCTTCTAAACATAGGAGCAACTCAATATAGTAAACCTAATTATCATGGGGTACAAATATTTGGAGACTTTACTGTTGCTCTGAATTAAAAACCCGATAAAAAATGAGATACATATGATCAAGAAGCACGTTCAAGATATTCTGTGCTATGATGCATGAAAGTGTCAGAGTTTGTGGAGTGGTAGTCTGTGACAGCATATGGTGCTAACATTTTCTCCTCAAAAAAAAGTTAGCCAGCTGTGCAGTTGAGGCACTCAAAGGGTTTAAAGTGGAGATCCTTCTAGTTCCCTGGGTTATCTCCATGGTTGAAGGATTAAGTTCTTTTGTACACATGGCTCTCTGACAAGAGCCAGGCATGAAGGAGGAGCCTGTTCAGCAAAGGTGAAACAGCTGTGATTATGCCTGCTTGAACTGGTGTGGCTTCACTGGAATTTACCAGGAACAACTATTGTTAGATTAAGTATATCATTCACCCAAAACTTGTTCAACCTGAGATGGGCTATCAAAATCACTTTGCTGTTCTGATCCTTGTTTTCTGTATTATCTGTATTATTCTAAGCCCCAGAACAGAGAGGGAAAGGCATGGCCCCAAAACCCCTCATAAAGGCCTGAAAGTGCATCAGTAGACCAGATGTCAGGATCCGGAACTGAAGAGACAAAGGTGGGTAGTTTGTGATTTGATCTTATCAATGGATGCTCCCAAAGTACACAAATGTGTTGAATGACCAACAAAATGAACAAACCACTTGGTGTAAAGGGTCTGGCATCTTTCTGATAGTGGATCAGCTAGGACATTGAACTTGCATGGTTTGGCCAGGCCAAGACACACAGATAAGATGAAGTAATTGCTCCTTGTTTGAGATGGTAAGCAACCACTACTGAGTTGTCTGATGACAAGAATTACCTTTCTGCAGCGTGGATCCTT
This sequence comes from Sinohyriopsis cumingii, assembly GCA_028554795.2. Classification (NCBI taxonomy): domain Eukaryota; kingdom Metazoa; phylum Mollusca; class Bivalvia; order Unionida; family Unionidae; genus Sinohyriopsis; species Sinohyriopsis cumingii. Next base: position 67,080,490 of record CM068825.1, on the reverse strand, counting down.
CCAAAAATAAAATGTGTTTACTATATCCTTTATTTATAGAAGATTGACATGAAGTGACATACCCTTTGGTCCCCACTTGCAGCTGACTGTTGTGTAGCAAGGTTTCCAGTTGGGGCTTTTCATGAGGAATTCCTGATATAGTCCACTTTTGTTTTGACATTTATGTAGGAAATAAAGTTGATGAGATGCAAAGCCTAATGGAAATCATCTTGATGACCTTGATGAGCCACACCATGCACATGTGAAGAAAGTGAATGAGATTGACTCAAAACTCCATACCAAGATGGATAAAATGCTGGGATTGTCTGAGATCCGACTTCTCCAAATTCACTAGAAGGATATCATCCAGATATGTTCCAGTTGCTGCTATGAGACTGACCTTAACTGGGTGATGATGATATCAATGGTCTTTCTGAATGCCCATGGACTGATACTGAGACCAGCTGGGAGCACTCAGAATTGTACACTGTTCCTTCACAGCCAAACCCATAAAACTTCCAAGAACCCATGTGGATAGGGATACAAATTATGCAATGGTTAGATCAAGACTGTTGCAAGTTTGACCCTCTTTACTGAAAGCCTGACCATATCATTTCCATTTTGAACCTCACTGCAGTTATGTACTTGTTAAGCCTGTGGAGATATCTGACTGGCCTGAACTTTCAATTGGCTTTGAGCACTCAAAACAACCTGGAATAAACCCTCAAGAGTTCTGCTTGCACCACACCATGGCTGTGTGTTGACAGCAGATCTTCTGCAAAACTGTTTGCCTTTTCTAGAATGAATGGCATGTCCATCATGAAAGAGGAAGATGAAAGGGAAGGGTGCTGGATATTAAACAAAATATGAAGACTATTTGAGATTATCTGGACTGCCCATTCTTTTTGTGCAAAATGCTGATCCAGGCCTGTCAAAAAATGAAGGAGCCTGGTTCCACAGGCAGAATGTTGGCAAGCAGCCTGATGATAAGTCACTAACAGTTGTTGGTATTGAAGAAGGAGAAACCCTGCTTCCCATCCCCTTTACTAAACTGTCTCCAAAAGCATGCTGTTGCCTGAAATAAGACTGAGGCCAAAACTGCTTCTATCTGACAATGTTTGGCCTCCTCTATTTTTGCCAGTGATTGTTTTCAATCTGGTTCATCCTGATGTGGTCTAAACACAGAGGAGAAGGTAAGATGGAGACACCTTTCATGCTTCCTGCTTCTGCACATCCTCACCCAAACAGCAATGGTATACCAAATAATATTCATCACAGTGCCAACAAAATAATCAAATTTGACAAAGCTAGCAGGGTGACAGTTTTCTGATGATGTGCATCCCTGTTAACTACTATGGCATTATAAGGGCCAGGGACTCCCACATATGATCACTGACTACTATTTCAGCAAGGCAAAAAACTGCTTGAAACAGACAAAGCACAGAAAAAGCTGCCACCATATTTCTGAAATTGGAGGTGGAGAGGAAAACATTTTGATCCATCTTGGAAAAAAGTGGGGTTGACATATTCACTGATGCAATGTATTTTCCTAAACTTGGCAAGTCTGTACTGTAAGTGTCCATGTGTATGCAGTACCAATAGAGTGTTAAAGATGCTGGTAAGACACCCTCTGAGTTCCCTGGATCCTGGATCTTGTCCAAAGGACAACTGGATGTCTCTTTGATCTTCATCTGCAGCAGCAGCATATGTAAATTAAAGGAGGGATGCTTATTCTCATTTTCAAAATCTACTGAAGTTTTAACCTTGTAGGCTTGGCTTACAGATTGCAGCAGTGGGCAATCAAAGGGTGATAGGCCCTCTAAATCTCTTCTGTGTTAACTTAAAAGCTGAAGTCTGTACACTTTATGGTGGGGTTGGAGTAAGCCAACTGCTCAAAGTTGTCCCTGCACTTGCTTTCCTAATCAGGCATTGCTTCCATGTCCATACAGATTATATCCACCACATTAAATAAGGCTTCACCATCTTCAATAAGGCTTCACCATCTGTGTAAGACACAGCATCTAGCTATTGGAATAAGCCATACATGAAAATACCATCAGCTGAATGATCACCCAGGCAAGCAACATACTCATCTTGCTGGTATGGACAGCTAGATGGTTGGCTCAGCAGCAGGATGGCAAGTCAGCTCAGCAATGTGGATAATCATAAGGGACAGGCAGTGAAACAGATGGACTGGTTTGATGGATCCCACTAAGACTGCACCAACAACAAAACTGGTATGCAGTAGGGCTGAACAATATGATCGATTTCTTGTCACTGGTCAAAAAGTATGGCTGATTGGTTGACACAGACATATGGCAGTATAGTTGATTGAGGAAGGCAATATAACCCATGTACTTGGACTGAGATGTGGTGAGACTTATGCCCACTGGGCTGCTAAGAAATGGGAGGTCACTCTCTCAACTACTATTGGAGACATATGAAGACTGGAAGGGCAGAAAGTTTTAAGACCAGCAACTATTTCATTGCTTCCTGCATAAGCCTGCTCATTTGAGATTCAAGTAGCATCTGGGAAAGGCCCAATATTGGCATCTCCAAAGCACAATGTTTCTCCATCTGAAGCTGGCCAGACATTATAGTCACAGTGGACAGTACATGCATCATCCTTAATGAAAGGGAGGGGAATCATGACTTCCCACACTACTCCTGCTACAGATGTCTTTGGGCAAACACCTGAGTTGTCATTTTCTCTTGATTATGATATCACCTATGTCTCCCCACTCTTTATGATCTCGTACAGAACTATAGACTATAACCAGTCCTTATTCTTTAGGATCTTGTACAGAGCAACAGACTATAACCAGTCCTTACTCTTTAGGATCTTGTACAGAACTACAGACTATAACCAGTCCTTATTCTTTAGGATCTTGTACAGAGCAACAGACTATAACCAGTCCTTACTCTTTAGGATCTTGTACAGAGCAACAGACTATAACCAGCCCTTACTCTTTAGGATCTTGTACAGAACTACAGACTATAACCAGTCCTTATTCTTTAGGATCTTGTACAGAGCAACAGACTATAACCAGTCCTTACTCTTTAGGATCTTGTACAGAGCAACAGACTATAACCAGTCCTTACTCTTTAGGATTTTGTACAGAACTACAGACTATAACCACTCCTCAGTCTTTAAAATCTTGTAAGAACTACAGACTATAACCAGTCCTTACTCTTTAGGATCTCGTACAGAACTACAGACTATACTCAGTCCTTATTCTTTAGGATCCTGTACAGAGCAACAGACTATAACCAGTCCTTACTCTTTAGGATTTTAAACAGAACTACAGACTATAACCAGTCCTTACTCTTTAGGATCTTGTACAGAGCAACAGACTATAACCAGTCCTTACTCTTTAGGATCTTGTACAGAACTACAGACTATAATCAGTCCTTATTCTTTAGGATCTTGTACAGAGCAACAGACTATAACCAGTCCTTACTCTTTAGGATCTTGTACAGAACTACAGACTATAATCAGTCCTTATTCTTTAGGATCTTGTACAGAGCAACAGACTATAACCAGTCCTTATTCTTTAGGATTTTGTACAGAGCAACAGACTATAACCAGTCCTTACTCTTTAGGATTTTGTACATAACTACAGACTATAACCACTCCTCACTCTTTAAAATCTTGTAAGAACTAAGAGTATAACCAGTGTGACTGTTCTACACATACAATGCTCATGGAAAGTTATAGAACACTTTGTGCTAGTAAGGCACTTATCATGTGTATCCTCAATTACTATGAACTTCATGCACTTGGCACATTTGGTCTTCAGTGTCCAACAGAAATGACAAAACTGACAAGTAGAAAGGTTTACATAAAACAATAACAACCCTCACTACTCAGCAGGTGAAAATACATGCAGTGTGCATGAATAAAGCATCTATTAATCATCAATGACACCAATGGGTGCTAAAGTTTAGATATATATGAAGTTCACAAACTGCAAAAAATTTACATAAATATCAGAATATTAAAACAGTGATTCAAATTTGTTGCAAATATATTCAGAAAGTAATAATATAATGACGTTCTACATCGATGGGCAGAATAAAACCCAGACATTTTCCTGGATTTTAAGAGGTAATATGGGACAATAGTGATTGTACCAAGAAAAAGCTTAAACAAGCAAACATCTGTGGTATGGGGAGGTAATGTAAAAGAATTCCTACCTTTTGTCTACATGACATACAGATGGGAAAGATGAAAATTTCATCATTCCTGGATGGCTGGATTCAGGAGGTTGCAGACCTGTTTCCTATTGGTAATGTAACTGGGGAATACATGTATATTCAACTGAGAAATATATTTCAGAAACAGTGATACTGAACTTTAAGCTACCAAGTCCCAAACTGATAGGGGCTATTTCTTTGGTGAAAGGATTATAATATGTGCACCAAGTTTCATTTAGATTGGTTTAAGAGAAGTTCTGGTCTGGGATGAAATGCAATGATCAAATCAATTTTAGTAAAAGTGACCATAACTCTGAAGGTACACACACCTAAATCAACAGGGGTCTATCGGAAGCAGGTGGAACACAAGTATAATGCTGTGTACAAATGTGTTGTGTAGTGCTGAAGTTATTGTCCAAAAATTAAATGCAATGGCCAGTTCTATTTTTAATATCAGTGGCAGTGACCTTGGAGTTATGACTCTCAAATCAGTATAATTATTCCTGGGGCTACTGGAAATATAGTAAATTCAATTAAATCATGTTGCCTAGGAGAGATAAAATCATTCAGAAATGCAATGCATAGATAAAACCTATATTAAGAAACAGTGACCTTGACCTTGGAGCTACTAATCCCAGAAAGAAAATAGTTCTTTGATCTAAAAGAAAAACATTTATAAAGTTTCACTGAAATCCATTCACTAGAATTTAAGTTATAACAAAGAAATGTAATAAATAGTCAACAAGTATTTCAACCACAGTGATAGTGACCTTGTAGCCACTGACCCCCAAATCAACTTAGTTCTTCTTTGCAATAAGCAGAATATATATATATATATATATATATATATATATATATATATATATATATATATATATAATTGATTATGGTTCTATTATGGAAAAATGTGTACCAAGTTGTACTGAAATCTGATCACTATAACTGACATTAAAACTAAAAGTGAATAGAAATTCATTGTCCAAACATATTTTTGCAACAATGACCTTGACCCTTTAATGATTGGTCCCAAAATGAACAGTGTCCTTCTTTTGGCTAAGGGGAACAATTGTTCTAAGTTTGATTGATATTGGTTTGCTAGAACTTTTGTTATTATCCAGGAAACAAAATGGGTGTCTGAGACACACACAACCCACCTCCAGAGGACTGTAAATTATAACAACTAGCAACATTTCTTGACTGGGTCTAAAAAGTATTTAGTAGTATAGACTATAGTTCTAATACACACCAAATGTATAATCTTTCTGTTTCATTGCTTTTTCCACTGGTACATTTCTTTATATGCAAACAAGCAAGGATGGAAAGATGGAATCCTATACATACTACCTGCTTCTCAAAGTATCTGTATCTCTGTGTGTCTGTGTGAATATTAAACATTAAATCAACTTGGATGCATACACACAACTGTATTTTCGAGGATTTAGTGGTAGATACTATGTCTACACAGTGCTCAATATGTCTAAAGCTGCACATTTTCTGGTGCTCTAAACAGAATGACTTAATCTCCAGGTTTTCCCATGACCAAAGGTAAAATATTGCATTTATTATTGCACACATTTGACACTTCCTTCCCTTCAAGTTGAAGCAGCCAGGCTGACAAATTTCATAATCTCTGATACAGTGGAAATTATTTTCTTTTCCATATTATAATGGACAGGTCTTTAAATGTTTAGACCAGGCATGTGCAGCCTATGGTCTGTGGGTCAGAACCAGTCTGCTACCTGGTTTAATATGCTTATTCATGTCACATGGCATGGCATTAAAAAACCACTTACCTGGCCCATACCCTGGAGGAAGTTGCACATGCCTGGCTTAGAATATTCATCAACTATTGTGACATTATTTACTCTATGTGTAAGTTGTATACCTGATAAATAGAATATCCTGTTGCCATATTTTAGTGCCACAAATCTGAAATAGTCTCTCCAAAGTAGTTCAAAAACAACCCAGTAAGTTGACTGGTTGGATGCCCTTTCCTTCTCATACCTTTTTATCTCCCAATAAATAACTCTTGGAGACAGACATCCTAGAGCAAGCCTGTTGAAATGAGGAAAACAAAAACAACTAACATTACAATTAAAAGCTTCTGTAACATGTGTTGCATTATTACAAAGAAAAGTCTATTTAAACAAATCTATAATTTTTCCATGACATTGTCAAATAAATTTATGACATTACTTTTACTGGTGCACTTTTAAAAAATACTGAAATATAAAAGGAAAAAAGTACAGACCAATATCAACCAAAGAGTACATTTTAAATTATATAATGAATCTTAAATGACATATCTCTATTTTCTAGAATTGCCGCATTTCTTGCAGATGGCACAATTTCTTTCATGAGAACCATTCATTTAAGACACAGCATTGGATGGAGTTGCAAACAAAACCTCACCAACTATTATTCGAATCCAAGGGCAAACTGAAGTGCATATGCACTCCATAATCTTATACAGATTATAATTGTCACTGTTTTCTCTGCACAGGTATTTCTCTGTATTAACTGCCAGCTGAATAAATGAAGTTAACTAAATACCGCATTATTTAGTCATTAGATTGTCATGTATTTTTGGTTGAAAACCAATTTTCCTTCCAGGTAAATGACAAAGGAGATGTATCAAAAATTGGTCCACTTCTGGTGAAAATTAGTCCTAATAAACTGTACCAAACATCTGAGAGAGAAAAACAAGATATAAAGACCCTATAGTACTACAATATTACAAACATGAGGGTACAACAAGATATAAAGACCCTATGGTACTACAATATTACAAAAAGAGAAAAAACAAGATATAAAGACCCTATGGTACTACAGTATTACAAACATGAGGGTACAATAAGATATAAAGACCCTATAGTACTACAATATTACAAAAACATGATGGTACAATAAGATATAAAGACCCTATGGGTACTACAATATTACAAACATGATGGTACAATAAGATATAAAGACCCTATGGTACTACAATATTACAAACATGAGGGTACAACAAGATATAAAGACCCTATGGTACTACAATATTACAAAAAGAGAAAAAACAAGATATAAAGACCCTATGGTACTACAATATTACAAACATGACAATATTACAAACATGAGGGTGCAACAAGATATAAAGACCCTATAGTACTACAATATTACAAACAAGACAATATTACAAACATGAGGGTGTAACAAGATATAAAATAATATGAAAAAACAACAAACATGAGGGTACAATAAGATATAAAGACCCTATAGTACCACAATATCACAACCATGAGGGTACAATAAGATATAAAGACCCAATAGTACTTCAATATTACAAACATGAGGGTACAATAAGATATAAAGACCCAATAGTACCACAATATCACAAACATGAGGGTACAATAAGATATAAAGACCCAATAGTACTTCAATATTACAAACATGAGGGTACAATAAGATATAAAGACCCAATAGTACCACAATATCACAAACATGAGGGTACAATAAGATATAAAGACCCAATAGTACTTCAATATTACAAACATGAGGGTACAACAAGATATAAAGACCCAATAGTACTTCAATATTACAAATCTGAGGGTACAATAAGATATCAAGACTTATAGTACTACAATACTATAAACATGAGGGTACAATAAGATATAAAGACCATATAGTACCACAATATTACAAACATGAGGGTACAACAAGATATAAAGACCCAAAAGTACCACAATAGTACAAACATGAGGATACAATAAGATATAAAGACCCAATGGTAATACAATATTACAAACATGAGAAACAGCAAGATATCAAGACCCAGTGGTACTACATTATTACAAACATGAGGGTACAACAAGATATATGTTGTTGTTGTTGTTGTTATGGGGTTTAACGCTATTTTTTAGCACACGATAGGCTATATATGGCGGCCAGTATTAATGGTGGAGGAAGAACCCGGGAAAACCCCAGAAAGAACCACCGACCCACGAGAAGCTACTGGCATGCTTTCTCACATACCCACATTGGCTGAATCCAAGACTCGAACCGACGCAGACAGAGGTGAGATGGCAGTGATCCGTAATGGAGAACGCTTTAGACCACTCGGCCACTTGGGGCCCCCCAACAAGATATAAAGACCCATTAGTACTACAATATTATAAATATAAGCCTACAACAAGATATAAAGACCCAATAGTACCACAGTATTACAAACATGAGGGTACAACAAGATATATAGACCCAACAGTACTACAATATTATAAATATGAGGCTACAACAAGATATAAAGACCCAATGGTACTACAATATTACAAACATGAGGGTTCAATAAGATATAAGACCCAATGGTACTACATTATTACAAACATGAGGGTAAAACAAGATATAAAGACTCAATGGTACTACATTATTACAAACATGAGGGTAAAACAAGATACAAAGACCCAATAACCCAATAGTACTACAGTATTATAAATATGAGGGTACAACAAGATACAAAGACCCAATAATTGTACAATATTACAAACATGAGGGTACAACAAGATATAAAGACCCAATAGTACTACAATATTATAAATACGAGGGTACAACAAGCTATAAAGACCCAATAGTACTACAATATTATAAATATGATGGTACAACAAGATACAAAGACCCAAATTATTTTACATTATTACAAACATGAGGGTACAACAAGATATAATGCCCCAATGGTACTACAATATTATAAATATGAGGGTACAACAAGATATAAAGACCCAATGGTACCACAATATTACAAACATGAAGGTACAACAAGATATAAAGACTCAGTAATATTACAATATTACAACAAAAAAACTTATCTTAAAACTTCAGAGCTGCTTAAGGCTGCAACATTTACATGTGTAAATGGCAAAGTTTAGGTTACTGGCTGTACACATTTATAAAATTAATCATGGCTGTCAGTAATATATGAACCCCCCTTTCCAACTAAATTATATATATATTTCCACATTTTTCCTTAAGAGGACTGTTTAGTAGGATTTTTTTTGGACAGTGTGAACCTGCTATAACAAGCACCATTATAACAGGAATTCAGATATAAATTGATTGTGACATGGCTCCTGAAATTCCATATACATGAATTTTTCTCCTACCCAAAAAAGTATTTTCTTAAAAATTATGAAAAATAACATGTAAAATGTTTGCTATCATTTTGGTGAAGAGATCACACATGAATTCTAATAGATGGCATGGCTCCTGAAATTTCACACATTTATTTTTCTTGTGCCTGAAAAAATGTATTTTTTCTTCTGAAAAGAAAATTAACATATAAAAACTTACTTATAAGTTTGAAAAAATAAAGTGTAAAAAGTTTACTCAGGGATTGTGTTTGACTTTTGACTTCGCCAATGTTGCAAACTGAATTTTCTTTATTGGTAATAAAATATACCATCTGGTGATTTCTTTTTGTGACAATATTGTCTGGCTGTTTAAACTTCTATACACAATCTTAGGTTTGGAGTGGGGAAATTCAAGGGCACCATGAATGAAAGCCAATAAATCTATTTATTGTTAAAAAAACAAATCCTTTGTTTATATTGACAAACCATTGTACAGTGCATTGTAATATTATGAGCCTCTTATGCTGACATCTGCCCTGAGTACTGTATGCAGTGATTCACTCAAATAGTCATGCTACCAGCTTAGCTTGGGGACTACAAGGCAGTGGTCAGTCCTTCATTCTGCACCACACATGGACTTGGACACCCATACATCCTGCCTGTCCGTCATCCTGATGATCATGTAGTCAATGAGATGCCAATGCTTAGTTCAGGGATGCATCCATGTCGTCCTGTTGTGGGTAAGGAGGCAGAAGATGGTGTTGGTGATTAGCAGTTCATGCAATGCGAGGGTCTGAAGCAATAGAAGGTGGGCTGAGCACTTCAACTGTGTCCTGAAATGCCCAACATCCATCAATAATGAAGCCATTGATCACCTGCCCCACAGTGCCAGTCAGTGAATCATTGGATAACCCACCAACCATGTTAGAGACCCAGAAAGCAATACGTCTGCTCTCTAGTGGCAAGGCTCCTGGCTCAGACTCAATCCCAGCAGAGATATACAAGGAAGGCAATGCAGCTCTCACTGAAAAGCTCCATTAGTCATTTCATCTCATGTGGCAAAAAGAGATGATTCCACAGGAATTCAAAGACACTACTATTATACACTTTCAGGCTTGTGATAACTACTGAGGTATATCTTTGCTGTCTATCACAGGCAAGATACTTGCCAGGATTCTCTTAAACCAGAAAGATAGTGTGGATTCCGGAAGGAGCGTGGAACCATTGACATGGTGTTTGCTGCTAGGCAGTTGCAAAAGAAAAGCCAGGAGCAGAATGCTGACCTTTTCTCTACCAATGACAACCTGACCAAGGCCTTTGACACTATTAGCAGAGAGGGCCTGTGGAAGATCATGGCCAAGTACAAATGCCCAAGGAATTTTCTCAACATGGTGCAGCAATTTCATGATGGCATGGAAACTAGAGTCTGGAACAATGGTGAGACATCAGATCAATTTCCTATCTCAAAAGGAGTGAAGCAGGTCTGTGTACTGGTGCCAACACTTTTCAGTCTCACATTCTAAGCCATGCTCACTGATGCCTTCAGAGATGGTGACGTGGAAATCAGCATCAGATACCGAACTGATGTCAAACTGTTCAACTCAAGAGGTTCCAAGCAAAAGCTAATGGCACAACAGACATTGTCAGAGACTTTCTATTTGCTGACGAATGCGCCCTCAATGCTGGCTCTGAAGCTGACATGTAATGCAGTGTCAACATGTTCTCTGATGCTTGCACAAATTTCAGCCTTATAATCAACACAAAGAAGACTGAAATAATACATCAGCCAGCCACAGGAAAACCGCATGCTGAGCCAAACATCACAGTCAATGACTACAAGCTGAGTGCAGTGAACAGGTTCACCTGTCTTGGCAGCACTTTGTCCCAGAATGTCGTAATCATTGAAGAAGTTAATACCATGATTGCAGCAGCCTTCAGCAGACTACACGCCAAGGTGTAGAATAGAAGAGGCATTAGCATAAAACAAAGTTGAAGGTGTACAGAGTGATAGTACTCAAGTTTACCAGTGTCATGCGAAGAAGTTGAACCACTTCCACACCACTTCCCTCAGAAGACTCCTCAACATCAAGTGGCAAGAGAAGATCCTGGCTACTGAGGTCCTTGCCCAGTATCTGCACCATCTTGATGCAGTCACAGTTGCGATGGGCAGGTGATGTAGTTTTGCATGCCAGACCACCGGATTCCCCAAAAACTCTTTTATGGTGACCTTGAGCAGGGAAAGCACATCAAAGGAGCAAATGATACAAGGACACTCTGAAGATGTCACTGAAGAACTTTGGCCTTAGCTATGACATGTGGGAGCAGACTGCCCAGGACAGGGTCATATGGTACTCTTCCATCACTAAAGGTGCTGCAGCTTACAAGGTCAACAGGACAGCCATGGCAGAACAACTAAGGTAGGCCAGGAAATCCCAAGCCAGTAACCCCACGATCAGTGTTGCTACCATCCAGGTCCACATTGCCACAGAACATTCAGGGCAAATATCAGCTTCATTGGCCAATAATGCACCCACAGACCATTTGTTCCCGCTATAACACTGGATGACAAAAGTGTTCCTCAGTGACTTGATGGATGAACTATATAAACATGCTACCAGACTAGCTACAATCTACCAACCTTTGAAGGCAGGAATAGGAACAACTACAATTGACAAAGCAATGGGTATTTTTTAATGTACCCAGGAAAAATAGTTGTGCTGAAACTACAATGAAATCTGATTACCTTTGAAGCACCGATTGTTCTTTAATAATACTAAGCAAATGAAGAATTTTTTTAGTCTCAATGTTTTACAATTGTTTTATGTTGCTAATGCAATAACAAATGGGCATTTGTTTGATCTTCCCAGTGCATCCTTCAGTGGTGACTTCAGTAACACAAGCACCCTTCATCAAAGCAAGCAGACTACAATTTTCAATGACAAAAGCACCTTTCATCAAAGGAAGTCAGCACCAAACTTAAATAAAAGCAATGGAATTGGATAGATTGTTGCATTTTCCAAAGTGACTGGAAGATAAAGGGGTAATTCTTTTCTTACTGTATGTATGATTTTTTTACAGTATGTATGATTTTCATATAAATTTGTAGCATTGCTTGGAAAAAGCAGAAGTTGACAAGAACAGGTTGTGGTGCACATTACACATCAGGTTGATTTTAGTGAAAATGCTGATCACAAAATTGCTTTAAACTATATTTTTGACTTTTGAAACATGTTTGTTAACAGGCACTTTGATTAGTAGCAGTATAATTTCAAAAAACACTACCGTATTTACCGCATATGTTGGGACACGGTAAAATAATTATTTTTTTTTCCTGTCCCAGAACTTATGGTGAAACATTTTTTCACTTTGGTCATATGTCCCAAGACTTAAGAAACGAAATAAAATTGCATTGCATTTGTGCTTCCCCCCACCCCACTGCATGTTGCAATAAAATAGATAAATAAAACGTTGAATTGATAATAAAAAGAAAGAAACTAACCTTGCGTTATCACTTATTCCTTTTTTCAACATGAGCATTTAAGAATAAAATATTTCCACGAAATCCGTAAGCGTAGGATTCCATACTGTAGCGTGTATCAATTATGTCCGATACCACACACCACGTTGTTCACATGAACATTGAGAAGCAATTGTGTGTGGTTGTGCTCCAAAGTTTGAACATGTTATCCGACTGAAAACTGGAGCCAACAAAATCTCAAACAAGAGGGAAATAGTCAACCGATATTTTGAAGACGCCATTCACGTATGATATGGTGTTGGGTGCAAAATAATCAAGATTGAATTATATCCAGGTCTACTGTATGACAGTGTGTCGCAAATAAAAATGATCATTTGAAAACACATTCACTTAAGTGTAATTGACAATCTCTTCACCAGCTTGGGTTACAAAATTATCCTTACTATTTACCCGCAGATGTCAATGATACTTTGTATTAATTGTAACCACAGATGCCAAACACATAGAACATAAAAGCCCTGGTGGTGAATAAACACAACTGGCAGCAGTCAGTTAACTCCTTCTTTGAACCTACCGACAGGACATCAAAGACAAAAGGTGATTTTTATTACAAAGCAAGCTGATCTCAGAAGCCGACTTTGATTACTTTTTTTTTTGTTATGGTAAAGGATATCAGTACAAAGGTTATTTTATTGCAAAGCAAGCCGACATCGGAAGCTGACTGGATTTTGTGAAGTGAGCCGATTTTTTAATATTTTTTTTTGTTGTTTGTTTAATATACAAAGACGGCTGAGATATGGAAGCAAACTTGGGTTCCTTTTCAATTATATTCACGGGAATTTTGAAAATAAATTGAAACAATGGAACAAATTTTGACGCAATATAGTTCTTTGTGCACAGATGTCGATGAATTCGCAAACGAGAGGGAAATAATCAACCGATATATTGAAGACAACTGCCATTCACACATGGTACGGTGTTAGGTTCAAAATAGCCAAGAATAATTTTTATCCAGGTCTACTGTATGACAGTATCTCACAACAAAAATAAAATCATTACTTAAAATTCTTTTCGCCAGCAGTGGTTACAAAAGTGTCATTACTATTTATCTGCAAACATCAGTGCACCTTTGTAATAATTACTACAAAAAATGCCAAGCACATAGAAGCCCTGGTGGTAAATAAACACAGCTGGCAGCCAACAGCAAACTTCTCTGAACTTACCGACAGGCCATCAAAGACAAAGGTTATTTTTTATCATAAAGCAAGCCGACATCGGAAGCCAACTTTGGACTTGGAAGCCGAATTTTTTTAAAGGATATCAATACAAAGATTATTTTATTGCAAAGCAAGCTGACCTCAGAAGCCGACTTGGATTCTTTTACGTGTGCCGATTTTTTATATTTTAGCTTCGAATAAACAAAGAAGGCCGAGATATGGAAGCTAACTTGGGTTTCTTTTCACCAGTATTCACGACATTTTTTAAAATGAAGTAAACAATGGAATAGTTTTTAAAGTTTACAATATAATGCTTCGTGCACGAACATCGATGACCCAGCATCATCCTGAAGATTTGGAGCAAAATAAAATCACGTGATGAATAGATCATTTCGCTGACAATATGATAATTAACATGGATAAAACTCGTGTACTTTGATCGCATTCCTGGATGGACTGACTATAAGATGGGTGTCAAAAGTGTGAGAATTAGCAAGACTAGTGCAGATTTGAAAACATCTGACTTTTGTCCTTGCAGTTTCTGCTTTAGGTGGTGTGTTGTCTCTAACATTTTTTTCACTGTACGAGAAAGCTAAACATATATTCATGTACCAAAATAATAGATCGTACGTGTGCAGGAGAAGGGTTGTATTGATGAGATGCTGCTGCAGTGGATTGAAGTGTTTTATGTCAAGTATACAGTTTTATATTTTTTAAAATAAAATTTCAGTTGGAGTGCAATTTCCGACATGTAATTTTTGAATGATTTAAATGGTGTCCCACAACTTACGACTCAAAAAAAACGATGTGTCCCAGAACATACAGTACACAAAAAAATTACTTTTAAAATTAATTTATGGTGTCCCAACAAATACGGTGTCCCAACATATACGGTAAATACAGTACTTCAAGTTTGTAAGCCACTACAGAGTTTCTTAAATATTATAAATCCTATGAAAGCATCCTACGTGAAAAGTCCAGATAGTTTACTGACAAAATTAACTTACAGTCAGCTTACATTTAAATAGTAAACAACAACACCCCACTGTATATTGAACTGTGTGTTTGTGTTTGGTTTGAATTTTTAACGTAGCTTTAACAATTTTTCAGTCATATCGTTACAATGTCTGCAGTGTGGCAGTTTATAGCGATGTCTAGCACTGGAGCATCATGCCACAGACATTTAGTATCATGTCCCACCAAGTCACATTATCCTGACACCAGGTTGACCAGTCCTAACTCTAACCTCTTAATGCTAAGCACCAAGTGAGGCAGCTGCTAGTACCATTTTTGTAAGTCTTTGGTATGACATGGCTAAGATTCGAGGCAGACACTCTAACCAGTCCTTGAGTTTTGTTACCATGTACATATAAGTTGGAAACTATATCATGATGATCTGAGTGACATTCTTATCGAAAATATCAGATATATTCAACAGAGACGTGCCTTAAAACTGAAATAATCACCAGCTGAGAAAGCAACATCATGCATATTATAACAGCTGTCAACTGTTAATGTAGCCTAATGGGTAGATGGGAAAATGTTGAGTTTCCAATCAATTTGATCAAACAGTATCATTTTGCTTGTTGTAAACAGTGTACATGTTTAGAAATTCTGGTTAATGTTGTAGTCTTAAAGCAGATTATAACACAGTAAGGCACATTAATGCATATATGTAATTAACAATAACCATTCATTATTGTTCCTACCAGGCTGAGAACTTTGTGGAGTAGTCTGCCCCAATCATGCCATTCCTGGTTTCCTTGTAGGTGACAACTTTGTCAGTGTTCCACAGGTATTGATTCAATCTCTCCAGAGCCGAAGTTTCACCTCCAGACCAAGGAAACACTGATCTGGGATCTGAAACAGCTTCTGGAACACAGGAACCAAATAAATAGAATATATTTGAATAAAAAATATAACATTCATCTTATGTTATATAGTACACGTGTTACCAAGCAAATTAAACTGATGCCTGCTTTAACAAATTTTATTGACACTTCAAAAAGTCACCTCTTATTTTTAATACAACACATGTGTAACAATATATGATGTCACATGTTACCAGGTCTGACATGACTAATCAAATAATCATTTAATCAATCAATATATGTTAATAATAATTATCAACAAACATTTGGAAATGATATTTTAGAAAGACAGTTATTTGACTTCAAAAATTACTCTCTACTACTGAATTCAGGACAAAGGTTTTTTCTTTCAAATCTCAACCATTCAGCTTATAGAGACATAACCAACTGATAACTGTTTCCTTTCAAACGATGAGAGCAGGGGGATTCAATTCAGTTGTACCTGACCCTGACATTCCAATTTCTGATTCACAGATGATGTGTTGTAGTCATAGTGGATACTTATAGTGAAATTGCACACATTTTCACATGACTTTGTACATAATAAATTATTAAAATGAAGTACATTTGTCAAAGAGATCTCTTGGTTGTCTGATGATTTGTATTATAGCACAAGTCACTTGGATCATGCATGTGCTTTTACTCATTTTAAATTAAATATAAATTGTTTTTAAAAAAAATCTAACACTACTTTTCTTTAACCAAAGTCTATTCAATCCTGATTTTTGAATGATCTTCACTTTAACCGTCATCAAGAAACTTTCCAACAAAATTACTGATCTATAAGATCTTTTACAAAGGTGGCCATGTACTAAACTTGGGTCAAAATAAGAGCATGTCAAGTGGAACCATCACAACTGAGGGTAGTATGAACTTGTTTATCAATATACATAACTTTTATTGTGACATCACATCATGCGACATTCAATCCAGATTGTACTGGATCACACCTTAAGGTTCATTTTGTCCAAAAATGTCTATGTACTTTAACATTGATTTTGCCATATGCACCTCTCAGGGTGTCTAAATAATGACCTTCCAAAGGAATATGGATGTATACAAATCCAAATGAAGTGAATACTTGCCACTTAAAGGTATGTAAAATCAAATTCTAAAAAATTACACCCATTACTGAAACAATCAGTGTTGAATGCCTACATGACCCATTTGACTTGTGCTATAGCAGATACATTGAACCTTGCCTTGTCAAGAGATCTCTTGGTTGGCTGTAACTTCAACACTAGCAAATTCATCTAGAATTCTCAATAAAAGTCTCCATATAAAAGAGGCCAATGTGGTCCTGATTTGCTCATTTGGCTGTCATTAGCCAAATAGCCACACCTGAGTTAGCAGTGGAAGTTATATTTTTGATAGCATTGGCATAGTTCCTATAAATTTTTAATGGTTAAACATTAGCATTATCTGTTATTTTGGTCAAATTCTGTTAAATTATTCTGGAGAAGTCATATGAGGTTTTTGTTCTATTCCACTGAGGTATGCCAAATTTAATGGCAAATTGGTATTATTCATATTAATTAGAAAGAAGGCCTTGATGTCAGGAGAGCTAAAAAGGAGATGTCCAATCACAAACCTTTAACACCGAAAGCTTCAGCAGTGGGAATTTTGCCAAGGACTATTCCTGGTGGAAGGGGCTTGAATGTTCTGGGCATGTCAATTGTGTCCCTAACTACACACTCTCCCTCTACTTGCTTCCTGAACTGTGTGTACACATCAGGTAGTCTGTTAAGAAACTTGAAGTTAGATTTACCACTTTCTCAGAACTAAACAATTAACATTTGCTAAAATGTATTCATTAATTTCCTTGATTTTCAAATTATCTACATTTAAAGCCTTCGTCATCATCCATCATCACATCATGAGGGGTCTACAGCAGGATCTTTTATAATGAATAATTATGGAGGACATTCCTGTTTGATATGAAAATGCAGGAAATTTTCTAAATATAGGCAGGACCTAATGATTCAGAAGTAAAGAAGTTGGCACTTGAAAAAAGTGAGATGAATTCTGTGAATTTAGTTGATTTTATTTGTGTGATGTTTTAAAAATTAGCATGAATTCTGAAATTGCATGTCCTAGAATAGACCTGGCTACTGTGAATACACCTGGGCTAACACACTAGTTTGCACCACCGTAGTTCTATGTTCAATAAATGGCTTCTAGCATGTACAAGTGCAAAAAGCTGCCAATCAAACATAGGTAGTTTCCTCCAAGTTTTCTGGTTTTCTGAACTTCAAGGACTACCATCACACTCCCATTTAAGCAACTGTAGTATAATTTATTTTGTGAGTCTCAAGCTTTGAGGTTTTGTAACATAAAAAGAGACATTTTCATGGGTACATAAATTCACGGTTCTTCCTGTTATAGTTTCATATTTGTAGCTATTTAATTTCATGGATTCAAAAGTACCCCGAAGAAAGAATACATAAGAACAAAACTATGAGAAAAACAAACAGCGGTCACTTTAATGGTTAAAACAATACGATCACCTATATGAGCGCAAACTAAATACCTGCCACGATCAATCATTTACACACAACATCAAAAGGAACTGACAAAACCAACAACACTAAGCTAATCTGCTATTACAGTATATGTGTATGATCTCTTCCTTAAAACACTATCCATAAGCTGCACCATCAGTACTTTTAGTTAACCATGACATTAACACAGTGGCTAAAGAGTAATACAAATTAGATCCCCATCAGTTTGGATAATGTCATCATTTAACATGTGAACCAACCCAAACCTAAAGAAGACAATGTTTTCATTTTAAAAACTCCTCATGCCTTTCCTTACTTCACTCCTGGTTGCAAATCTGTAAAATTAAGACTTTTATTACAAAGAGAATAATATTTTACTTTTGGAAAGAAAATTGAATGCCATTGTTCCTTCCAATTCTTAAATAACTGTAACATGGCAAAATGATAACATTGATACTATTTACCATTCCAATAAATGACTATTTTCAAATCAACATCACATAATAAACAATATTTTTCCTTACTGTCCGACACCAAAGAGAAGGTCATCTCTGTGGAACAAAGTGTGACCCCAAAATGTCTGAATTTTGACCCCACACTTTGCTTTTAGAGCTTCTTCAACATCCAACTCTTCCTTGGTTGCCTGTAAAAGATTTGATAATTATAATATTGAAACATGCACACCCATCTTTAATTTCCAGCACAAGCTCAATTACATTTACAGTTACTTCCTGTTCCTGGACTTCAGCAATCCTTAACATAAAACCTAAAATTGGTCTCAATATAACGATGTGGTATATAGAAAGGCATCTGATAACAGAAAAAGTCCAGGTAAAAATTATGGGTGTTACATTAGCTACTTATATGTGAAGAAACTATATGAATTGGAAGGAACATACATATAAGTATATAGAACAACAGGAATTTTAAATGAGTTCTTCCTGTTATAAATGAGAAAAAATAAAGGGTTTATTTTAGTCTTCAAATTTAATAAATAAATTAATATAACAGAGTTTATGTATGCCCTTATTATAATCCCTCTAGTTCATAACATTTCATTACCAGCAACAGTCTCAAATTTTTTTATTAAATAATAATATTGATCACAAAGAATTTACAAACAAGATTTAAGAATATTCATAGTAGCAACATAATAATCTCAACAGCAAACAAATCCAAATAAATAGAATTATCTTGTGAAATGGATGACCATTTCTGTTACAATAAACTATGGAATCATACAAAAGTACTGAAATGCAAATTTAATGGAGACCCAGGATACATATGTGCAACTACTCTGTGCTATAATATCTTTGGCTTTGATGTTCTTTAGTACCGAAACTTACTAAATAGTTATATTGCATAAATGAATATATATTTTCAGAGATGATTACGTTAAATTAATTTCCATATAGAGAATGAGATCATTCCCTAGCCTTTTTTGAAGCCAATTTGCAAAACAGAAATACATTATACATTACATTTGTGTATGATCCTGATGGTGATCATTGGTAAACTGAATGGTGAGCATGACACCCCTATTAATAACTCTTGGTTGTAGTACACCATGTAACAATCCCCCCCCACAAAAAAAATACTACATACTTTGAACAGGTATTTAACAATAAATATTAACTATCATTAAAATATTGTGATTCAAGACATACTGAATGCTAATTACGTGTATATTATTACACTTTTAATTACAAATGCATGACCAAACACTGACATCATTGTGTCAGATGTATAACAGTATAACACTGACCTCCAACTGAGTTTGTGGTGCAGAAAAATTAGAACATGCACAATGCAGATGTATTGTTTTTGCATATGCACAATGCTGACATATTATCTTTGGAGATTGTTAAGTGCATTATTTTATTGTCAAGCAAAACATATTCTATATAAAAACTTGTTATATAAACTATTTATTAATGTTCAAATATGCCTGTAGATCCACATAGTGAAAACAGGAGGTGCCTCCAATCGACTCCAAAACAAAGATGGCAGACATGACACAATACATACATCACTTCTAAAGTAATAAATAATAAATATCATAATGAGCCTTCTTTAGCAAAACATTGTATTGAACATAAAAGTCTCAAAATATCCATATGTACATAAATTTGCTAGCATAACTATTATATGTGTAATTTACAGCATTCAAATAATGTACACAAATGATGTGAAACTAAATGCTTAATATGCTTTGCATATATACATGCGACAAGTGAATGGTGTATATCAATGAATTACAGCAAATCTCCCCCGAAACAGTAAATAGTTTGAATTCATGTAAAATTTGTAAGAAGATTTACCAGGACTATTACAGGTCTGCTAGGATGCATACTGTATGTACTCACTTATAAGTTCAATCCAACTGCAAACTACATAGACCAAGATATGCCATCCGATAACATGCTGGCAGATATCGTCCTTGCAGTTTGATAGGTGTAATCAGTAGAACAAACAACAATGATCCTGATCAGTTGGTACATTATGTGACAGCAGATAAGGGTCTATGTTGTTTGCAGTTTGATTCATATCATGTGAATATATCTTGTACATAGTCATGGTTTTAACTTGTGAACACTAAGACTGAAAATTACACGATTCACTTGATCTAATTACACTCGACAAAAACACATTATGAAAATTATGAATTTGTATTCTTTAATGCAATGGTGTCCAAATGCCAGGAGGGAAGGGCAAGGCTCAAATTAGAAATAATTTCTTGGCAGCTAGAAGGACAAATCAGTTTCACAATCTACTATTCCACCTGTCTGAGTTTAATCCTTTACTTCACTTTTCAAAAAAACAACTTGCATCGTCTGTGCCTTTTTATGATGTTCATGACAATGAAATTTTGAAGAAATTACATTCCTTGATCATTTTAAAAGCTTTTATTTAAGTGCACTTGAATTAAAGAAAATCTGATCAAATTCAATAGTAATTTGATACCTGGTAGCAATCATGCATTTCTGTGTGTTTATTAACTACTTACTGTAGTGTCCATTCATAAGTATAAAAAATTTGTATTCTTAATTCTTATATAATGACATAATCATTATATGATACTGGCAATCCAAGAAATATCATTGGCAGTTAGAAAAATTAATGAATTTCAGAAATCATATATACATATCAAAGGGTAAATGAACACATATCCAGCTAAAGGAAATATTGCGAGAGTCAATATTAAATTAATTTTTTTACTTTCAAACACAATAAACAATGATTTCTGATGCACAAGGCCTGGCTGACTTGCTATATATCATAAAAAGAAAAAGAAAATCCTTATTTACTGCTCTGGTGAGATTAGTCTAGCTGTATTGATAAAATGGATTAAACAGTCTTTCAAACTTAATTTTATATATATATATATATATACTGATATCAAGTGGATCACAGATCAGAGATGGTTGTTCACTGAAATCTCCACCAAAATCAGATAATCATTCAGAAGAGATACACACATAAATATACATGCATTACATCATTTAAAGCATGTTCAAGTGTCAAAGTATTAAATGATGCCCTTCTTCTGTCTGTCCACCCACCCATCTGTCCATTCTGTTTGTCCACCCACACATCTGTCCATTCTGTCTGTCCACCCACACATCTGTCCATTCTGTCTGCAACTGGATCTTATCCAAAATCACTAACTGGAAATTCACTAAACTTATTTGGTCTGAAAAGAAACTCATCATTTTAACCAAATAAAATCTACAGCCAGTGGCCTTGACCTCCAAGACATGAATAAACTGATCTAAGTATGTTAGGAGACTGCTCCACTAATATATCAAAGCATCCTACTAATGAGGTAAAGTGATAAACTACTTGTATAAAGAGGGCCTTTTTCCAAACCACATGTAAATGTCATCATTCAAGTTTAAAAGCTAGAGTCCCTCTGAATACTATTGGATTGTAAAGTTTAGATTCATGCCACATAACTGCAGAGAATATGTCACTAAAGCCAGATATTGCTAACAAACCCTGCTTTCTTAATCTGATTATCTTCTGGTTTGTGGTTTTGAGTGATTAACACCATTTTTCAGAACATAATAGGCTCCACATGGCTGCCAGAAAACTTAATGGATGAAGAACCTGGGAAAACCCCAGGAAGACCCAAAGACCCATGAAATCCTACTAGCAGCCATTCTCAAATACCCATGTTGATTGAGCCGCAACCCACATGCATAGAGAAATGTCAGTGACCACTTAGACCACTTGACCATCCAGGGCCCTCTGACAGTTTGCAATTACCTAGTGGGGAATGATCAATCAAATGGCAGATATGAATAATGTCAATCAGGTAAAATTCAAAGCAGAGAAATGCATAGAAACATGTACCTCAAGTGCAAAGGGTTAATAGTCACTCAAATTAGTTGGTTAGCATTACACCAATAATTTAACCGTATCATATAAATTAATTTTTAACTCCTGCCTCTTTGAGACAAAGATATTCACTTGAACCTAGAAAGTTACAAATTTTTATTTCAGCTGCAATAATATCAGGAATGACATCCTAAATTATCAGTAGCCAGGGAGATCAATGTAATTATAAAAGTTAAAGTCCAATTGTGAAAATGTGCAAACCTAAGGAAAGTGGACTATTGCTTGTGATCATCAGTTACATTGTGCCATAAGAAACAGGAAAAGATCAATCCTTTTGAAATGCAAATAGGATTCAGATTATAACCTGAACTTGAATAAACACTGAACCTAAATTTATTCATACCATATCTTAATTGCATTTTTACATCTATAAGAACTAAAAAGACTAGTGCATTTCAGTACTTATTTTTATACCAATTCAAAAACTTAAACCATAACCTACCTCTGTTTGATAGGCCAAGGCATGGACTGTGTCCTTCCCTAATTTTTGGATCAGGTCTGGAATAACCAACTCTGGTTCACCTTGTTTAACTACCAGATCACTGAAGAAAACAAAAACTACTTTTGATTTTAGTCATTTACTTCATGCATATCAGCTCTGGAGGCACTGAGAAAGAAATTTTCATCATCATGCATCTTTACATCTCAGTATTTAATGCAGAGTCTAGCAGAGATTTGGCAGAAATTACATCATCCTAATTCACAGGTTGTTTTTTAGACCATGGGTTTCGTTACTACTGGTAATTAAATTTGGAAGTTTTTCAGAAGAAAATCACATTGAGGTATTTCTTTTAGTAAGAAGCTATGAATAAAATATAAATTCCAAATAATTTGTGAGTAATGGCATTGAGTATATGAATGCCATGAAATAAAGCTCAATAAATGTGATTACAGTATAAAATACAATGTTCTAAGCACATAAACAGAGCACTACTGGCAAATGTCAAACTCTATTTGACCAAAATTGTCTCCAAATGTAGCAAATTTTTTCAAAATAGTTATCTGCAAACAAATTACAAACTTCGACATGAATTTAGGATAAATAAAGTTTTACTGGACAAAATCAATACTGGAAAAAAGACGATTACTTGCAAACAGATATTTATAACCACACAAAGAAATTAACTTCTCCGGTGGCCTAAGTGGTTAGAGAATCCACCTCGGATGTGGGAGGTAATGGACAAGTCATGCCAAAGACTTAAAACAATGGTACTAGCAGGTGCCTGGCTTGGCACTCAGCAGTATGAGGTTAGCCATAATGCATGTCTCGACAGCACACATTTCATTTAGGACCAACAACACCATGGGATGTGTGCAAAATTCATGGCAATTCTCCATGCAGCTTAAGAGGAGTTTCGATGACAAACTTGTGATGATGGACAGAAGGACAAAGGACAACAGGCCATTCCATAAGCTCAAAATAGAGTTAAAAACAGTACATCAGCAAACCATTCTGCAACAGGCATGAAACTGAAATTTAATGGGATATTTATTATTGTATACTGTATGTGTATTTAGAAGGTTTTCAAGTGAATGTATCATATCTAGTTACCAATTTGCATCATGTGTATTTACAATATTTGCAAGAGAATGTATCATATCTAGTTGCCAATTTGCATCATGTGTGTTTACATGGTTTGCAAGAGAATGTATCATATCTAGTTGCCAATTTGCATCATGTGTGTTTATATGGAGAATGTATTATATCTGATTACCAATTTGCATCATGTGTATTTACATGGTTTACAAGAGAATGTATCATATCTGATTACCAATTTGCATCATGTGTGTTTACATGGTTTGCAAGAGAATGTATCATATCTAGTTGCCAATTTGCATCATGCGTATTTACATGGTTTGCAAAAGAATGTATCATATCTGAATACCAATTTGTGTCATGTGTATTTACATGGTTTGCAAGAGAATGTATCATATCTAGTTACCAATCTGCATCATGTGTGTTTACATGGTTTGCAAGAGAATGTCTCATATCTAGTTGCCAATTTGCATCATGTGTATTTACATGGTTTGCGAGAGAATGTATCATATCTGATTACCAATTTGCATCATGTGTATTTACATGGTTTGCAAGAGAATGTATCATCTGGATGCCACTTTGCATCATCAATTTCCACTTATTAATGAAAAAGCATCTATCATAACATGTTTGTCACATGATCAGAATCGAAAGTTACAATTGCATTATGTTATGATTTATTAAAATAACACTGGTCAACAGTGAAATCATTACTGACTTGAAAAGGCCCTAATCTGTAGTATTTTGGTGTGCCGAACACGAATATAACCGTGAAAAATTTGTATTGGCTCTCGTTTTGAAGATATTCATATACCTCATTTTCTATGTTTCACTGTGTAAATTTATCCAGTAGGACTGCAGCAACATCCGGAATAATGATGTAACATTGCATAATACCATCATGCTCACATCATCCACAGTTGATTGCATCATTTTCTGATGCAATGCAATACTAATGCCATGCGGCTGCTGAAGTAAGTTGACGTCAGCAGTGTACTATACATGTGTAGGCCTATTATACTAATGCCAGGAGGCTGCTGAAGCTGACGTAAGCAGTGTACTATATAAAGCCCAATCAGATAGGTTCAGCATTTAAAATATTTTAGACGTTGTGCGAGACAGTTCAAGCTACTGTTACATAAAACTTATTATTTTATCCATTTACGTACAATAAAGAACAGTAATGCCTCGAAAGTGTGTTAATACCGCGGACAATTTTTGCTATATTTGTGGGGAAGTGACATTTGCCAACCAGAAGAAAAGTATCAATTCTCAAGTGAAGAAGGCATATCATCTTTACTTCGGATGCAAGGTTGGTGACCAAGACAAGCATTGGGCTCCGCATATATGCTATGCTACATGTACAACACAGCTTTCACAGTGGTTGAATTGCAAAAGGTCATCAATGCCGTTTGCAGTCCCAATGGTGTGGAGAGAGCCAAGCAACCACCTAAATGACTGTTACTTCTGCTTGGTTCCTCCTCTTTCCGGCGGAATAACGAAGCGAAAGAAGTCGAGAATAGTATACCCAAACATTCCGTCTGCATTGAGACCAGTTCCACATGGTGAGGGACTTCCTATTCCAGAACCTCCAGCAGAATATTCTCTTGATTCATCTGACGAAGACAAAGGTGAGTCGACCTGTTCTTCTCCTGGTCCATCAGCATGCAGTGATCCAGATTTTCACTGTGGTGCATCATCAACCCCACACAGAATAGCACAGGAAGAACTAAATGACCTGATTCGTGATTTGGACTTATCAAAGAACAAGGCAGAATTGCTAGGATCAAGACTCCAACAATGGAATCTTCTAGAAGATGTCACAATTACTGCATATCGAAAGCGCCACCAGCAATTGGAGCCTTTCTTCAGAAAGGAAAGTAATCTGATATTCTGTTCCGATATTGAGGGCCTCATGAATGCTTTAAAAATCACTCATGACCCACAAGAATGGAGACTATTTGTGGACTCTTCGAAACTGAGTCTCAAGGCTGTGCTTTTGCACAATGGAAACATTCTTCCATCTATTCCAGTAGCGTATGCTGTCCACATGAAAGAGACATACGATAACTTAAGGCAGCTACTGAATTCCATTGAGTATAACAAGTACAGCTGGCACCTCTGTGGTGATTTGAAGGTAGTTGCCCTTTTAATGGGACTGCAGCAAGGATATACAAAATACATGTGTTTCTTATGCGAGTGGGATAGCCGAGCAAGGGAAATGCACTACATGAGGAAGGAATGGACTCACAGGCAGAATGTAGCCATTGGAGAGAAGAATATCCAACACCCAGCTCTGGTTGAGGCTCAGAAAATCTTGCTACCACCCCTTCACATCAAACTAGGTTTGATGAAGAACTTCGTGAAAGCCATTGACCGGACTTTGCCAGCATTCCGATACCTGCATGAAAAATTCCCTCGACTCAGCGAAGCAAAGATTAAAGAGGGAGTTTTTGTGGGTCCTCAGATTCGAGAACTTTTCAAAGATGACCGGTTCAACAACTTGCTGGAAGGTGACGCGAAACAAGCATGGAATGCTTTTCGCCTAGTTTCTACAAACTTCCTCGGAAATGTTAGGGCAGAAAACTATAAGGAACTAGTAGAAGACATGTTGATGAAGTATAAGAAACTTGGCTGCAATATGTCTCTAAAGATTCACTTCCTTCATTCCCATTTGGATTTCTTTCCTAGCAACTGTGGTATTGTTAGTGATGAACACGGCGAACGTTTTCATCAAGATATCGCAACAATGGAACAAAGATACCAGGGAAAATGGTCCACTACAATGCTGGCTGACTACTGCTGGACACTCCTCAGAGATGCTCCCGAACAGCTGTACAAGAGACAGGCGAAGAAATCTAAGATGTAGTCAATGACTTGATTTTTTATAGGTAGGCTATTACAGTTGACCTTTTACTATTGGAATGCATTTCGTTATGTAAACATTAATTTCTTGCAGATTACAAAAAAACTAGAGCCAATTTTGCAATTTGACTGTCATATTCGTGTTCAGCACATAAAAATTGATAAGAATTGACTAATTTTATTTCAGTAACATGACTTTTGTAAAAATTTGTTGTCCAGTGATAATTACTTAGCACTCCTGGTAAATTACTTAATGATCACACCTATAACCCAAATTAAATGACACCTTTAAAAACAAACTTCTCTGTAATGAACCAAGTAAAAATGTATCATAATCTGAAAAGCAGTCATATTCAAAAAACATGTCTAGTGACCTGGCAAGCCATCATAGTTTCTCCAGTTAGAGATTCGGTATTCATAAGAGTTGAGTCGTCCTAAGGAACTAATATAATATAACCAACTGAGTTACCACCATGAAATAAAGTTATTTATTAACTTGTAACTGACCTATGACCATATGACAAAAATACTATAACAAATGCCAACAGAGATGGAGCAATGACCAATACTATTCCAGACATGGTATGTGGCATGACATAATCAAAGGCATAGTGGTTTCTTGTAGGATATCACATTTAGATCTGATGCTCTGAAACCAATGTAGAAATCTCTCTGTTACATGTTACAATTTTAATTATAATAACTTCACTATCTTGGACTGAATTCCTATCAAATGTTCACAATCAGTGAAAAATTTCCCTCGAATGAAGTATTATTTCACTTGGTGGTTTTATCAATTCACAACAGTTTTAGATTGAAGAGTTTATATGTCTTTCATGAGTCTGAAATGTAAGTCAGGTCACTCACACACTCAACACTAATTAGTTCTTTTACCTGCCATGGGATTGTAAGTTTTTCCTCAAGTCTGTGATGCTTTCAAGTAGAAAGCTCAATCTGTGAGGGCCTGTTTTGGGAAAATTGAAATGATGTGTCCCTTTAAAGTGCCTCGGATCTAAACAATACACTGGCAGAACATAATCAGCATATTTGTTGGCCCAATATAAAACCTAGAGGAAAAAAGAATATAGAAACCTCAATTAGTAAATGTAATTAAAGTAGTAAATTAGTAAATGTAATTAAAGTATCAGTCCCTTCATGTACATATAATATGGTCATTTGGATCATTACCTGGATGGCAGAATGCCACACTATTAGTGCTGAACAACAAGATCATTACCTAGATGGCACAATACCACACATTTAGTGCTGAACAAGTAGATCATTACCCGGATGGCACAATACCACACACTTAGTGCTGACTAAGGAGAACATTATCTGGATGGCACAATACCACACACTTACCGCTGAACAAGTAGATCATTATGTGGATGGCACAATACCACACACTTAGTGCTGAACAACAAGATCATTAATTGGGTGGCACAATACTAAGCACTTAGTGCTGAACAAGATCAATACCTGGATGGCACAATGCCACACACTTAGTGCTAAACAAGGAAATCATTAAATGGATGGCACAATACCACACACTTAGTGCTGATTAAGGAGATCATTATCTGGATGGCAGAATACCACACACTTAGTGTCAAACAAGATCATTACATGGATGGCACAATACTACACACTTAGTGCTAAACAAGGAAATCATTACCTGGATGGCACAATACCATACACTTAGTGCTGACTAAAGAGATCATTAGATCATTACCTGGATGGCACAATACCACACACTTAGTGCTAAACAAGGAAATCATTACCTGGATGGCACAATATCATACACTTAGTGCTGACTAAAGAGATCATTAGATCATTACCTGGATGGCACAATACCACACACTTAGTGCTAAACAAGGAAATCATTACCTGGATGGCACAATACCATACACTTAGTGCTGACTAAAGAGATCATTAGATCATTACCTGGATGGCACAATACCACACACTTAGTGCTAAACAAGGAAATCATTACCTGGATGGCACAATACCATACACTTAGTGCTGAACAAGGAAATCATTATCTGGATGGTACAATACCACACACTTAGTGCTAAACAAGGAAATCATTACCTGGATGGCACAATACCATACACTTAGTGCTGACTAAAGAGATCATTAGATCATTACCTGGATGGCACAATACCACACACTTAGTGCTAAACAAGGAAATCATTACCTGGATGGTACAATACCACACACTTAGTGCTGACTAAGGAGATCATTAGATCATTACCTGGATGGCACAATACCATACACTTAGCACTGAACAAGGAAATCATTATCTGGATGGTACAATACCACACACTTAGTGCTGACTACGGAGATCATTACCTGGATGGCACAATAATACACACGTAGTGCTGAACAAGGAAATTATTATCTAGATGGCAGCATACCACACACTTAATGCTGAACAACAAGATCATTATCTGGATGGCACAATACCACACATTTTGGCCGAGTGGTCTAAAGCGCTCACCGTTCCGGATCACTGCCATCTCACCTCTGTCTGCGTGGGTTCGAGTCCAAGGCTTGGCTAGCATGGGTACGTGGGAAAGCCTGCCAGTAGCTTCTCGTGGGTCGGTAGTTCTTCCCTGGGTTTGCCAGGGTTCTTCCTCCACCAGTTATACTGGCCGCCATGTATAGCCTATCTTGTGCTGAAAAATGGCGTTAAACCCTAGAACAATAACAACAACAACCACACATTTAGTGCTGAACAATATCATTACCTGGATGGCACAATACCACACAATTAGTGCTGACTAAGGAGATCATTACCTGGAAGGCACAATACCACACACTTAGTGCTAAACCCCAAATGCACAGAATTATACCTTTAAATGCATAATAATACAAAGTATGCATTCTTTTGGTATCAAGTATTACATGTAAATATTAGAAAAGTAGATATATATCAAGTATTACATGTAAATATTAGAAAAGTAGATATATATCAAGTATTACATGTAAATATTAGAAAAGTAGATATATATATATTGCAGGAGATGGTTAAGAATCACTTTGTATAGCATTAGTACAGATTACATTTGTTCACATGATCATGTGTACTACTACTGCATATAAAATCTCATTATATTTCTTTTTCTATTTTTTTTAAAACTGTTTATAATGACAAAAAATTGGTACTACTGAATTTTAACTTACTGTTTTCTTCTATGCTGATTTTAAAATGGAAGCATGTCTCAAAACAAAACTGAATGACAAATATATAAAAAATTAATTAAATAAAAATGTGCACAAATTCAGCTGGTAAACAAACAATGAAATACGAGTTGAAAATTGTTTTCTTCACAAAAGCAGAATATGGTGTATAAATGCTCTAGGTGGCATGAAAATGCTGTATACAATAATATGAGTCATACAGATCAAGACAAATAGCATATTTCTTTAACTGAACTTACTGGTATATGAATAATTTAAGGACAATTTCACTGTTTTCACATATTCTTTTCATCCACTAGAGTGTGTGTTTGTGTGATTAGGATTTTTAATGTAGCTTAAACAATTTTTCAGTCATATCGCTACAATGTCTGCAGTGTGGCAGTTTATGGTGATGTCTAGCACTGAGGCATCATGCCGCAGACATGTAGCATGATGTCCCACCTAGTCACATTATCCTGACACCAGGCCGACCAGCCCTAACACTAACTTCTTAATGCTGAGCGCCTAGTGAGGCAGCTGTAAGTACCATTTTTTAAAGTCTTTGGTATGACTTGGCCAGGGTTCGAACCCACAACCTCCCGCTTCTGAGGAGGACGCTCCAACCACTAGGCCACCAGAGCGGTCACTAAAGTGTAAACACACAAAATATTGTTAATTTTATAGAATAAACCCAAGTAGTGATAAAAGAAGAAATTCTAAATTCTTAAATTTGTATCACATTATAAACAATTTTAGAAAAATGAGAACTTTGTATATGAACTGCCAATGAATATTTGGGTGTATTTTAGTATTTTGTGTAACCCTAAATAATGGAAAGTAAAATTAAGATTTCATCTAAAAAAAAAACAAGGGTCAGATTATTTGCTGAAACAAACTGGAACAAGATGGAACAAAAGAAAATAACAGAACAACAAACAGATAATACCGGTACAAAGGTTAAATTAACCCAAATAAATTATACTTCTATAACTAGTTATACTTCTAATTCCATTAATTTGAATTAATTTTATACTGATGTTGGTGATTTTAATCTTTTTTATGCTTTGATGTAAGAGGGGAACAAATGAAAATACTAGAACAAAAATAGATAAAACCAGAACAAATGATATGTATATATCAAGAGATATTTCTTATGAATATTGAACTTTGTAAGCAAGATATCTACAAGAATCAAGTTTCAGCAAGTAGTGGCTAGTAGTAGGACAGTGTAAGACAGTATATTATGACATTTTCGATGATATGCTGATATTATTGTTTAACCACACTGCTCATTTTCTCATGCATGAAGAAAAAACATGGTCTAATAGTGTAATCATATTCATATTTTATTGCTCATCATGTCATCATTTAAGAAAGGCAAAACAGCACAAATTAATATTTAAGAACTGTACAAACATTACATAAAGTGAGGAAATATACAAAATTAAAATCTGCTAGGCTAATATTGGCCTCATATGGAAACCATAGTTTAAGTTGACATTTAGTAACCATTTTTTAATTCTTAATTTATTAGCTGTGTCATTGCACTGTGGTATGTAAATTGGCAATCTGTACATTCAATAAGATGGAAAGAGCAATGATCCTCCATACACAGGACCAACAATCTGCAGTGTCTTTTTTCAATTCAGCCGATAGCAGCTCTGATCTGGTGTACTGTCTGTTTTAAATGCATCTGTCAATGTGTTTTGTCATTATCTTTCATTTAAAAAAAGAATTATTGAATCTGATAATGAAATAATGAACACACAAGTTCTTTTCACATTTATTTCTTCTTTTCGCAAGCCAATTTACATACCACAGTATGTACTGACTGGTCACAGGCCCAAAATATCATGAAATTCATGTTTTGTAAATACATTGGTCAGTGTGCTTTGTCATTATCTTTTATTTAAAAAAGAATTACTGAATTTGATTTAAAAAATACAGAAACTATGTGTTCTTTTTGCACGTATTTCTTCTTTTCGCACTTTAGTACTATCCCTTTTCATGTTCATTATTTGTTTTCACTATTCACGCGCTTTAGATATCTGGAAATGTCTGTGACTATCCGTTAATCTGTACATGGCATATATCTGGTTCACAATTTCTTAAAATGACCACTTGCTTGGAATTGTTACAGGGATAATTTACAGTTTCATGTAGAAACTAATGCCCAGTCAAGAAATCAGTTTATAAAATTATATTTTCCCTCAAGATAAAAAAATGTCATGGACCTGTGGACTGTTTTATTATACACTTATACCTGTTTCGAATACTGTAAATCATAAAACATCTCGCCAAACTACTTTGAGATTTTTAATAATTAGCATTTATGAAAAAAAAAAACATAGGAAAAAAAAACCATAATAAATTAGCGAGTATTTTCAACTATTTATTTATTTATTTGTTAGTGTTTTCGTTTTGCCCAGCAATTTTCAATTTGTTCCGAGCTGTTTCAGTCAATAGTTGGACCGAAAAAAGAACATGTTGAAACGATGATAAACACTGCACACGTGCAATTGATGTGTGCATGTGACACATCTTCGTGGCTTATAAGAAATACTTGTGACTTTTACCTCATTATCATGAATACGAAGATCATTCCTCAAAAGGCAAATTACTGTGAGTGTCTTAGACATTTTGATAATCGGATATTTACAAGCGCAATTGTATCTACCGTCTTTCGGCTTGTGAACGTTGCAGTAGTTGTTTGTATCACGTGACCACGGAATCTCGTTTCATAATTCAAGGGGTTCAAGGGAGTGTTGTTCATTTCTCATGCAGTTTTGCCTTGCAGAGTTATGTCCCTTCGTCAGCTATGACCAGCGTTTCCTCCCACGAAAATGCATATTGTACAAATTAGCAGTTAAGTTTGAATTTATATTATTCGAATCTATTTCGACATATAAAAACAAAAATTTATTTAACCTAACACCTAATACTAAAGAGAAGTGAATATACACAAACACACTGTATAACAAGCAAAGCAGCAGAGGGGGCGAACAGACCGACTTTGGAAGCGTCCAAAAACTGAAATAAGGCTTCTAACTAAAAAATATTTCGAGCTGAATATTTGCTTGAAAGAAATGATTGAGGACTCCGGTTAATTAGACCATTTATTTTCGTAAATTAAAATTACTATTACAAAAAACGAACCAACTTGAGGTCATGACCCCTCTGCTGCTATTAATTTATCCAAATATTTTATCAAGTCCAATACGATATCTTGTTCTAGGATCGTGCAAATTTATTGTTATAAACCCGTGCGGAGTAGTTTGCGCTCGTGAAAAGAAATTTCTGAATTTAATTATATCCATGTCACCGCTGCACCAGGTTTGATGAATATTTCGCAACGTGTGTGTATCAACTCCATTAAACACAACTAAAATATTACAGTTATCTCTGATCACTTTTGGTATTTGTGTGTATCGTTGAGTAACATAAATGACATCGGTGTTTTTATGTCTACCACGGGAAAAAATCCTAGCTGGATTTGATTGTTTGTCCAGCATCACATCATCGTATACAACTAAATTATTAATAAATCCGTCTATGGAATCAACTGATGGTGCTTCATCAATATCGGTTATAAACTCGATAACATCGTTATCCGCGTTTTCATTAAAATCCTTAAGTACATTATAACATCGTTGATCATCAACTGACGGGGCTACCAAATACAATTTATCCCACTTTAACCATCTCATTATAAGATTGAGTAACAACTGTGTCTTTCCACTTCCAGATGGTCCTATTATTATCATTCTAATTGAATTTGTTAACGCAGGATGGTGCTTGACAGGTTCTCGTCTTCTTGTCGCTGAGAAATCAATTATATCCATGCTGTATAAAATATTCATGGATTTATATTGTGTGAAGTGCAGGATGTGTACCCCGACGGTTACACTAACAACTATTACCACAAAAAATAACAGATCAGCGGTTACGGGTAAGTGTACGCGGTGTGGTACAAGAAAATTTAAATTTATTCCCGGTGATAATTCAGGGGCAGAGTCAGCGTTAAAAAAAAAGCAACGCGGAGGTGATATTGCAGCAAAATTAACAAAATTACCCGGGACTCCGTGGGCCAAATACCCAGGAGAAAAACACCTACCAGGATATAATTATTGCGGTCCTGGTACTCGACTCGATATCAGGCTTGATAATCAGGATCAACCAAAACCAGGCGAGGAACCAATAAACGCTATTGATAAAGCATGCCATGCTCATGATGTTGCGTATAAAAGCAATGATCTACAACATAGACATATTGCAGATGTGAAATTAATTCATGTGCGAGATTCTATAAAAAATAAAAATATCAAAGAAAAATTAGCTAATTGGTTAGTAAGATCCGCGATGAAAGGTAAATTAGCACTAGGGGCTGGTAATATATAAATGGAATCGATTTATTATTCACCAATTGGATACCGGAAGGGTAAAGCAGCAATTAGTAAACTCGCTGATGCAGCAGCGGTTAAACATTCTACTGCTAAAGCGTGGTTATCCAAACAGGCAATATGGCAAATTTATCTACCGCGTCCTAAGCAAATTCAATTTGCACATTTCAGTGTCAGTGTTCCTAATGAGGTTCATCAAGCTGATATTCTGTTTTTACCACATGATACTGTGCGTAAAAAAAGTACAAATACGCGCTAACTGTTGTTGATGTTGCAAGTAGATATAAAGATGCAGAACCGCTATCAATGAAAACAGCATCTGAGGTTGCCGATGCTTTTAAACGAATTTATCAACGAGGTGGTCTACGATGGCCACAGCTGTTACAAGTTGATCCTGGCAAGGAATTTCTTGGTCCAGTATCATCGTTGATGAAACAACATAATACTAAAATACGACGAGGACATACTGCGATTCATCGTGATCAGGCAATTGTTGAACGATTTAATCGAACACTTGCTGAGCGGTTATTTGGATATCAATACGCGAAGGAATTGATTCAGGATACGAGATCTCGTGAACGGGTGGCAAGATTACCAAATGTGATAGCAGCGTTAAATAATGAGATTACTCGAACGACCAACATGAAACCTATTAATGCAATTACAAAAAAATATATACCTACACAACGACGTGATCTTTCAGCGCAACCATTATTAGGTAATATTATTAGGACAGAATTTTTCAGTACAAGTAACAAGATTGAAAATTCCTCTAAATTGTGTTAAGAGTAAGTTTTGATTAAATTGTATTAGAAGTAAATTGATAAATCATACTGAAAGTAATCTTCTACTAAAATATATTGAGATTTAATCCATTTATTCGTATCCTACTATTCAACAATGATTGCGCTATTATGATCAAGTACGAACCGTCTTATACAAAATATTACTTGTATCGCAGACTCAGCACAAAACAGTATATTCAGCAGGTTATAAAAATAGCGAACTAGACAGATTCCAAAAATTCTTATGGAGGGCATATGTGCTGATCTTGCAGAAGTACTTACGTAATAATGTACATAGACCTAGACAATAATCTGTAAGAGACTACGAAACCTCGCTTTGAGATTCTGGCCAAACGCAAGAGCTAACGAACGCGCCATATTTGGCGTTGTTTTAAGAAAGCTGGTATAAAATCCCCAGCCACGGGCCGACACCAGTTTTGCTGGCCAGAAACTCAAGCAGGCTCTGTCTTTTGCAGGTAAGATAACCGTCTATGTACAGTTTTTCATAGTATAAGACTTTTTAGTGTCATAAGAATTTTTAGTGTTATAAGAATTTTTAGTGCTAAGATGTTAACCTAACATCAGTATGTTTAAACATTAGATCATTTTAATATTTCTTTGCTATTATTTAACCTAATGTATTAGAAAGTTTAACTGTTTGAAGAACTTGTATTTGCTTCTAATTATATTATTGATTATAGTAAAAGCAACGTTCGCTACCAACTTCATACTCAGTTATAGTTAATTTAGAAATAAAATACTCTTTATATAATAGAGTGTAATATGTTGACATTTTAGAATTAATTCAGTAAAATATATTTCAATTACGGTATTAGTCTGAAATATTGAATTTTAGATTCTTTTGCTATCGTGAATTTATTCGATATTTAATTATCTGTATTACATTCTAAAACGGCAGTTATTATACAAGTATGATGTTGGTAAGTGAAAGAATATCGTAGTTTTATATTATTTCTTATATCCGTAAATTGAGCTTGTTGTAGTTTGATATTGAAATGTAAGTTTATATGTTGAGTATTTCAATAAAGTTTTGCTGGCCAGAAACTCAAGCAGGCTCTGTCTTTTGCAGCTCGATCCCGAGTACCTTCAATTCACCAAGAATGTAGTCACGTCTTCATCATCGAGTGACACTACATCAAATGACTTGAACTTCCTTCCTTTCTTCTCTCTCTCTCTCTCTCTCGGAATTGAGAAACGGATTAACTTAGAGTTTACGAAGTAAAACTCTTCGTAAAAGCTGGTGGAGAAAGAACAAATTCATTCGTAAAAGCTGGTGGAGAATAAAATGAAGGGAAAAAACATGGATAAAGTGTCACTCAGCATAATGATGATTTACGAGAGAGAATCGCACCAAAACCTTTACGACTAGCAGACCTCATGTTGCTTATGTATGCAGCCGCCTCGCATAGAACAGCTACAGCACTAATCTATCCACATGGCCGATCCGTGGTTCATTCTACTTTGCTCATGTTTGAATGTCCAGCAGCTAACCGCAACTTCCCAGTAACAGGTGTACGCCGTTACCAACACCCTGTCAGTTCCAGTGATTCACACTCCATTGGACAATGGTTCCCTTGATACTACGCAGACGACGATTGAAAACTAAAGCCAGTACATTAAGCAGACGACTACCGAAGAAAGCCCCACATAACACAAGTTCAGCAGTAGCAAGCCTCAGTGACCTCCGCCAGTTCTAAAGAATCCTAACAGAACTCTTACTTGGAAAACTAATTGACATAACATATACTGTCAGTGCCTAGAACATTCTGACTTTTAATTCAGTTAATGTGACTCATAATACTATAGACAGTTTTTCTTGGAGTGCAATTTGTCTTTGGAAACATCAGATTCTCACATACAGGTATGTCTGTTATCACATTAGATATTTTTAAAGATGACCAATCTCAGAATCCTGTTAAATGGTTAAATCATTTTATACGATGGGCTAAGTTTTATGAATTATCAGAAGATAAAGTTCTAAATGCCTTTCCTTTTCATCTTCAACAGCATGCTAAAATATGGTATGAATCACTACCTGATACCGTTATAAATAACTGGTCTAATCTAGTAGCTGCATTTACATCCAGGTTTCACACTGACGATATCATTTTAGATTTATCAATTTTACAAACTCGCCAAGAGTCTTCTGAAACAGTTATGGACTATTTAAGTCGTCTCTTACAAATTGCAAATAACCAAACTATCCCAGATCAAATATTGTTATCAGTAGCAGCTCAAGGTTTAAAACCAGCCATTAGACAAATTGTACTGAATAAAACCCCCAAAAATATGGATGATTTACGTCAAGCCGCAAATTTAGCAGAGAAATCTATTGCCACCACTGATAACTATGATTGGCCTACACTTAACGGAATTTTCGAGGAACTTAAACAACTTAAAGATGAAATTAAAGCAGTCAACACAGAACAGAATATAGAAAACAATTCATTCTCTCAATCTTTTGTACATGTCAATAAGGAACCATTTCGGTCTCAACATCATAACTTGTCTTACCAGCCAGCCAAAAATCCAAAATTTTCCTGCAGCTCAGTACACTATTCTCGCGATAACTACACATATCAATTACCTCATGGTGCGCGCTACCAGCCACAACCACATAGTCGTACCCAAAAATGCTGTCTTGGATGTGGTAGACTCTGTAAATCACGTCGCGTATGTCGTGCACGAAATAAACAATGTCACTCTTGTCATAAAACAGGTCATTTTTCACGAGTATGCTTCTCATCACAACAACAATATGAATTCGCGCCAAATAAAGGGACACAATCTTGCCACAAGCGAACTCGACAGCCCCAAGTTAGTTTGGTAGTGCCAATTCATAAAAATCTCATCCCTACCTATGTCAGAGACAAGATAACTAATGCACTTGTTGATTCAGGCGCAAATATATCAGCAATTAATGAAAAATTTCTATACCGCGTAGGTTTGAATTCAAGTCACTACAAACCAACAAATATTTCTAAAATTGTAGGAGCAGGTGGTGAACGTCATAGTGTTTCTGGTATGGTTCAACTAAATTTGAAAATAGGAGGCATACGCTTCTCTCACTCATTCTATGTTGTACCTAATTTAAATCATTCGATTATTTTAGGTATTGACTTTTTGACTAAACACAAAGCAGTCGTGAATCTAGATACACAAACGCTCTCCTTGTTAGACGATACGGTAACCGTAAATTTGATTCATAACCAGGCTGGTTTGGCACGCGCCACAAAACACACAATGATCCAACCTAACTCAGTTAGTACAATTGCAATAAGTATCAGTAGAATTCCCAAGGGAACATCTGTTTTACTAGAACCGACTCATAGTATGCCAAATTCTACAATTCTTCCAGCTAGAACAATTTTGACAGTTTCTAAGAAGAACTTTATACAAATTATTAACCCAACTCCAATGACAATGCAAATACCTGCCAATACAGTATTAGCATGTGTGGACGTACTAGACCCACAAACAATATTTACCATTAATGAGGACACTTCTGATAGGAATGACACACCTAATATCATGAATACGCAGTCTAACAAATCACAAGAACCAATCAATTTTGATTTACACTCTTCAGATTTGACAGAAAATCAAAAACAAGAACTTCATTCATTTTTGAATCAACATAGGGATGTTTTCGCAGTAAACTTAGATGAGTTAGGCAATACTAATGTGTTCACACACCGAATAGAAACAGGTGACTCTATGCCAGTTCGTTGTCAACCTTACCGTGCGGCACCGCACACCAATAAGGAAATTGATAGACAGGTAGAAGAATTATTAGAACATCAATTAATTGAACCTAGTTCATCTAGTTATGCATCCCCAGTTGTATTGGTCAAAAAGAAAAATGGTGACTATCGTTTTGCTATTGATTATAGGAAACTTAATCAGGTGACACAACCGATGACCTTCCCTCTTCCTCGATTAGAAGATGTCATTGATGCAGTTGGACAAACTCAGCCATGTCTTTTCAGTACTTTAGATTTAAATTCAGCATTTTGGCAAATTTCTATGGACCCATTATCAAAACATAAGAGTGCTTTCATAACATCACGTGGTCTTTACGAATGGAATGTAATGCCGTATGGACTCAGAAATGCCCCCGCCACCTATTGTGTTCTTTTAAGTCATGTTCTTAAGGGGATACCATGGTCAACATGTCTTGCATACATAGATGACATCATTATTTTTTCAAATTCATTTGAAGAACACCTCAAACATCTAGAGCTTATATTTGGACGTTTGCGACAATCAAACTTGACACTTAAGCCATCAAAATGTGTATTTGCAGCATCTGAAGTTGTTTATCTTGGTCATAAATTCTCAACAAAAGGTATCAAGGTAGATGAATCTAAAATAAATACAGTTACACAATTTCCTGTTCCTAAAACACAGAAAGATGTTAGGAGTTTTCTAGGTTTGTGCAACTACTACAGAAAATTTGTTCACGGTTATTCTACCATTGCAGCACCATTAAATAAATTGTTGACAAAAGACAGTTCATTCCATTGGACAGATAAGTGTCAAAAGGCATTTGAAACTCTTAAGACAGCTTTGACTTTAGCGCCTATCTTGGCTTATCCTGACTTTAACAAACCATTTAGGCTCACATGTGATGCTAGCGGCACCGCTCTAGGGTATATTTTGTCTCAAATAGGGACAGATGACAAAGAACATGTTATAGCTTACGGTGGTAGAGCTTTAACAGACGCTGAAAAACGATGGCCAGTTACAGAACAAGAATGTTTAGCTGTTTTGGAAGGTATCAGAACATATCATGTTTACCTATCACATCAGAAATTCACTGTCATTACAGATCACAAAGCATTAGTGTGGCTTAAGACAGTTAAACACACTTCAGGTAGATTAATTCGTTGGTCACTTCGCTTGCAAGAATACGACTTTGACATCGTATACACTCCAGGACATAAAAACACAAATGCTGACGCACTCTCACGTCGACACTACGAACAAACTGATAACACTCACAGGGAAGCGGAGAAATCTCCAGATTACATAGACACACAGACTACTCAATCAGAGCCAGCTGTTCACAGTATTCAAAAAGAATTAACAGAAATTACATTTTACTACACAAACGAAGATATTCCAACTCTATCCGCAGTACACACAAATGACACTACACTCAGTAATTCCCCTTCAGAACTACCAGATATTGCTCAATTTCAGCGCGAGTGCCCTGATTTCAAGGACATGTATGTTTACTTAGAGCAAGGAATATTACCAGAAAATACTCGTGGCGCAAAAGCTATTCCGTATGAAGCAAGTCAGTATGAACTCGTAAATGGTGTCTTATATCATTTTTTCCAGCCTCGAGCAAAACACAAAACTTCATCAGATCAACTCATAAAACAAGTTGCCTTACCAACAAATTTGAGACAAGATGTTCTTCTGTCTTATCATGATTCAAAAGCAGGAGGTTGTCATTTAGGTGTCCAAAGAACATATCAAGCTATCAAACAAAAATACTTTTGGCCTAAAATGTACCAAAATGTTTATGATTACATTACATCATGTTCTCAATGTCAACTCATTAAACGGGACACAAATGCTCGAAAGGCCCCATTGCACCCGTTGCCTCCAGAAGACGTATTTTCTCGGTGGCACATGGACATTTTGTGCATGCCAAAAAGTAAGGAAGGCTACCAGTATGTCTTATTGGTGACAGATAGCTTGTCACATTGGTGTGAAGCCTTTCTCTTACGTACACAGACAGCAACGGACATCGCCAGTGTTTTGTATAATGAAATATTCACACGTTATGGCGCACCGCGAACACTTGTCAGTGATCGTGGACGAAACTTTATGTCCCAAATTGTATTAGTACTCTGTGAACTATTTCAAGTAACACGTCACCATACCAGTTCATATCACCCTCAAACTAATTCCGCGTGCGAACGAACGAACAGCACCATTAGTCAATCACTTAGAGCGTACTGCAGTAAACAACAAGATGATTGGCCGTCGCTATTGCCCAGCATAATGATGGCATTCCGAATGAGTCCAGCTGTCAACTCAACTGGTTATTCGCCTTATTACATAGTATTTGGTAAGGAAATGACTTTACCTTCAGATGTGTCTCTTACACCTAGAGAGACTGTCCAGAAACAAACACAACAATACATAGATCAGTTAATTCAAAGATTAAAAGTAGTTCAAGAATTAGCTAAAGCAAACACCCGCGAAACGCAGGACACAATGAAACAGAGGTTTGACCAGAAAGCAAAGGAACCGCCCTTTCGTGTTGGAGATATGTACACCTACAAATAGCACACATACCGGTAGGGTTATCAAAAAAGCTTTATCCCCGATGGGAGGGCCCATATTACATCACTCAATTAGGTCCGAATAACACGTACAGATTACGCGTTGTTCCGACAATAAAGAAATGAAATCACTCGTACACGCCAACAGACTTAAGTATTATAAAGACCCTAGGGATTATCGACCGCCAACCCCGCATGCAGCTAACACAGTCCCTCAGTCGACTCGGCCACGACATGATGAAACGAGCAATAATGACGCACCAACTGACAATAGTACAGAATGGTACTCAGTTGATAAACTTTTAAAATCCAAATGGATTTCTGGAAAGAAACATTACCTGGTTAAGTGGACCGATGGATCCACGCCATCATGGCAACCAACGGAGAATGTTTCGCAGGCATTAAAAGAAGCATTTCACAGAACACGCACACAATCGAATACACGTCGCAAACGACTAGGTCGAATATTTCGTCATTGAATTCAATACGAAATTCTGAAGGAAATTCCTTCGTATATGGGAGAGATAATTATAGTCACATCCTCCTCCATTCCATTCTTTCCTCATACCTTCTATTTCTTTTTCTTCTTTCTGGCGCCAAATCTCTTAAATCTCTTCTTTCTCTTTAAGGTATGGATGGAATATGGATTCGGTTCGTAGGATTGTGTTTCCTTTTAAACTCTGAATTCAGGGTTCGCAATATCAGAACAAAAACAATTTGAACTATGAGTTATCTTTAGCCTCTCCCACTATTGTATGATTCAGCCTATAAGTGGATTCACACTTTTACATCAGACTGTCACGGAATTTTTCAGTTGAATTTATCGAATATTGTCTTTCACAGTTAAATGCAATACGTCTTACAATGAATGTACAGTTTAATACAACAATCTTGTTATTGAATGAATTAATTCAGAAAGGTGCTTTTCTACATTAAAATGTGTCATAGAGAGAAGTTTTGCCCTTCATTAATAAAATAGGTAAATACCTATTTGGAATGTTAACAATGAGAAACGTTGCAACATTAGCAAGTCACATAAATATGTGACGCAATAGAATAATACTAAATTATCGATGTTATTGTTCGATATGGAAGTGATGTCTCCTCCTATACCCAACAGGTCAATAATCGATTTTAATTTTTTTTTAAAAAAACACAGCGTGTAACGGCTATTGGTCGAAAGTCGAAAACGTTACTACTTTTAGAGCAAGCTATGCTCGTCACTGTCCAAAACATGTGTGAAAAGTATTAGAGAATGGAAGAAATGATTGCTGCTCAAAATGGTTGAGTCTCAGAAAATTAGTCACACGGCAGCAGGCAAGTCACCTGCTATACCGGTTAAACCGCATGTTTTTACGGAATCTATTAATCCAATTGAAACGATCGTATCTACAGATTATATATGTTATTCAATAACGCCAAAGGATCCGCATTACTGTTTAAGTCATTTTTAGCAACACGTAAAGATCGTGACCTATATAATTCGCTACATATCCCACATTAGTCCCAACCTTTAAGACGAATTATTAATTCCAGTTTTAATGAATGCATCATGAACACACGTTACACAGTTACTTGGTTTACCTGGCATATTACCGCATCGTATCACACATTCTAGATATCTTCTCAAATTATGTTCTGCCGATACAAAACCAAAGTATAAGAAAGAGAAATATAAACATACATAAAGTAAAATAAAGTGAACAAGAAATGTATGCTAACATTAGTGTTATAATTATTTCATAAGCCCAGTTGAAGAAATAGATTTCGTAGAATTTTATTGAAATATTTTAAAACCCTATTGGTCATCCTTTCCTTCAGATTTTTTATTTAATGTCGTACCATGATCTTTTTATTGTATTAGTTTTTGAATATTATCCGATATTGTCAAATGTTCTACTCATTGCATTTGGAATTTTATTAAATATTTTGCAAAAATACTCGTCATTGTATTTTTTGTATTTTACTGAGTATTTTGCAGTGTTTTTTCACTCATTGTACCTTTTGATATTTTATGAATACTTGCATTGTTTTTCTCATTGTATATTTTGTATTTTATTCTCTATTTGCAGTGTTTTTCTTATGTATTTTTGAATTTACAATATATTTGACAACATTTTATTATTGAATGTTCTGATCCGTCCTCTTTTACCTTCTATTTAAGAATGTA
Organism: Sinohyriopsis cumingii; assembly: GCA_028554795.2. Taxonomy (NCBI): domain Eukaryota; kingdom Metazoa; phylum Mollusca; class Bivalvia; order Unionida; family Unionidae; genus Sinohyriopsis; species Sinohyriopsis cumingii. Next base: position 67,036,484 of record CM068825.1, on the reverse strand, counting down.
ATTTTTTTTCTCTCGAGCCTCGAGGACTCGGCTCAAATGAACCGGAGGGTATTATTAGGACAGAATTTTTCAGTACAAGTAACAAGATTGAAAATTCCTCTAAATTGTGTTAAGAGTAAGTTTTGATTAAATTGTATTAGAAGTAAATTGATAAATCATACTGAAAGTAATCTTCTACTAAAATATATTGAGATTTAATCCATTTATTCGTATCCTACTATTCAACAGTGATTGCGCTATTATGATCAAGTACGAACCGTCTTATACAAAATATTACTTGTATCGCAGACTCAGCACAAAACAGTATATTTAGCAGGTTATAAAAATAGCGAACTAGACAGATTCCAAAAATTCTTATGGAGGGCATATGTGCTGATCTTGCAGAAGTACTTATGTAATAATGTACATAGACCTAGACAATAATCTGTAAGAGACTACGAAACCTCGCTTTGAGATTCTGGCCAAACGCAAGAGCTAACGAACGCGCCATATTTGGCGTTGTTTTAAGAAAGCTGGTATAAAATCCCCAGCCACGGGCCGACACCAGTTTTGCTGGCCAGAAACTCAAGCAGGCTCTGTCTTTTGCAGGTAAGATAACCGTCTATGTACAGTTTTTCATAGTATAAGACTTTTTAGTGTCATAAGAATTTTTAGTGTTATAAGAATTTTTAGTGCTAAGATGTTAACCTAACATCAGTATGTTTAAACATTAGATCATTTTAATATTTCTTTGCTATTATTTAACCTAATGTATTAGAAAGTTTAACTGTTTGAAGAACTTGTATTTGCTTCTAATTATATTATTGATTATAGTAAAAGCAACGTTCGCTACCAACTTCATACTCAGTAATAGTTAATTTAGAAATAAAATACTCTTTATATAATAGAGTGTAATATGTTGACATTTTAGAATTAATTCAGTAAAATATATTTCAATTACGGTATTAGTCTGAAATATTGAATTTTAGATTCTTTTGCTATCGTGAATTTATTCGATATTTAATTACCTGTATTACATTCTAAAACGGCAGTTATTATACAAGTATGATGTTGGTAAGTGAAAGAATATCGTAGTTTTATATTATTTCTTATATCCGTAAATTGAGCTTGTTGTAGTTTGATATTGAAATGTAAGTTTATATGTTGAGTATTTCAATAAAGTTTTGCTGGCCAGAAACTCAAGCAGGCTCTGTCTTTTGCAGCTCGATCCCGAGTACCTTCAATTCCCCAAGAATGTAGTCACGTCTTCATCATCGAGTGACACTACATCAAATGACTTGAACTTCCTTCCTTTCTTCTCTCTCTCTCTCTCTCGGAATTGAGAAACGGATTAACTTAGAGTTTACGAAGTAAAACTGTTCGTAAAAATATCACTGTCAGGTATTTATACGAGCCCGGTGAACTTGAAGGCGGTAAAAAAAGAGCGACTGATCCTATTTGGAGTGTTACCACACATAAGATATCCACCGTGACAAGATCCTCAGGTAGACCCGCAATCTACAGACTGGATTCAACTGCTCCTCAACGTGGATTTGTACGTCAACAATTACAGATAATTCCCGATAACACACAATTACCACCCAAATCACTTAACTAGCTCCAAGGGTGCCGGCACCCTGACGTCGATTACATTCAAGACAGGTCAACATGATATTTTCTCGTGTATGACCAAGATTGTTATTTTTTCTATCTACGGTAAATTGTCTTGGATTATTTTTCAGATACCGCCATAACATTATACAATTACAACTTGCACAATGATTATTCTGTTGTTGTTTCAGCGCATTAATAAAATCAACATCAAGATTAAAATCGCGTTTGTTTTTTTATCACACTGTTATAACCAGATAATTTTTTTCTTATTATATCGCTTTGACATTCGTCAAGGCCTCGACGATCGAGGTCATCACTAATCACTGACGAGTCCGTGACGATTCGTCTTAATTGAGATATTTTTCTAACTCGAGATGCAGCGAGATAAACCAAGTTCGACCATTCGATACGATCATCAACGATCCAAACAACTGTATCAGTAGTAGTTAATTCCTGAGATGAATGAATTATCATTGCGTATCCAGACGTCCATGGGGATTTATCAGCACGTAGAGCATCTTCAACAACATCAACATCAACTGTGATAATATCATTCAAAACAAGATTCTGTTTCCTTGACTCTGTCAAGTGTCCTAGTATATCAACGTCAATATTTTGCCGTCGCGTATCTGCTGGTCGATAACATAACGGAACTGGCAACGTTGGAAATTTTTCTCGTTGTAACTGAAACAACTCCCGCTGAAGTGTATCACGAACTATCTTTCTACTTGCAACTATCAAATCGTTTGGTCTCCACGCGCGTAAAAAGTCTTTCATGGGTGTTTCTGAAATTATCTCGCGCATTACTTCACACTGAATTTTATTTGGTTGTAGTCAGATTAATTTTTTAAATTCCTTCAACGTTGCATCAAGTGCCCTATGATCATCATTAGATACTTCTTCGAAGTGGTCAACGAAATTTTTCAGCCATCCATGTGGAGATGGTCCAGCTACGGGTGGTGGTTGACCGTGATCGCCGCACATTATCACAGCAGTATTTCTTGTTAATAACCAATCAAGAAATGTTTTTAGTGTTTCTAGTGGTACAGTGCATATTTCATCCCATATTATAAGCCTTGGAATGTATTTTTCGGTCATCCTTAAAGATGTCCATGTATCACCCTTCCATCGGAAAAAGCTGTGATAAGTACATGATTGTACTCCTCGTTGTTTCATCTCTCGCGCTAGTCTATGTGTAGGTGTCAGAACAATCATATCTGAATTCTGAAATAGTTCGATAGCTCGAGTGGTTTTACCAGAACCGCCAGGTCCGTTTAGATAAATCGTTTTGTGTCTAGTTATTGGATCGTATATCGATGGTAACAACGAAGTTGTCGACGATTGATATTTTTTACAGTAAATATCTTTAACCACAACATTAGCGGATTCGGAATAATCGAGCATATATTCCTTTTTTATTCTCCACGAACCCCACGATGCATAAGTGCCTATGTTTAATCCTTCTAACAGTATTGAATGTTTTTTACTTATATAAAACGAATCAGTAGCAACTCTGACAGCTAGTGTAGAAACCTTATTTATCATCGATAATAGATTTATTGAAACATATGCTAACATCGATGATCTTAAATGAGTATACTGAGGTGACTGACCGTCCATGTAGCTCACAATTGTACCTAGTTTATTTCCATTTGACAAGAAAACTGTTTCTCGACTTATAAACGTGTTCTTGTTCGTTGTATTATAAAATCTAACTCAACATCGTCCATGATCAGTCTTGTACAATGTCGTCTGTGATCATATGCTCCTCCTTGGGTGAATTTGCCGATTATTTTTCTACCAAGATCCTTTGAATCGGTTTCATCCGAATGTGGTAACCAAACCTCGGTTTGTTTTCGGTATGGTATAATTGCTTCGCTGATCGTCAGCGATATTAATATCGCACAATCAAGCATATACCGTAATAGTACAATTGGTGTCCACATTTTTTCTGAAAAATGTTTTCCAAACCAAACATAACAAATTGGATGAAGTCCTTTAGACATTTCTAATGACTCGATGTGAGCGAATCCAGTCAGGTCAAAATCCGGTAATGGTCTATTTATCGATACTCGCGTCATTTCGTGCGTCGGATGACCGAATCGCTCAAAAGACACAGAACAATCTCCGTATCCAAGAAAACTTCCGGGATAACATGCAACCATATCAACTGAAATAACATCTCTGTGATTGTATTTAGTATTCCACAATCCGCCGTGTCCATATTCGACACAACTGGATACTATGTCATCAAGAAAATCAAACCTAGTTGGTTTCCACGAATTTTTCTTTCTAGCAAAATGAGCCGCAACTGACGGAACAGTAAAACAGTTGTTCAATAGTTCGTCAGTATCATCAGTATATTGCAGCGCAAGATTTTTCATTTTCTCGTGAAGAAGATCTGTTCGATAAATAACGCCATTTGGTCTCACAAACTGATCAAATTGATTTTTTTCTTCCACGCAAGACTGAAATAACCATACTGACACAGGATCGTTTTTACTTATTTCGTTAATAAAATCAAACATACCTCCCCCAGAATTATCTATGGGATAACATTTAACAGTTCGATCTCGTGGAAATATTGTTACTGCGTTAGTCCACGCGTGTGCGTTATTATCAATAATTTCGATCGAAGCTCCTTTTGATCTATATTTTGATTCATACAAAATCTCTCCTGTTATCGTCGCTACGGTTATTGGAAATTTTTTTTCCTAACTCAGCGACATCTTTGATAGATGTTTAACCATTTCTCCCCACGTCTTTATTATTTTAGTCTTTTATCCGTTAGACCGTTTCCACGAGTCGAAACCGTAAAATGTTCTGTTACTCGTTCAGCTACACAATCTATTTTTGACAATTTCATCGGCGCTAGTTTATCAACGCTGGGTTTTTCATTTATCACATAGATTCCATAAATAACAGCGGTCACAGGATATGCTCGTTCATAATACGGTTTGTCAATATCTGTCAATAGACCTGGTTTGGAACCTCTACTTAGTAAGACATTTTTTTTATTACCGTGGACAGGATCATATTTGTCACGGATAATCCAACCATCTGTTTCTGTCAACACGACAAATTTTATTCTGAAAAGATATTTGCGATTATCAAGATAGTTAATGATAATTGCTGCTCGTTTTCGTTCATCATAGCGTTAATGATATTTTTGTTGCGTATATCTTGAACGTTGACCAGCCATGAGATGCACCATCTGTGTGAAATTCTTTCTTGGCGTCGTGAATTTTATTAATCAAGCCCTTGTTTTTCGGATCAACCAGATCTTGCATTGGTAGGTTAGAAGATATTCTGTCGAGATTAAATCTACTTGTTTTCCAAGGCTTTATTCGGGATAATCTATCGAATTCGTTCATATTATATTTCAAGCAAATATTTAAATTAAAATATTATGTATACAATGTCTCAATGCAAATGGCTCATGGTGGGTTCATTGACTCGTTGTAATAAATCCTGTAAAAAGGAATTTTGTGGACAACACATGCTAAACGTTCACCGTGGAAGCTTAGGACCAATACCATGTCTGCGATGTGGTGCTGGAGTACGAAGAAAAACACAGTTGTGTGCGTGTTGTGGTGGTAAATGATACAGAGAGCTTAAAAGATATTATGACAAAAAAAAAATAACGTCAGTGACGGAGCTATAAAATCCGTGGAGGATTATCTAACTAAGTATTCAGACAAATTATGATTTAAACAAATAATATTATTGTATAATGGAGCAAAATATGAACCACGAGTTTATAAAGCATCCTATAATAACAAACTACGAATCAAATATTGATGGTATGATCAGAAATTGTCGATTGAAAGTACCAGATGGTTTTATTAATAATCATGGTTATCTATTGTTTACTGTTGGGAAGAAAACTTATCTCTGTCATCGTTTCACATATGAGTGTCACAAGGGGTTGATCAAAGACGGTCTTGTAATCGATCATATCAACGGGGTGAAAATTGACAATAATTTATCCAGTCTTCGAGCTGTTACACAGAGCGAGAACTTAACACGTGATAATACTGGGAGATGTAAAACAATTGCAAGGAGGGCGGTAAAGTCTACAAATACAGAAACGGGTGAAGAAATTATATTTCAATCAACAAACGCGGCTTCGAAATACTTTCGAAATACTTTGATATCTGCATGCCTTCAGTACGTTTTGTCGCGGAAAATATATACAAATCCACTTTCTCAAAAAAATGTAAGCAGAAAATCACCTTCCAATATTGTTAATGAGATAAACTATCATCATTACCTCGAATTATATTTAATAACCATTTATTATTTTGGGTCGCAGCATTTCCCCCATATACTACTGAATTTTTAATTATGCGAAAGGGAGATTACTTCTGTAATATATAGTTTTCTTCGTAAATTTCCGATTTTTATTGTCGTGATTGGTTAATTAATACCAAAGAAAGGTATTTATGGTTTCTAACTTACAAAATAGAAAAATAAACATATTTTTCATCACGAGTTATTTTTAAACCTGTTATGAGAAAATCGAGGCACAACACGCTGTTTTTAATGCAGATATTTACAATCTGTTCAGAATTGCACAAGTATTTAAACCGATCTGTAGGTGGTGGTACCGTGGTAATACAAAACACGCTGTTAGTGCAAGATCTTGGCAGAAACCGCTGTTTTTAATGCACAAGTATTCATAACCAATGTTTATAATACAGAAATTTACAATCTGTTCATAACCTCTGTTTATAATACAGAAATTTACAATCTATTCATAACCACTGTTTATAATACAGAAATTTACAATCTATTCATAACCACTGTTTATAATACAGAAATTTACAATCTATTTCAGAACCGTTGTTTTAATACAGAAATTTACAATCTATTCAGAAATACAAAAATTTACAATCTATTCAGAAATGCTGTAGCTATATAATAACCTTTGAAACATATATGGTTAGATGAATTCGATAGCTCACTTGGTAATGCATCTGGCCGTGATGCTCGAGGCCGCAGGGTCGAATCCCATGACTGACAACCGTCGGTGGTTACGCATGTTAGCGATTTTTATAATGAATTGGGGCGCCGCCACCCCCCTACGCTCAACAGAACCCTCCAAACCACATATCACCGGTGGTTGATACATATTTTGTATCACCCACGGGCTGATCATTGGGGGAGGGGTGTTCTGTTGAGCGTAGAAAATGGCCTCATTTCATTCATTCATTCATTTCATCTCATTTCATCTCATCTCATTTCATTACATATATTTCATTTCATTACATATATTTCATTTCATACTTAATGAACCTGCAAAAAGACTCGAATAGAGGTTCATTCATTGAATATATGTTTGTGCGGTCCTTAATTAAGATTCTCATTCATTCATTGCATACTTACTGAGCTCGCTAAGACACTCGATTAGGGGCTCGTCATTCATAATATATGTTTGTGCCGTCCTCCCTCTTGGGCCTCTAGACCGTTGTTTGACGGGTTAGGGGCTTTCGTAGAGGGTAGTATTTCGTGTGCCCGTTGAACTTGGTAGAATGCGGTGGCAAGCTACGAGTTCTGGGTTGTACTGTCCTTACCCCTTCCTGAACTTGCTAAAAGACTCGAATAGATGTTCATAGGGGAAATATTTTTTTTTTATTTTAAATATATATATATACTAAATAATGAACTACGAAAATATTAATGATGTAATTGTTGCTATTAAAAAATTGGAAAAAGATGGAATTAATATATCCGATGAACTAAATCCTGAAAAAATAGTTTCTTATTTTGAAATTTTACAACAACGTAAAAACCAAGGAATACACACACTATCATCTGAATATAAGTTCATGAAACGGATTCAGGCGGCGATGTTTCAGTCGCTAGCTACTGTAGAAGATAATCAGGTGAAGGAATTCGTTCCTCTCTCTGCCGCAGTAGAAAAAATTAGATTGAAGTTATCCCACGAGTACGAGGAAAAGAAAACAATTAGTACTCGCATAAGACTATTAAGAAAAATTATGTTAGCGAGTAACGTAGTACAAAATAATTCCGGTGAAAATGAAGATGACTGGCCTGACCACGTGTAGATCTTTGATCAGAAATATTATTCTGAGATTATATTTATTCTGAGATTATATTTATTCTGAAATATTTTATTTATTCTGAAATATTTTATTTTTTCTGAGATTATATTTATTCTGAGATTATATATTTTCTGAAATATTATATATTTATTCTGAAATATTTTATTTTTTCTGAAATATCATATATTTATTCTGAAATATTTTTTTTATGAAATATTATATATTTATTCTGAAATATTTTATTTATTCTGAAATACTTTATTTATTCTGAAATATTTTACTTTTTCTGAAATATTATATATTTATTCTGAAATATTTTATTTATTCTGAGATTATATTTATTCTGAAATTATATTTTTTCTGAAATGGATGAGCTAGTTGATACTCAGAGTCATGCAAACCAATCAATTTCGTAATTTTGATGGGCTAGTTGGTACTCAGAATCATGCAAACCAATCAATTTTGTAATTTTGATGGGCTAGTTGGTACTTAGAACTATGTAAAATGATCAAATTTTCAGAAAAAATAAAATATTTCAACATTTGTTATTTTTAGTCAAATTTGTCAAGGAAAATTTGTCAAATTACAATTATTCGTCAGGTTAAACCTCGAGCGGTTTTCTAATTGATTTATCGATAAATCGTTAAAAATCAGTAAAATTAGCTCAAAAAATGAGATTTTTCATGTGATTTTTGTTAATTTTTCTGGTAATTTTCGAAAAAAAAATGAGGATTTTAACGATTTATCGATAAATCAATTACAAAACCGCTCGAGGTTTGACCTGACGAAAAATTGTAATTTGACAAATTTTCCTTGACAAAACGACTAAAATAGCTCAAAAAATAACAAATTTGACTAAAAATGTTAAAATATTTCTGATAAAATAAAATATTTCTGATAAAATAAAATAAAATAAAATATTTCAGAAAAAATAAAATAAAGTATTTCTGATCAAAGATCAATGATCAAAGATCTATCATTACGATAAAAGTCTTTCTACGATCAGAAATCTAAGACTTTACATGTAGATTGACAATCAATTCCTCCCCACGCAGGTCAATTAAGCGATTAAGGTGGTCTGTGAGTTTGAAATTTATTCGTGACAAATACTGATTATGTGTACGTAGATAAACATGATTGGTTGGTACTTGCACGATCAAATCGCCAGGGGGAACTTTTGGTGTGAACGTGTATAGGATGTATCCTTGTTGAGCCTGATTTGATTTTCCAAGATCTATTTGATAACTGCCTTCGATTACGTCACAAACTAGATTAACCGCGATTGTCCATGTTATATTAACGATTTCCGGAGACACGTGTCTGCCACCGCCGTGTGGATCATTATTATATCTAAGAACAGTTGCTGGTGGGGCTGTGTTTCTCCACGCTTCGATTATTTTAGGAAAAAATTCATCAGTGACATCACTGACAGATTTTCTTAATCCATTTGGATTATAATCAGGGAACTTAAACGTTACAATGTTAGCTTCGGGTATTTTGTATTTGGTTGCGAAAAACCTTCTATAATCGCCCGATGATTCAAAAACCAGGTTTATGATTCTGTTATGAAAATATTAAATGGTATCAGCTATATGATTTAAAATTTCTATTCGTTTAATAATTTCTTCACGCGTAGATGTCAAATCAGACAAATATTCATAAAAAAGAACACGTAAATTATCTAGTTGTTCTTCATGGTCTGAATTTATGATATCAATGACATTATTGATATTTATATCGTAAAATGAATTATACAGGTTATTACTGTTATCAGCGTTGTGTAAAAGCCAATAATGTTCACCAATATTATTGACACGAAATTGATCCCGTTTATCCCATACCCGTTTTTCTATGTTCCACAAAAAACTCGTATAATTCATTTTAATATTATGATGAAAACTTTTCGTCGATGTAAAATCAGCCCGAGTTGGTTCTGGTATCTGTGCAGGTATTGGTGGTGATATTTCAGGCCAACCTAGTACGGATCTTATCGTGGACTGATAAATATCAACGACGTAATCAGGAGAGTTTATTTCGATTGAAGAAGACAGTGTTGGTTCATGAATATTGATTGATATTTTTGCTTCTTTTCCTGTTATTGATTTTATTCTACGAGCAAATTCATCATTGATTTGTTCGATCTCATAACTGCCAGTTGGTATTCCAACAACAACCCAGTCAGGTTTTCCATCGGGTTTGTTTTTATTAGCAAATACAAGTGAGTTATTTGCTGGTGTACCATTAAATGATCTCGATCTGATGTTTGGGCAACTATGGTATACTCGTAATTGCGCTAGTGCAATTTCATTCGCGCGAATTGCAGTTGGAAAATTGATGTTAAATTCAGGATTAATCGAGCTTAGCGAGATCATCGTGGTCTTGTGCGGGGTTGTGTTCGTCACGATCTGCTGGAGTAATTCCGTCATTATTAATACTCGTACCTTTAATACCAGCGCAGTTGTATATTTTAATCATCTCTGAAAACTCAAAATCGGATATAATTCCATCATTGAGACTCGCTGATAACAACGAGGAAAACCTCGTGTATGCGACAGTTGTTATGTGTAATTTTATCTTGTAATCGGATAATTTTTCATTCGTGCAAGTACATATTTTTTTGCAATGATATTAAGCACACCTGCAGTCGTTGTTGCAGCTGAAATACAAATAGTCACAGCTACTGGTGCCATCACTGTTACCGCGGATAATATTATTCTAGCTCCAGCAACAACAGCGGATACTGAATAAACAACAACGTCGATGATAACTAATCGTCGTTGATACTTTTTTATTTTATTGTATATTGTTCGACTCGATCTTTTAAGTTCGTTTGCCATTCACGCGCTTGATTGTACCTAAATTTTTGAACGTCGATTTTATGCAGTAAATAATTGAGGTGTTTCAGCTACAAATTCCAAACACCACCAGAAAGATGTTGCGTTTAATGTCTTATCAGCTGCTTCCAGTGTAAATATTTCTTCGGTTCCTTTATTTAATACAACAGTCACAACACCGGAAAACTTATCAGTTGAATGACGTCATGGATACGTTGTAAATACTTCAAATTTTGCAGCACTAAACACAGAAAACCTGTACACGCCAGTGACTGTTGCGGTATATTTGAAAGTATTATTCTGCACTGACCATGTTGCGAATCCCGATGATACCGTGTATACGATGTTGGTAATATGCCCGGGAGTTATTCCAGCTGGGATTTTAATCAGACTGGTTTTATTAACGATCTCAGGAATCCCCGCTACGATGTTTTGTTGTGTTTGTTTGATCGTGTCTAGGTTAGTTTTGATATCAACCAGTTTTATGTCAACGGCGTGCGGAGTGCCGAGGAATTTATCTATGGATTCATCGCTTTTTTGAAAATTTCTTCGAAATCTTCCAAAAGCGCCCACGTGAACGTCATACTCGGCCCGCAACGTGGATAATTTGCCATCAACGGTGCCATAGTTGACGTCGACGTATTTTTTTGTTGTTGCGTCTTCGTCGGATGTTGGATCTCTTAAAACTACTATCTTATTCCCGTTCATGCTGAGTTCACCTGTCATTGTGTCACCGGTATTTTTCACGCGATTAGCAACACTTGCTGTAATTTGATTTCTGATGGTTAAAAACGATATACTTGAATCCCTAATTCTGTCGCTGTCAGTAAACACGGGTATATTATCCGTGACCGCACCAAGTACTCGTCGAACTATATCATTCCATTTGATATTGCTCGTTTTTAATTTACCATGTCGATCCTGAAAAATAACAACCTCATCTGGGTCAACTCCAGCCAGGTTCATAATATCAGCGAGGTCATCCATAGTCGCGTACTTCGATAGATCAACGTCATCGGACTTTTTCTTAACGCGTGAAGAAGATCTTCTTCCGTAAATATCAACCATTATAATCTAAGATCTGTTTAAAACGCTTTACGCGCAACGAAGCGGTTGCTTGTATAATCATTCACGACTTTATGTGGTGGTTTGGATGATTTTGATATAGCGTTAAGTACATTAATTACTTCACGGCCGCATATTGGCGGATCTGTCATTGTTTGTGTGGGTAGCGTTGAATACCAAACTCTGGAACCAGAGGTTCTTGCGTGAAGTGGTGCAACATACTTGATAAACTCACTGGGTGGAGCTAACCCGTATGAATCAAAATAAACGATTCCACGTGGATGAACCGCGTATGATACCCAATGAGTCCCAGGTCCTGAATTCTAGTCGAGATTGATAATACCTGTTTCGAGTTTGTTTGGTTGTTTTGGTAATTGATCTCGCATAAAAACACCTCTGAAATTTTTTATTTTTAATCGTTTAGCATCATGAAGTAAATCAAAATTTGATGCTGGAGCATCTAACGAAGTGATCCTGGAAGCCTTAGACCTCTCCCCCAACAAGATCCTGGCAATCTTAAGCCGCGTGCCTTTTTTGTATCCATTTCCTGTTGCTTTCTTTACAGCCATTCCAGCAGCTGTTCCAACAGCACCTTACGCGGCTGCTTTTGCTACGGCTGGAGCGGCAGCAGCTATTAACGCTGAAATAGCCGCGAGAAGTGGAAAATACCACCGGTTTTAACCGAATCCTTAATCGCACCCGCAGAGAGATTGAGTTTGCCGCCTGTTTTTTGATTGTTTAGCGCCGTTGAAATGTTTAAGCTGGGTTCTGATAATGATAGTTTATTTTGACCACCCGTGATCTGATCTCGCTTTAGTGATATTTTCATTCTGCAGTTTTTGGCTGAATTTGATTGAAGGTTTTTAATCTGACCAGGAGTCAGACTGACGCTAACGTGATGATATGGCATTTTATGATTATACTCGTGTTTTAAAATAACATGATTAAAGATTTTCCACTGGTGCATCAACGACCCTCATTCGACCACTACCACCTTCAAGTAACATGGCTTTATCGCTGAGCATAACCGCGATTGCTCTGTAGGTGCCGCGAATAAGTGGTGGACCAGCTATATCAGGAGGAAGGTTAGTAACACGAGCTCGAAAGTGTATATCAACGACAGATTGTTTGGATAAATCAAGAGGTTCCAACGAAAAGTAATAAATCTGATACAGTTTTGTAAAATCTAACTGTGATATTTGCAGCCCAGTATCCACGTTTTGATCACGTCCCATAAATGACATCAAACGATGATATGCACGCGCTACCTGATTTTGATCAAAATTTAACAATATATCCTCAGCTGGTTCTTGGTGTCCATTTATCCGCAAGGAAACTTCATTAACTCCAAGGTTGTCAAATATCATATGTGAATGTTCCTGATTATTCGTCCGAGCATTACCTTGCAGCGCAATAAAAATATATCGTGGCGCAGAAACACTTTGTTGTGATGCTATATTCCATGTAAATAAACCATTAACAGAACTTAGAGCAGCATCTGTGGTTACTGTTAACCATGATAGCAATGATTTACCGCCTTGATCCATAAAAGAGAGTAATTTTTGTTCTTCAACAATAGATGGAATCATTACTGGCATCCACAATGAAAGCTTCGTTATATTTACTTTACCATCAGCAACACCAGTACCTCGCCAGACTGCATCATTATCATCACCTTTTCTTACGAGCGCAACTGTGTGTTTAGCTCCAAAGATGACCTTTCTAACATTTCTGCAAAATCCAAAGATGTGAGACAATGGAATTGCACATGAAATTTTTTTATCATTTCCTGACAACGCTGCTCGGCGTGTTGCAAATCCTAGGTTGTAATTCGCATTAACACTTTTTATAATATCAAAATCACCTGCTGGTCTATCCTCATGTTCAAAATCAACTGTTTGTGGATCAAATGCAGTATTTCGTGGTGTCAGTAATTTAATATACTGAACATGATCAGCGTGATTGGTAATATCCTTAGCAAACATCATTGTTGGACCGGCTGATCTTTTGTAATCATCAGAATATCTCGCTAGACCTATTATTGTTGTAGCAACATCGACATCCTTCTGAATTGATTCAATATTTTTTCCATCAATCATGTATGTTGTTCTATCAAACAGTGCCATAATCCCGTTGTTGACAAAACCAACACGCAAATTGGCACCATATGGCATATTAGCTACAACATTCGTTACAAGTCTACCTTCAACTTCAATAAACGCCTCAGCGGGTAAAAAATATCTACTTGTATCCTGAACCTGTAATTCGATTCTTCCCCGCTGATTTGGTTGTCTTGCGTCATAGGAATAAAATTGATAATCACTTACCGATTCATCTTTGAGGACCGGTGCATCCATGTCAAATGCTGGGTCGGATATACATTTAAATATTTTATTGTAATTATCATTTTTCCAAATGGTGATCTAAAATTATCATCGTCGGCGAAGACCGCTTCCTGCTATTAAATTTGCTGTTATATTTCTTTCTGCTTCTTCAGATAATTCCGCTTGTTTTTGATTTGCAGCCTGATTTATTATTTTACTGAATTTGCTGGCATAACCTCAGTACTTGGTAATTTTACTGGTTGTTGTTTTCGTCTTATTAATCGTGCTAGTCTATCTTTGATCGCCGAGAACGCCTTACCAGCAACATTGACAATTGCATCAGGAGCTTTTTCACGAACAGCCTCAATAGCCTTCATCCCTAATTGTTTTGCAATCGGTATTGCTTTTGGAGCCATCCTTCTAAATAGACCCTGAACAACATCACCAAGTCCATCTCCGTAAATTACTTTGTAATTTGGCAGTCGTGAGTTTACTACCCTGACCTGTATGGATTTACGATGATTATTGTGTATGATCATTTTTATATACTGATTAATTAATTGTTTAGTCGCTGTGATAATCATCAGCAATTTCATCAACAAGGGAACGATAAATGCTGCGATCCATAATACCGCCTTGAAATAATCTTCGACAAATATCAGATATTTCATTAACAATTTCTGTTGAGTTATTTCCGGCACGTTTTCCCCCTATGAGAACTTCTAACCGTGACACGTCATTGAGGATATTATTAGGACAAACAAAATTATTTCCCAAAGCACTGCCAGTAGCTCCTTCTTCTGTTGTTTTCTTAAATAGTCTTAAGGGTGATCTTTCTTCTGTTGTTTTCTTAAATAGTCTTGAGGGCGATACTTCTTCTTCCTCACTTATTGTTCTGAGAGATTGTGATATTTTTGACTTTTTTGTGCAAGATACATGTCTATTTTTCTGCGATAATCATTATATACCTCATCATTGGAATAAACTCTATCTTTATTGTAATATATACGATATGTCCATTTATACCAGATTTCGGGATTACTAATACGAGCGGAACTATATTCAATTTTTAAAAGTTGTTCTTTTTTATCCTTGCTTTCTGCTGCAAGTTTTGATTACGTATCAATATCCCTAATTTCTTTTATGAATCTGATACCCCCTTGGTAAATTTATTGCTCAGCATAATCATTTCCCTTTCATCGTGTTCCTCTTCTTCTGGTTTTATTAATTCACGATCTTTCATATCACCTATCTCAGTAGGAAGTTTTCCAATACCTTCAAGTATTTCTTCACCAACGGGTGGAGGTTGAGCTGCAGCTATGTCAGTTGGAAAATCTCGTAAAATCCTTTTTGTTTTTTTAGTTCTCGCTGCTACTTTTTCAGTCTGCGCTGCAGTTTGTTCTAATACTGGAAAAATACCCTTTTTTCTCTTCTCATCATCCTCAATATCTCCCCATATAGTTTTTTCAACAGCCGCTGAAGCTTTTTCAGTAGCTGTAGTGACGGGTTTAACTAGTTTTTTAATGTCTTCTTCGTACTCAACTTGTGCTTCTTGACGTTCTTGTAGTTTTTTTCTAAATGAATCTCTAACAGGAAGAAATTTTTTGATTGCTTCTAATCGTTCTCGAGCTAGCCTTGCAGTATGAGATTCCGGATGTACCATTTTATTATAACATAATGATTTAATTCTAACAGCATAGGGGGCATGACCTGAAGTTGGTTCATTTTTTTTTTGTAATTTCACGAGTTTTCTAATTAACCGGAGTCCTCAATCATTTATTTCCAGGAAATATTCAGCTCGAAAGAAGCCTTATTTCAGTTTTTGGACGCTTCCAAAGTCGGTCTGTTCGCCACCTCTGCTGCTAGCAAGTTAAAAAGAAATGAAAGAAAGACAATAAGCATATAAAAATACAAGAAAGATTAGTTTTTCAAGCACTTTGCATCTAGAAACTGTATATATGAAATTACAACTATTTTAATGCTGTAGACAATGCATTTCTAAACAGTTACAAATTACCAGCAAAAATGTTTTTGTTTCGTTACATCCAGCAGCAGAGGGGGCGAACAGACTCTAATTGACTCACCCTCGAATTAAAAAAAAAGGCCTTCCTGAAAATCGCAAAAAATTCGCCGAAAAAAGGAATCGCGGTGACTTGGTGCGAGTAGGAGACTTCGCCCTCACTGCTGCTATTAATTAAAAATTGTATCAAGACTGACTCACTATCTCGACCTTGGGTCATGTAAGTTTATTGTTATAAATCTATGTGGGGACAACTGAGCCTGACTAAATAAATTTTTAAACTTAATTATATCCATATCCCCACTACACTAAGTCTGATGAATATTTCGTATAGTACGTGTATCAACTCCATTAAATACGGCTAAAATATTGCAGTTGTCTCTGATCACTTTTGGTATTTGTGTGTACAGTTGAGTAACATAAATTACATCTGTGATTTTATGTCTACCGCGTGAAAATATTCTAGCTGGATTTGCCTGTTTGTCTAGCATTATGTCGTCGTATACAACTAAATTATCAATAAACCCATCAATATCATCTACAGGCAGCGCTTTATCGATATCATTAATAATTTCAATAACATCATCACCGTTTTCATTTAACAACTTTGCGCTCTCATTAAAGTCTTTTAACACTTCATAGCATCTCTGGTCATCTACAGAAGGAGCAACTAAATATAACTTATCCCATTTCAACCACCTCATTATCAAATTAAGCATTAGTTGTGTTTTACCACTTCCAGATGGACCTATGATAATCATTCGGATAGAATTTGGTAACGTAGCATGATGCTTGACCGGCTCTTGTTTTCTTGTCGCTGAGAAATCAATTACATTCATGTTGTAGAAATATAATAAAGAATATGGATTTATTTTGTGTGAAATGCGGGGCGAGTACTCCCACAAGTGGACTTAGAACTATTATAACAAAAAATAACAGATCAGTAGTTACAGATAAGTGTGAACAAGGTGGTACAAAGAAATCTAAATTTATTTCTAATCCAAACAATATTTTTTTTTAAAAGAGGAGGTAATATTGCCGCTCAGATAACAAAGTTACCAGGAACACCATGGGATACGTCCCCAGGAGAAAAACATCTTCCAGGATATAATTACTGTGGTCCTGGTACTCGACTTGATATCAGGCCTGACAACCAAGATCAACCAAAACCAGGTGAATATCCAGTAAATGCTATTGATAAAGCGGTCATGCTCATAATGTAGCTTATAAAAGTAAAAACCTACAAGATAGACATATCGCCGATGTAAAATTAATTCATGCGTTAAATTCAATAAAAATTAAATCTTTCAAAGAATCATTAGCTAAATGGTTAGTAAGATCTGCGATGAAGGGTAAGCTTGTATTAGGAGCTGGTAATTAATCAACCGATTATTATCATAATGGAGTCGATTTATTATAGCCCAGGAGGATACTGGAAAGGAAGAGCAACAATTAGTAAACTCGCCGAAGCAGCAGGTGTCGAAAGTGTTGCTGCTGAAAAATGGTTAGCACGAAAGGCAATATGGCAAATTTACCTACCACCACCTAAAACAATAGAGTACGCACATTTTGATGTCAGTGTTCCAAATGAAGTTCAGCAGGTGGATATTTTGTTTTTGCCACATGATACTATCAAAATTGGAAGACGTCGATTAATACGCGTTAACTGTCGTTGATGTTGCAAGTAGATACAAGGAAGCAGAGCCGTTATCAACAAAGACAGCAACTGAAGTAGCTTCTGCGTTTGAACGAATTTATCGACGTGGACCCTTGCAATGGCCACAGCTGTTACAATTTGATCCTGGCAGAGAATTTCAAGGTGCAGTATCATTGCTGATGAAAAAACATAATGTCAAAATCAGACGAGGACATACTGCAATTCGTCGTGATGAGGCAGTTGTTGAACGATTTAATCGAACGCTTGCTGAGCGGTTATTTGGATATCAATACGCGAAGGAAATAATTCAAGACAAAAGATCTCGCGGATGGGTTGCAATATTACCAAGTGTGATAGCTGCGTTAAATAATGAAATCACTCGAACAACTTTTATGAAACCTATTAGCGCGATCACAGAAAAACACATACCCGTACAACGACGTGATTTTACAAAACAACCAGTGCTGGGCAATGTGATTGTAAGATATTTATATGAACCAGGTGAACTTGTAGGTGGTAAAAAAAGAGCAACTGGTCCTGTCTGGAGTATTATTCACATAATATTTCCAGCGTGGTAAGATCCGCGGGTAGACCTGCAATCTACAGACTAGATTCAACTGCTCCTCAACGTGGATTTACACGTGAATAATTACAAGTAATTCCTGAAGACACGCAACTACTACCACTATCACTTAACTAGCACCTCTAGCCTATTACATTCAAGACAGGTCAGCATCACATTTTCGCGTGTATGACCAAGACTATTATCTTTTCTATACACGGTAAATTGTCTTGGATTATTACTCGAGTACTGCACAACAATATACAATTACAGCTTGCATAATGATTATTCTGCTGCTGCTTTAGCGCTATGACAAATTCAACATCGAGATCAAAGTCTCGTTGTTTGTTTTTTTTTTGTCACTTTGTTTATAACCAACTGGTTTTTTCTTACTATATCACTGTCATCGAGGACATCATTGATGGTTTCTGTAGAGTATATGACAATTCTCCGCAGCTGAGATATTCTTCTGACTCGAGACACTGCGAGATAAACTAAGTTTGACCATTAGACACGATCATCGACAATCCAAACTCGCGTATCAGAGATGGTTAACCCCAGAGATGAGTGAATTGTCACTGCGTATCCTAAGTCCACGGAGATTTATCCGTACTCAGCGCATCCTCAACAACACTGACATCAACTGCGACAACATCATTTAATACGAGATTCTGTTTCTCAGTCTGTCCTGGTATATCAACGTCGATATTCTGTCGTCGTGTATCAGCTGGTCTATAACACAATGGTACACGTAGGTCTAAAAACATTTCTTTATGCAACTGAAATAACCGCTGTTGAAGTGTATCACGAACTATCTTTCTACTTGCCACTATCAAATCATTTGGTCTCCACACCTGCGAAAAGTCGTTCATAGAAGTTTCTGAAATTATTTTACGCATGATTTCACATTGAATTTTATTCGGTTGTAGTCTGATTAATTTTTTAAAGTCCTTTAATTCTACATCAAGAGATCTATGATCATCAGTTATCTCCGAGTAATAATCCACAAAAAATTTTAACCACTCGTGCGGAGATGGCACAACAAACGGCGGTGGTTGACCATGATCGCCGCACATGACCACAGCAGTATTTTTCAATAACAACCAATCGAGAAACATTTTTAATGTATCTTCAGATACTGTGCATACTTCATTCCAAATAATAATTTTTGGAATATATTTCTCTCCCATTCGGTGAGGAGTCCATGTGTCACCCTTGTATCGAAAAAAGCTATGATAAGTACACGATTGCACTCCTCGTTGTTTCATTTCTCTTGCGAGTCTGTGTGTAGGTGTTAAAGCAACCATATCATCCGAACTCTGCCGAAATAATTCGATCACCCTAGTCGTCTTACCAGAACCTCCCGGTCCGTTTAGATAAACAGTCTTGTGTCTGGATACTGGATCATACACAGATGCCACAGACGATAATTCTGATATCTGATTACTTTTTAAATAAATATCTTTAATCGTAATATCTGCGGATTCAGAATAATTATATAACACTTCTTGCTCTGTTCTCCATTCGCCCCATGATGCATCAGTACTTGTAAATTGAGTCAGTAATTCTGAATATTTTTTTCGATAGAAAATGAATCCGTAGTAACTCTGACTGCAGTGATAAGGAATCTGTTTATCATCGATAATAAATTTACAGAAACATAAGCGAGCATTGAAGATCTTAAATGAGTAAACTGAGGTGACTCACCATCAATATAACCAAAAATTGTACCTAATCGTGTTCCATTAGACAAGTAAGCGTTTTTTCGACTTACAAATATATCTGCCTTCGTTGCATCGGCGATAATACAATCATATTCAACATCGCCTATGATTAATAGTGCATACTGTCGTTTATGATCATATGCCCCACCTTGAGTAAATTTACCGATTATTCTTCTACCGAGCTCTTTTGCGGTTTTGTTATGATCAGGTGGTGGTCACCAAACTTCGGTCTGAGGACGGTATGATATAATTGCTTCACTTACAATCAACGATATTAATATTTTACAATCAAGCATATATCGTAATAAAACTATTGGTGCCCAGCGTTTTTCTGAAAAGTGCCTACCAAACCAAACTTCACAGATCGGATGAAGACCTTTAGCAAACTCGAATGATACAATACGAGCAAATCCGGTCAGAGTAAAATCAGGTAGTGGTCCATTTATCGATACTCTGGTCATTTCGTTTGTGGGGTGTCCAAATCTTTTAAAATATCCAGAACATTCTCCGTAAGCAAGAAAACTTCCAGGATAACACATGACCATATCAACCGAGATAACGTCACTGTAATTATACTTAGTATTCCACAATCCACCGTCTCCATATTCACAGCAACTTAGTTGTACGTCTTCGAGAAATTCAAATCGTGTTGGCTTCCACGAATTTTTCTCTCTTGCAAAGTGAGCAGCAACTGATGGAACTATAAAACAATTATTTAACAATTGCTCAATATTCTCTGTTGAAAATTTCTGCGCGAGATTTTTTATTTTTTCGTCGAGAGATTCTTTACGATATATTTCGCTGTTAAGTCGTACAAATTGATCATATTTTTCATCATCGGAACTCTGAAATAGCCATATTGATACAGAATCGTTTTTACTTATTTCGTGAATAAAATCAAACATGTCTTCGAGGTAAAATCTTACCGTTCG
This sequence comes from Sinohyriopsis cumingii, assembly GCA_028554795.2. Taxonomy (NCBI): domain Eukaryota; kingdom Metazoa; phylum Mollusca; class Bivalvia; order Unionida; family Unionidae; genus Sinohyriopsis; species Sinohyriopsis cumingii. The sequence goes on along the minus strand of CM068825.1, from coordinate 67,015,705 downwards.
ATCTCGTGGAAATATTGTGACTGCGCTGGTCCAGGCGTGCGCATTATGATTAATAATTTCAATTGGGGCTCCTCTCGATTTATTCTTTGATTCGTATAAAATCTCTTCGGTGATCATTGCTACTTTTATTGGAAATTTTAATTTATTTCCTAACTCGGCGACATCATTTATTGTAGCTCCGGTATCCTTGACCGATTCGGTCCATTTCTTTATTTTTTCACGTCGTAGATCCGTTAACCCATTTCCACGCATCGCGTTTGTAAAATGTTCGATTACCCGTTCGGCTACACAGTTCAGCTTTGAAAATCTCATTGACGCAAGATGATTAATGTTGGGATTATCATTTAGCTGATAAATTCCATAAATAACCGCGGTCATAGGATACGCTAGGGCGTAATATGGTCTGTCAATTCCAGTCAGCATTCCTGGCTTGGAATTCTTACTTAACACTGCGTTTTTTCCATTAGTAAGGACAGGGTAACGATTGTCACGGATAATCCACTCAGCGGAATCTGTTCCTGATAATGCAACAAATTTTATTCTGAAAAAATATTTTTGATCGTTGAGATAATCGATAATTGTTTTCGCCCGCTCATCGTTCATTGTAGCATTAATGACTTTGTCATCGCGTATAATTTTGAATGTCGACCACGTGTGAGATGCCCCATCATCACGAAATTCTTTTCAAGCACTCCGAATATTATTAATCAGATTATTCGTCGGATCAGCCAAAGTTCGCCTCCGCAAGTCAGGAGTTATTCTGTCAAGGTCGAATCTGGATTCAGGAAATGAAGTTTTCCAAGGCTTGATTGTAGATAATCTCCCAAACTCTTCCATATTATATTTAAAACAAGTATTTAAATTAAGATATTATATATACGATGACTCAAATAAGGAATTAGTGCAATTGATTGGTGGTATGGTCTTTAACTCCTTGTAGCAAATCCTGTGTAAATGAATCTGCGGACAGCATTTGCAAAGCGTGCGAAAAGAGAGAATCTTGGCCCAAAGCCGTGTTTACGGTGTGTTGTTGGAGTTAGAGGGAAATCACAGTTGTGTGTGCAATGTGGTGGTAAAAAATATAGAGCACGAAAGCGGTATTATCATAAAAAATAACAACCCTGACGTTGTCAAGGACTCTGCTCTTGGTAAGGTTACAAGAAACCCTGAAGATTATATAGCTAGATTTCAAGACAAATTATAATTTAAACAAATAATGTTATATATAAATGGAGCAAAAGGAATTTGTCAGACATCCTATCATCAAAAATTATGAAGCATCTCGTGATGGTGGAATCAGACATTGTCAGCGGATAAAGCCGGTTGGTGTTATTAAAAATGCCGGTTATTTTAGATTCAAAGCTGGGAAGAAAACTTATTTCTGTCATAAATTTATATTCGAATGTTTCTTAGGGGTGATCAAAGACTGTCTTGTGATCAATCATATTGACTCAGATCCCCAAAATAACTCTTTATACAACCTTCAAGCAATCACACAGAACGAGGATTGCAAGTTCGGAAACTGGTAAGTATGAAATTTATTTTTAGAAAAAGAACCGTCAAATCAAAAAAATTTAAGACTGGCGAAGAAATAATATTTCAGTCAATGTATGCAGCTGCCAAATATTTCGGTGTCTGCCAGCCTTCAGTTAAAAATGTCGCAAATAAAATATACAAATCCGCGATTTCTCAAAAGAATGAACAATGGATTTCATTTGAATACCTCCCGTTTGTATTAGATACCGATCCTTGATAAAACAACGGAGATAAATCTGCCGCGGATATGTAACGCGGTTGATAGAGTTATTCCCCTTGACACTGTCCCTGATTTTATCAAAGGAAATACATTTCAGAATATTTGTAAATAAATACTTTTTTACGGTTAATTATCTCCCAAAAGTCCCTCTCCGGAGTTACACTCCAGGGGTCATGTATTCCTAAAGTCACAAAATCTAACAGTTGAAAAAAAAAGCAATCTGTAATACTGTAATGTTAATTTGACAAACGCGGAAGAAAATAACTACGGTCTATCGAGCCTGTGTGTTACACCAGGAAGCGCTGGGCATGTCAGTACAGGTAAGTGTAATCGTTTACTTAAGATAAATGGAGTTTTTTAAGAAACAATATTCTCGTTTTACTGAATCCGTCCGGTTTCCTGGTTCATCTGTATTTTCTCAGCGATTGTAATTAATAAAAACAAACAGCGAGAAGTCACACAATTTCCTGAATTATTTTCAGGTATATATATTATCCAGAAAATAACTAACTTTTCAAATCTGTCTTGTTAAATAGAAAAACGTTTGTAATAGCGTATTTTCTCTGAATTTTTTGTTTGCAGAACTAAATTCAAGTTGTAAGAACTATTATTTATTTGAATACAACATAGGTAACTTGATAATAATTGTTGAAACATATCTGTCAGATGTATCCGTAGCTCATTGCTAAAGCATAGAACTCTGATACTCGAGGTCTGGCGATCGATGCGAATATTTCGCGATTTTTCTATATAAAATCGGGGCCTAGTCTTCGCCTCGAAACTCAGCAGGAAAAAAACACATTGACATGTCACCACGTGGTGGGTGCCCTTTTGCACTCTCCCGGGGTTGATTACGGGGAGGGTGTGCAAAAATCTGTTGAATGCAGAGAGTTGCTTCCGTGTATGTCGTGCTGTCCTTAATTAAAATTGTATATACTACATGTATTGTGCCGTCCTTACTGTAAATACTATATGTACTGTGCCGTCCTTACTGTAAATACTGTATGTACTATGCCGTCCTTAGAATTAAGATTGTATATACTACATGTACTGTGCCGTCCTTAGAATTAATGTTTACTGTAATTATATCTTCTTGAGCCTGCTAGAATGTTATTTGGCAATCTAGGGATTTCAAGGGAGATTATGCCGTCCTTAGAATTAAGATTTATGTACTGTGTCCTCCTCCACTAAACACGCCCTCTAGAACCTGCTAGACTGTTGTTTGACAATCTAGGGGCTCACATAGGAGGTTGTGTTTCGTACGTCCCTGAGCCTGCTAGACTGTCATATGGCGATCTAAGAGCTCACATGGGGTTGTGCCGTCCTTAGTGTAGAAAAAAACACCTTTGGAATTATTGAGTAAACAATGCTGTGCCGTCCTTACTGTAAATATATCTTCTTGAGCCTGCTAGAATTTCAAATGGCAAATCTATAGGTTCATGGGAGATTGTACCGTCCTTAGTGTAAAAATAAACACCCTTCTGGACTTGCTAGAATGTCATAAGGCAATCTCGAATGTTCACATAAAATTCTAAAATAATTTTCTTTTAAACGTATATTTAATATATAATGAATTACGAAAATATCAATGGTATTATTTCTGCTATTAAAAATTAGAAAAAGACGGGATAAATATATCTGATGAACTAAATCATGAAAATAAATTATTTCTGATTTTGAAACATTACAAGAAGGGAAGGAGGAGGGGGATATTCGCTACCATCAGAATACATATTCGTAAAAAAAAATTCAAACGGCGATGTTTCAATCGCTGGCCACAGTCAAAGAAAATGAGGTGAGGGAATTCGTCTCTCTCACAAGCATTAGAAAAAATTAGATCAGAACTGTCTCGTGAAAATGAGGCAAAGAAGACAATCAATACTCGCATAACACAATTAAGAAAAATTATGTCAGAAACTGTTAGTGGTAATGAAAATGAAAGTTAGAGTCATTCGTGGAAATGAAAGTGAAAGAATGTCAGATTTTAGTCCATTTGTCAGTAAAAAAAAATATCCACCCCAATGATTTTATCATGGACGGAGATTATTTTCTTTTACTGTTTTAATGTTTATCACACGTCAGTGACATTTTTAAAGTATGTACTTGTTCCCTTGCTAAAATCAAGGGAGACAACACTCTACGATTATAAATCCTCGAAAATCGTAGATTTGTAAGATTAAAAATCGTTAAGATTTCACATATAAATTCATACTCAGCGTATCTCCACGAAGGTCAAGCAAGTTGCTGGATTGGTCAGTTAGTCTGTGATTTATTCTTAATAATAGCGGATTAAGACATCGTAGATAGTCTGGGTTAATTGGTTCTTGCACAATCAGATATCCTGGTGGGACTTGCGGGGTAAAAGTATAAAGAATATATCCTTGCTGTGCCTGCGCTGATATTTCTGTGTTTGCCTGATAGGTGCCATCAATTACGACACACACAAGACTGACCGCGATCTTTGAGGTTATATATACAATTTCCTGAGAAATATCACGGCCTTGTCCGTGTTGTCCATTGTTGTATCTGAGAATGTTATCCTGGGGTGGTGTTATCTTTCGCCATTGTTCAAGTATTTTAGGAAAGTCTTCGTTGATAAGATCGCTGATTGATTTTATTAGTTTGTCAGTTGAAAGTGATGGTATTACAAATGTTGGTAATTGTTCTTCAGTTATTTTATAGTGATCAAGAAATACCTTATCTGAAACGAATTAAGATCGTCCGTAGTCATGATACTCTTTAATATTCATCACCTTATCACGAATTCGCCAATTAATGTGCTCAATATCGTCTGTAACCTGATTTAAATGCTGTCTCGTTTCGATGATTTGTTGTTTTAATTCATCAGAATAATATTGTGTGATACTAGCAAATACATTTTTTAAACTAACAAATACGCGCATAAATTCAAGCACAATTGCTTCTGAAAAATTATTAATATATCTTTCGTTTACAATTAATGTAAAATTCGAATCCGTAAATAAACCCCAAAGCTTTCTTTTTGGTATTTTTTCGCCATCAAGATCAATGAATAATTCCCTTTCCCAAATATCTTTTCTGTAGTCTGGCTCCTTGATAAATTTCTTTTCGTCGGTGATGAAATCAGAATGTTTTGGTTCATGTGGTGGTGGAGGTATCGGTGGAGCAACTTCAGGCCATCCTAGCACTGATCTGATCGATGACTGATAGATATCAGCGGAGTAATCCAGAGAATTTATCTCTATCACGGCTGATATCTATCTATCATGAACTGTTATGGCTATTTTGGATTCCTTCTCGGTAATATTTTTTTTTCTACGTTGAAATTCATAATTGATCTGTTCGATTTGATAACTCCCCGTGGATATTCCGACAACTACCCAGTCAGGTGTTCCATCTGGTTTATTTTTATTTGCAAACACCAGCGATTTATTTAATTGTAGACCGCCGAATGATCTTGACCTGATATTTGGCCAGCTGTAGTATACTCGCAACTGCGCAAGGGCGATTTCTTTCACTGGAATCGCGGTTGGAAAATTAATACCAAATTCAGGGTTTGTTGAGCTTACTGATACCATCGTGGTTCTCAACGGACTTGTATTTGCGACTATCTGCTGAAGTAGTTCTGTCATCATTTAAATTTCCATTTTCCAAATGGCGGTTTTCTAAATCAATTACTTCATTGTATGTCTAAACCATTATATCAAATTCAGAACCTGATATCGTCGTATCGTCAAGGCAATTTAGAGTATGCGTTTGTTGCCGTGTGTAATTTTACAGCATAATCATGCAATTTTGTACTCGTGCACGTGGATATCTTTTTCGCGATAATATTGAAAACCCCAGCAATGGTCGCCGATGATGAAACACATATCGTTGCTACTGCTACCATTAATGGTGTTAGCACTGATAACACTAAGCCTTGGACGCAACGAGTGTAGATACCGAGTATACAACAACATCGATGGCAACTACACGTCTTCGGTATTTTTTTATTTTTGTTGTATATTTGTCAACGATGGTTTTCAACGTTATTTGCCAATTACGTACTTGATCATATCTACATTTTTACCGTCCGTTATACCTTACAAAGTAACCAATTGAGGCGTTTCAGCAACAAATTCCAGACACCACCAGTAAGATGTTGCGGTTAATTTCTTATCAGCTGCTTCCAGCATAAATGTCTCTTCGTTTCTGCTATTTAAGACACCAGACACAACCTCGGAAAACTTATCGGTTGAATGCCGCCAGGGATATGTAGTGTATATACTAAATTTTGCAGCCCTGAACACAGACAGCCTGTACACACCAGTGACTTCTGCAGTATGTTTTATAGTATTATTCTGCTGTGACCATGTTGAAAATCCCGAAGACACTGTGTAAAAGTTATTGATGATCTGTTTGTGAGGAATTTTAATCAGATTAATTTTGTTAACGATATCAGGAATTCCACTTGCGACATTTAGTGTTTTTTTTTTTTTTTAATTGTTTCAATGTTCGTCTTGACATCAGAGAGTTTCACGTCAGCGGTCAACGGGGTGTCAAAGAAATCATATGCAATTTCATTAAGTTTTCTAAAGTTTCTACGGAGATTTGTAAACGTACTTAACATGAAGATCAAACTCGGCCCGCAACGTGGATAGTTTACCATCAACGGTGCTGTAGTTAAGGTCTACATATTTTTGTTGCGGCATCTTCTTCGGATGTTGGATCTCTTAGTACTACTATTTTATTTCCGTTCATGCTGAGTTCACCTGTCATTGTGTCGCCGGTATTGTTCAAACGATTAGCAACGCTTCTTGCAATTTCATCTCTGATGGTTATAAACGATATATTTGAGTTTCTGATTTTACCGCCGTCAGTAAACACAGGGATGTTATCCGTGGTAGCACCGAGAACTCTACGAATGATATCATTCCATTTGATATTGCTTGTTTTCAAAACGCCGTATTTATCCTGAAAAACAACAACCTCATCTATGTCAACCCCAGAGAGGTTCATGATAACAGCGAGTTCGTCTTTAGTCGCGTAATTTGACAAATCGATTTCGTCGAACATTTTTTATTCTTAGTAGTATCACCGCGGGATCTTCCGTAAATATCTACCACTATTTTCTTCATCGTTTTTCCAAATGGTGATCTAAATCAATGATTTCTCAGACTGTTGACTTGTATAATTAAATACGACTTTGTGAGGTGGCAACGATGATTTTGATACAGACTCGAGTACAGCAATTCCTTCACGGCCGCATATTGGTGGATCGGTTAATTTTTGTGTTGGTAGCGTTGAGTACCAAACTTTTACTTGTAATGGTGTAACATACTTGATAAATTCCTGTGATGGAGCTAACCCATACGAATCGAAATAATTCCACGAGGGTCAATCGCGTTTGATACCCAATGAGTTCCAGGTCCAGTGCTGTTATCGAGATTAATAATACCGGTTTCAATATTGTTTGGTCGTTGTGGTAATTGATCTCTCATAAAAACATCTCAAAAAATTTTTATTTTTAGTTGCTTAGCAGCATCAAGTAAATCAAAATTTGACATAGGTGAAATCAACGCAGTGTTCCTGGAAGTCTTAGACCTTTTCCTTGATGAGTTTCCGGATGTCTTAAGCCCTTTCCTGATGCTTTTTTAAAAAAATGCCATTTCAGCAGCTGTTCCAACAGCACATAATGCAGCTGCTTTTGCAACGGCTGGAGCTGCAGCGGTTATCAGCGCTGGTATTGCTGTGAGAAGTGGAAATATACCACCTGTCTTAGCAGTATCTTTAATGGCACCAGTGGAAAGTTTAAGTCGTATTCCAGTCTTGGATTGTTTAACTTTATCAAAATGTTTGCTCAGACGTTCCGTCAACGAGTTTATTTTCACCGCCAGTGATTTGATTGTGCTTTAGTGTTATTGTGGTTCCTGTTTTTTTTATTGATGCGGATTGTAGTTTTTTAATCTGACCAGGAGTCAGACTAACACCAGCATGATGGTAAGACATTTATAAAATACTCGTGTTTCTAAATAATGTGGATTAAGGTAACACACTAAGATTTTCCACTGGTGCATCAACGACTCTCATTCGACCACTACCACCTTCAAGTAACATCGCTTTGTCACTGAGTATGACAGCGATTGCTCTGTAATTAAAACCACCACCTGTATTCACGCTGGCTCTGAAGTATATATCAATGACAGATTGTTTGGATAAATCAAGATGCTCCAGCGAAAAGTAATAGATTGGATATCGAGTTTTAAAATCATGCTGTGAGATCTGTAAACCAGTATCTACGTTTTGATCACGTCCCATAAAGGTCATTAACCGATGGTACACACATGCTCTACGATTTTGTTCATAATTCACTGGTATGTTTTCTGTTGGTTCTTGTTGTCCGTTTATCTGTAAAGAAACCTCAGTAACACCTAGTCTGTCAAATATCATATGGGAGTGAATTTGTGAGTTCAATCGATCATATATCTGAAAAGCAACAAATATATGTTGTGGTGCAGAAACACTTTGCTGTGATGCTATGTGCCATGTAAATTGACCGTTAATATCAGTTTGTATAATATCCGTGGTTGTTGTCAACCATGACAGTAGTGATTTACCACCTGTGTCCATTAAAGATAATAGTCGCCGTTCTTCTGCGATCGTTGGAGTCATTACCGGCATCCACAACGAAAGTTTTGTCAGCATTACCTTACCAGGATCACCAAGAGGTCTCCAGATAGAATCGTCGTCGGTAGTCTTTCTCACAAGAGCAAACCATGTGTTTATCTCAAATGATAACTTTTCTAACATTTCTGCAAAATCCAAAGATATGTGACAGTGGAACTGCGCATGAAAAATTTCTACGACCACCCTCCAACATTGATCGGTGTGTTGCAAATCCTAAGGTAAATTCTGGATTACTACCATGAACCACCCGCCACACATCAGCGTCAGCATTATTGGCATTGTTTCTTGGTCGTCTTTTTTTCGTACTGTTCGATAACGGGGGCATCAGAATTGTCTTTCATACACATCATTGTGAGGCCTGCTGATTTTGTATAATCATCAGAGTATCTTGCCAATCCTATTATTGTTGTAGCAACGTCAACATCTTTCCGAATTGTTTTTTCCATCGATCATATGAGTAGCGCTATCAAACAATGCCATGATGCCGCTGTTGACAAAACCAACTCGTACTTCATTTGCATATAAAGTATGATGTTTTTATAATTTCACCTTCTACCTCAATAAAAGCCTCAGCGGGTAAAAAGTATCTGCTTGTATCATGGACTTGTAATTCAGTTCTTCCACGCTGTGCGTCATAAGAATAAAATTGATAATCATGTACATCTTTAAGGACTGGTGCTTCCATATCAAATGCTGTGTCGGATATGAGCTTAAACATTTTTATTATAATTTTTTTTGTCTAACACGAGGATTACCGCCTTCGGAAAACTCCGCTTCCTGATATTAAACTTGAAATAGTATGCCCTGCTTCACTGGGTCCTTGATCTTCTAGCGATGCCAGTTTTTGATTTGCAGCTTGATTTATTATTTTACTGACGTCTGCAGGCATAACTTCAGTGCTTGGTAATTTCACTGGTTGTGATTTTCATCGTATTAATCATGCTAGTCTTTCTTTGATTGCCGAGAATGCTTTACCAGCAACGTTGACGATTGCACTAGAAGCTTTTTCACGAACAACGTCGATAGCTTTCATCGATAATTGTTTTGCAACAGGTGCTACTTTTGGAGCTAACCTTCTGAATAATCCCTGAACAACATCACCAAGTCCATTTCCGTAAATCGCTCTGTAGGTTGGTAATCGTGAATTTATTACTCTGACCATTACAGGTCCATGCTGACTATTGTGTACGATATCTTATTTTACTTACCATTTATCTAATCATTGTGACAACTAGTCACTTAGTCAAGGTCGCCAACGAGTTCATCAATAAGTTCCCCGTAAATGATAATATCCATGATACCACCTGTGAATAATCGTTGACAAATATCAGCTGCTTCATTAATTATTTCTGGCACGTTTTCCTCCTTTGAGAATTTCTAGTCGTCCTACGTCATCGAGGATATTGTTAGGGCATGGAGTAACAAGACCACTTCCAGTAAAACCACTTCCGGTTGCTCCTTCTTCCTTACTTGTTGTTTCCACGCTTTTCTTAAATAGTCTTAAGGGTGATCTTTCTACTTTTACTTTCTTAAGTAGCTCTTTAGACCTTTCAAGTTCCGACATCAACTTTTGCTGCCGTGAAGAAGATTGTTGTTCTTCTATTTGTTGCTGCGGTGGTGGTGGAGAAGAAGGTCGAGAAGGTTGTGGTTGTTTATTAAGCTCTCTATCAAGTCTTCTCATTTCTTCAACAAGTGCATCGTATTTAACATCATCACGCCTAACTTCTTTTTTGTTGTAATATACACGATATGCCCATTTAATAAAATTGTCATCATTTACGGTTTCATAACCGCGTTTTAATATTCTAGATTTATCATACACGTCAAGTAGTATTTCTTTTAGGTAAATCACGTTCTTTAGCATTTTTAATATCTTCAATAACACCTTCCTTAAATTTTTTAATCAATTCAATATTTTCTTTTTTTACTTGGGATTTAGGAGCAAGTTCTTGTTCTATGCCGGCGATAGGTGTTTCTTCACCTGCATGAGGTTGAGCTGCAGCTATTTCAGTTGGAAGTGCTCGTAAAATCTGTTTTTGTTTGTTTAGTTCTCGCCGCTATTTTTTCAGTTTTCTCAGCAGTTTGTTGTACTGGCACAAGTAGACCTTCAGTAGCCGTTGTGACTCTTTCAGTAACTGTTGTGATAGGCTTAAATAATTGTTCTGTGCCTGTAGTGAATTCAACTTGGGCTTCTTGCCGTTCTTGTAGTTTTTTTCTGAAAAAATCTCTCATGGGGAGAAATTTCTTAATTGCTTCTAGTTGCTCTCGAGCTAGACATGCAGTGTAAGATTCCGGATGAACCATTATTTGTTACAACAATGATTTTAATGAATAGCAGCAGAGAGAGTGAAGTCTCCTACTCGGCACCCAGTCACCACAAATCCCTTCTTTTTGCGATTTTCAGGAAGGCTTATTTTTGCAATTCGAGGGTGAGTCAATTAGAGTCTGTTCGCCCTCTCTGCTGCTCATCCTTTATCACCCATTCTGTTTTTAACCACCACAATTGTGTGTTCAACATTTTCAACTCGCTACATTCTTCTATGCAACAATTTTTTTATTATTTATTGGTGCGCTAGATTTTAAAGTCACTATATTTTTTAATCCGGCTTTCCACTACATTTTCTTGTCCACTACATTTATTGGTCCTCTAATTTTAAGGCCACCATATTTTCTTGTTGGCCACATTTTCTTACCTTCTATAATCGCTTTGTCTACTTCATTTATTAGTCCACTACATTTTCTACTGTTTACATTGTCTTATCTTCTATATTGACCGAATACATTTATCTACTACATTTTCCCCAAAAATGACCCTTTCACTACATTGATTGACCAGCTACATGTATCGCTCCAATCCTGGAGATTATTGTCTCCTTGGTGCACCTATTATATGATACGGGCAGAATATTTTTATTATTTACTAATTCCTTCATGGTACAGATTTTTCGTAAGTATCAGAATTCAGTGTAACCACTACTTTAACGATTAAACCGCATTTTAATTTGTATTTTATTTTATTTTTATTTTTTATGTTTTAGCCAAAGACTAATTTCCTTTTTTAAGACAAGATTAAACAACGTGCACAGTAGTGAAAATCGAGACGATGTTTGCTTTTCCAATCCGTCTAATAATTCTTCCCATCCAACATCGTCAAGTGCTGCCAAAATTATATTATAAAAATTAAAAGTAATAAATCTTTCAATAATTTTTGAAAAAATCACTCAGTAATTCAGCATAGTCATAGTAGAAGAACGGTACTAGCTATATGGTAGTAACTTATTGTGAACAAGAGATGTTGTTACTTATTTAAGCAGTCTCCACTCCCAAACCCATCTCCATCCCACCCTACAAAGAATGGAAACAGAAAGATCCCCTAATCAATAAAGTGGGTACATCCAACAGTGTGAATAAGGGTGAAAGGGTGAGTTTTGCAATGTTGAGTGTCTTATTGGGTCCATACTATATGGTCCCATGTAATAGCGTGGACTTAAATGTTCCCAGATATTGAGTAGGTATAGTATTCAGTAGTTGTTCGTCTGTTTGTTACATATTCAATGAGCTTCTAATCAGCACGTGATAAACTTTAATATTAAGTAAATTTAAAGAACTGATATTTAAGTAATTTTATTTGTTTTCTTTATGATGTTTAATGTAATTTAAAGTTATTAATTTGGTTGTAATTTTTGTTGTAGAAATGGAGGCTTTGTCCGGTAGCTGTATGAAAATTGTGCAACGGTAGTGACCACCTTGGCTTCATTCAGGACCTCCTCTGTCTTAAATTACTTTATAGTTCTAAGATGTTTTCTGATTTCTTACTAGGAAGCAGTCTTTGCATCTGATGTTATCCTGGTATTCTTTGATCTTTCTCTGCTTGCACTCATATATCTCTTTTTCTGTTCAAGGCTAAAAGGGTAAAAATGAACAAGGTATAAATTGATCAATGTCTAATTTATCAACAACTTTAATGTAATATGGATTTAAAATTTTTATTCATTTACAAAAGAAGTCTATGGAACGGACAGGATGTAGTGTCAATGTTATGTTGGATGTCATTCAATGGCAGTTAAAGGTGTTGAATTTTGAAGTGTGCTGAAATTCTCAACGTTGCTATATCTATTTCTGTAGTTATTCATTGTAATGTTTTGTATTTCCTTCACGCCAATTTCGATTGCTATAATATTCACTGATATAGTGCACGCTTTCTATTAAATTAACAAATGCCTCTTTGAATGTAACATTTTGAACGTTTTAGAATTGCCAGGTTTTGAAAAACTAAATTTAAATATAGTTTTGCTTATATTATTTTCAAAATCATCTCGCATAATGATGTGTACTAACTTACCAGTAGACTTTTAAAACCACATTTGTAATTACTTGCAATATTCTTACAAACTGAATGGAAGGTGACCATACCATATTCAAGTTAGAAATAAAGTCTTTTTCTAAGATGGCGTTCACTAAGTTTTAAGATGACATTGCATTTATAATTCGTTTGCAAATTAAATGAAAGGTAGGCAAGATAAGGTCAAGGACATCCACATATAGTTTAACTTTGTAGACAATATGAGAAACACTCATAACAGTACAATTGAAATAATCAGAGATTAAAAAAAGATAAAATAAAACATCATCTTTAGCTGAAGAGAAAGCTACTTCAAGTTAAAACATTTACTGCTTGTTGAGTGGAGCAGTAATTGTAGTCCCCATTATAGTATGCATTAAATATGACTCTTAAACAATCTAAACCACCAATATAATCCATAGATCTTTTGAAAAAGGAGGAGAATATCTTACCTGAGATAGCAGTTCACCAAATAAATGAGTGAAGCATACAACATAATCCAAACCGTTTATGTTTCAACTCGGCCCTTTTAGTCGGTTTCAATATGTTTCTTCACAAGGTACTGAAAATTAGCGTTGTTCCACCAGCTAAAATGAGTTTTGAGGAAGTTATAAAGTTAACTGTGCCTGTATCTCTAAGCGAGTTCACGTTTACCTACCTTGTGAGATCCGGCATACTTCCTAACGAAAATATTACACTATAGATGAGTGTTTGTAGAGTACAAGATTTCATGGCAGTTTCGAAAAGCTAACTCAAACCAAGACGAATGATCCGATTCGAGAACTTTGTCAGATAAAAAAATATTTAAACAGCTGAACAAATCCTCTGAAAATCCTGAATCTAATCTATCACTTTCACACACTATAAATGATGAAAGGACATGTACAAATAATAACTTCTGCAATAAATGTATGTTCCTTTACCTACACATAATAATGGCATGCCTTTCCGATTAAGATTACATACACGTTTTTAAGTTTGCTAAAGGAAACCACGGAAACCTTATTTGGCACAATGGGAATATCATCAAAGTTCACCAATCATCTAGCATTTAGAGGTTTTGGAATTCTTAAAATTTATAGCCATACTTTTCATCAGGATGAATTCAAACACGATGAAACAGTCACCTCTGATAAATGAGAAAAGCCTGCTTAGAGAGTAATACAGACGATTTTTTTTTCTGTATAATTACAATACTTTAGAATCCCAACTTTAATAATGACAGAAAGAATGAAAATGGTAAGAAGGGACAGAACAGCAAAGAGATTAAAATGTTAGTCGATCACTTACAGTAGCAATGACATAAATTTATTGCCTTCCTGGGTTATAAAGACGATGGTGTGAGATAAAACACTGCATTCAGATGTGAATGATTTTTTGTCAAGTTTTAGTCATCAAGTTCCCTCTCAGTCAATTGCCGAATGTTAAACTATCACTTACACAGTTTGATACATACACACTGCACACGATAAATAACTGAAAACAATTTGCTACTCAAGTAAATAAAGCCAGGTTTGTATTTATATTATTTACTCCTTGGACATTAACCAAACAGAAACTAATCTTTAATGAATCAAAAACACACACATGCTTGAAGAGAATAACACGCTGTTAAACATTTTGGGACATAAAAAAGGAATTGACCTTGAATTGAGATTGACTGTGATAAAGGCTTCAAGACAAGATTTGGAAGCAACATACTAATGTATTATTATTAATGTCAGCAGTTGCAGTCATATTAGGTGGTGCAACAGGTGATAGTCTAGTATTTGGAGGATCCAATTATTGCATCCCAATAACATAAGAGCAGAAATGGTAAGAAATAATGGATTCATGGGATGATTGCAGAAGAAGACTGCAGAGTTCATGGAACATAGAGCAAAGAGTTGGACTTCTTGTATGAAAGATTGAAACAACAAAATCTGTTTACTCTGTTAATGAATAACGTAGATGATACCCTTGCATCCTATGCTTCTATACATCATGATTCTACGTTATTGAAAGCCAACCAATCGCCTTAATGATTTCTACCAACCCTCCAACGAGAGATAAATCACGAGTACATGTACACCTTTATTGCTGCTATGATATGTGATAACGTATACATAGGTTGCAAGTTTATGTACATTTCATACATCAATGACAATGCGTGGGAGATTTATAACTTCTAACAAACAAGTGAAAATGTCCCATGGTGCAAATGGTTTCAATCCCACACATCACTGCATCATAACTATTAAACCTGGACAATAGTTACATGTATTAGATCCTCGATTTGATCGCACCAGTGGCTTAAGTGTTTAGAGCGTCCACCTTGGATGTGGGAGGTCATGAGTTCGATCTGCAGCCAAGTCATACCAAAGACTTATAAAACTGGTACTATCAACTGCCTTGTTTGGTACTCAGAATTAAGAGGTTAGTGCTAGGACTGTTTGGCTTGGTGTCAGGATAATATGACTGTAGCAATAAAGGTGTACATGTTTACGGCATAATACCTCAGTGTTAGACACTATAAATTGCAACTCTGGATTGGGACCCATGATTCTGTTGAGTTCATTCTCTGCATCATTTAACTTGAAAGTTAAAGATATAAACAACTCTGCAGTTAATAACATCGGAAAAATGTGGTTGAAATACATAAAACATCACATATTGTAGTTGTTGTTGTTGTAGGGTTTAACACCAGTTTTCAGCACACGATAGGCTATACATAGCGGCCAGTATTAATGGTGTAGGAAGAGCCCGGGAAAACCCCTGGAAAGAACCACCGACCCACGAGAAGCTACTGGCAAGCTTTCTCACATACCCACATTGGCTGAATCCAAGACTTGAACCCAACATATTGTAGTAAGAACATTTCAAAGTAAATGACTACAAAATTGTTTATGACCTATACAGTTTTATGACCATCAGCATCTGTGAGAACAAATATAATAGAATAAAACATCATGAATGACATAACTTCCGAAGTCAAGAAGTGGAGGAGATAATGCACAAAACAATGATATGAAAGCTTTCCAACCAGAGTGTATGGAAAATGAGTTCGTATACCACTTGGCATACATATACTTACTGTCCATGCCTCTTGTCATGATTTTTGAAGGTTTCAGAGTTATCCCAAGTCTTGTAAAAACATTAAAAGTAAATATAAGCTTTCAACAAAGATTACAGGTTTCAACACATTTGTCTAATGTATGATGGCTACATCCATCAACGTACAGAAATTGTTTACCCTTCCTGTATAACTACAAGATAAATTTGCAGTAACATTAAATACTACATAATCTGGTGTCATATTGGAGTCTTCAGGGTGTGTTAATTATGTGTAAGAATGATACAGAAATAGACTAATATTAATATAAATATGTGAATACTTAAATAGAAGAGTGTGGAAGCTATTGAGGGTTTACCAAACATGTTATACATTTTAGGTTATGTTGTTATGTATATTTAATTTGTATTGGGTACCTGACCTCGGTCATGTTCGTGGTTTAGGGTGTATCATGGATTTAATACCTACCTGACTTTTGCATTATTTTAAGTAGTAAACAAGATTTGAGTTCAATAGTAGAATTTTCTATTGGAAATTTCAGTTTTACAGAACATTCTGTTGTGCCATAGGACAGGTGACAGTCTGTTGAAATAGTGAATTTGTTAAACATTTATTCACTCCTGTTTCATGTCTTTATGAAGTTTGCAGCTGTGTTCAGCTATAATTTGAGATGAATTATTTATTTTCAATTATTCATTAGAATTACAAAGTGCTTATTGACTTTCTAGACTAAAACACTACTTTGGGATTACTGAGAACTTCGTAAATTTGAATATAAGTTTGGTTTAATTTTATAGTTGGTCCATAGTTCATTATTTTATGGTTGCATTTGTTTGTTTGATGTTCAAGGATGGGCCGTGGCACATTTGTGTTTCTCTTTCTGATGATATGTTATTAATCAGTGTCAAGATTTGTCTTCAAGTTCAAAATAAAGATAATTTGTTTTTCTTCTCCCATTTCTAACCTGCCACTCTAGTACTCTTTAAGATGGAGTCATTGTTGCAAACGTCAGAGTCAGGTTTCAGCATTCAGTACTCTATCAAGGAATTTTGATAGATGTGTTGTTAATATCAAGTGAAATAAATCGACGAAATATACAAGAAAGTAAATACGTTAACATGGTATTCTTTATTTCGCTAATTTAAGTCATGTTCTCAAGTAAAAACATTTAGTCTTTGAATTTAATCCATCAAAATTGTTTGTTGTAAGTGACATAAATGCTAGTTTTGTAAGGACTATACAGACGCATAACGTGTTTTATGGCACTGCCAAATAAGGTTTCTTGGTACGAAGGAATTTCGAGTTAAGTGCTTTTCCAGCAAGAAAAATCATGGGAGCAGACCCAGGCTGATAAAAATGGTAAGATTCTGACCCCCACACTTTCAGTCATTAGTCCAGCATGCAAACCAGTCAGCTACCATGACTCCTGATTCCATTATGCACACGGTGTATCAGGCCCATTCTACATCATCAAGCCCCCAGGGGATAACAAACAGTTAAAGCAAATGGCAACTTAATAGCAAACTCCAGATAGTCGGATTTGGTATCTATAACGTCGGATTTGGGATATTTACTCTTAATAGGGTCATTATCAAGAACAGAACACCTTGATCATGGCCTACTGCCAGAAAGCCAGTGTGGCTTCAGAAAGGAGAGAGGCACCATCGACATGATCTTTGCTGCCAGGCAGTTGCAAGAAAAATGTCTTGAAACAAAATGTCCAGCTATACACCACCTTCGTGGACCTGACTACGGCATTCAACACTGTCAGCCGGGAAGGCCTTTGAAAGATCATGGCCAAATTTGGATGTCCAGAAGTCTTCATTGAAAAGGTGAGAGAGTTTCATGATGGCATGCTTGCCAGAGTCCAGGACCAGGGTAGCTATTCCAAATCCTTTGCAGTTACGAATGGTGTGAAACAAGGATGCGTCTTAGCCCCCACTCTCTTCAGCCTCATGTTCTCTGCAATGTTGATGGATGCTTTCAAGGACAGCGATGTTGGAGTAGGTCTCCAATACCATCTGGATGGGAAGTTGTTCAACCTGAAGAGGCTCCAAGCCAAAACGAAAGTCCAAGTTGAGAACATTCGTGACCTGCTGTTTGCAGATGACTGTGCCCTCAACTCCAGCATGGAGGCAGGCATGCAACAGAGCATGGACCTTTTTTTCACAGCGTGCTCCAACCTCAGACTCACCATCTCTACCAACAAGACCAAGGTTCTGCGTCAGCCAGCTCCTGAAGAAGATTACTTGGAACCATCCATCACTGTCAATGGCCATAAGCTCAAAAATGTAGACAGGTTCACATACCTCGGCAGCATCCTCTCACAAGCAGTCCACATAGACGATGAGGTCAACACCAGGATTGCCAAAGCCAGCATAGCATTTGGTAGACTCTGCTCAAATGTCTGGGATAGGAGAGGCATCAAGCTTGCCACCAAACTCAAAGTCTACGCAGCAGTTGTTATCCCCACCCTCCTCTATGCTTGCGAGACATGGACTGTGTATAGCCGCATATTAAAAAACTGAACCACTTCCATATGAGCTCCCTGAGGAAACTACTGAAAATCTGATGGCAGGACAAGGTACCAAACACAGAGGTGCTCACTAAGGCTGGCATGACAAGCATCCACACCATGCTGTGCAAGGCACAAATCCGATGGGCTGGCCATGTTGTCTGCACGTTGGTAGAACGCCTACCTAAGAAGGTCTTTTATGGACAGCTACAACAAGGCAAAAGATCTCACGGTGGTCAAAAAAAGAGGTACAAGGACACCCTCAAGGCTTCACTGAAGAACCTAGGCACTGATCCTGATAGCTGGGAGAGTGGAGAGTGTCACTGCTAACCGATCTGCTTGGCGCAGTCAAGTCAACACTGGTGTGGAAGCCTTTGAGCAGAAAAGACTGATGGATGCAGCTGAAAAACGTGATCTGCGCAAATCCAGGAACAGCAGTTCCGCAACTCCTGGCCAGCAACCTGCACATCCATGTCCCCACTGCAACAGACTCTTCTGGGTCCAGATCGGACTGATCAGCCATCTCCGGACCCACCCCCAGTGAATCAATGACATTAAATGGTCCTCATCGACACCGATGGACGAACATCGTCAGGGTCATTATGTAAAAACTACCGTCACTATTTGCCATCAAAATAATGTGCATGTGTGTTTGTGCTTTGGATTTTAAACCTAGCTTTAAAAATTGTTGTCATATCGCTACTATGTCTGCAGTGTGGCAGTTTATAGTGAAGTCTAGCACTGGGGCATCATGCCACAAACATATAGCTAGATGTCCCACCCAGTCACATTATCCTGACAACAACTATTGAGTTCACATTGATTTTCTGCAACAAAAAACAGAAAAACTGTATAAGAATTTTTCTTTCTTGTTTACTTAAAAAGAAATGGGTCATAACTATGTCATTTTATGTCCAGTCTTTCCCAGAATTCAGTGCTGTGATGTACGTAGGTAAAAAGTGACATGATATCAATGATGTTAGACAGATCAAGTCAGTTTGGGCTGTGCAGTAAGCAGATTTCAAAAGCTGACAACCTTAGATCCAGGTATTTTGGAAGGAGGACAACCTTAGATCCAGGTACTTTGGAAAGCAGACAACCTTAAATCCAGGTACTTTGGAAAGCAGACAACCTTAGGATCTGGTACTGTGGAAAGTGGCCAAGTACTTTTCACCAAAACTACAAAAGGACATAAGCTAAACTACTACATCTGTGAACTGCATTTCTTTGCAACAAATGAAAGCTACCTGAAATAACTGCATGCATATAATTTTTACAAAATTATTTACATTTAATTTTATTTTTAAGAAAACCAGTCTAAATACTTATCATTCATGTTAATAACCTGTGAAATACAAATTGTTTCAATAAATGCAGGCTTACCTTAACATCATATGCTCATAATTATCTGTTCATTGAGTCTTTGAATTATGTCATACCAGTGTTTACATCAAGTTAGTTACATCTGCACCAAGCACTGTTTCAATCAACACATCTGTACAAAAACAGAAATTCATAATACTACAATCTACATTTGCAGATTTCATTTCAAATTTAAAAAAAGGAGTAACATATATCTGTAAAAATGTTACCTCTAAAAAGCATGCAAGTATTTTAATGTATTTCTTCCTTTTATAAGTATTCTACTTAAATTATTAGCTCCAAATATTACTAGAAATCCTTTTTGTACATTCTGTCTGTATTAGATACAGAGCTCAAGGAAATAAAATTAACAAATAAGAACACTAATTTTTTTGTAATTGGTTGTACACTATTTTTGTAATATGTGATGTGATGTGATTTTGATTTTTAACGTAGCTTTAACAATTTTTCAGTCATATAGCTACGATGTCTGCAATGTGGCAGTTTATAGTGATGTCTAGCACTGGGGCATCAGGCCGCAGACATGTAGCACGATGTCCCACCCAGTCACATTATCCTGACACCGGACCGACCAGTCCTAACACTAACCTCTTAATGCTGAGCGCCAAGCGAGGCACCTGTTAGTACCATTTTTGTAAGTCTTTGGTATGACTCGGCCAGGGATCGAACCCACGACCTCCCGCATCCGAGGTGGATGCTCTAACCACTAGGCCACCGTAGCGGTATTTTTGTAATATACAAGATCACAATGATTTCCTAACAAAACTTGATGAAGTTTTGTGTGTAAGCTCTCTTTATTCAGCAAAACCAGGAACTGTTTTATTTATGGCTAATCTATCCCATACCTCTAAAATGAATTCACTTAGGTGTAAGCTTGACAATTTTTTTTAAACATCATAGCCTTTCTACAATTTCTGAGAAACTCCACGTACATTTTTCTCCTGCAGGTACACATGAATATTAAGTAATAAAATATTATGGTGGAAAGAGTAGTTTATTAATCAACATCAATGCATTTATATTTTATTTTTGTGAGTTTGTGTGTGAACTCACTTTATTTCAGCAAAATGGGAACTGTTTTTATTTACAACTAATCTAACCCATATCTCTGAAATTAATTTACTTTTTTATTTATAACTAATCTATCCCATACCTCTAAAATTATGTAACTTTGGTGTAAGCTTTATACAGTTTTAATATCATAGCCGTTGTACAATTCTGAGAAACTCCATGTACATTTTTCTGTGGCAAGTATACATGAATATTAAGTAATGAGGT
The DNA here is from genome assembly GCA_028554795.2 of Sinohyriopsis cumingii. Lineage (NCBI taxonomy): Eukaryota > Metazoa > Mollusca > Bivalvia > Unionida > Unionidae > Sinohyriopsis > Sinohyriopsis cumingii. The sequence continues at coordinate 66,994,731 of CM068825.1, read as the reverse complement.
GTTAAGGTGGAAAGAGTAATTTATTAATCAACATCAATGCATCTATATTTTATTTTGTGGAGAATGGAAAGCATTTTAGGTCCTCAGCGCAGGTTATCATAGAAAATTTCAAAATCAACATATCTAATTAAAATATCTACTTATTCATCACAATATTGATGGAATGAGAAATGTAACTCATTTCACAAATGCATGAAATACATACTATCCAAAAATTACAGTATCTCAAATTTAAAGGAAAGAAAATATTTTACATGTTGAAAATACAGTTGATAAATCTTTCACTTTGCATTAAGGAGTGTCGCAAAGAAAGTAAAAGCCTGAATGTGCTGAATAGTTATAAGATAATAAAATGTGTCTGCCAACCTCCCCCACCCAAAATGGTGGGAGATTTTTAATTTTTCTTCCAAAGGTTTTGATTGTTTTGATACCTCAGTAAGACAACTAAAAACATCATACTGAGACCCTGGGATCAACAATCACTGAGATAAACATGGGTTTTGCAAAACAGAGCAACTGACCAGCTAAAGTTGACACTGCACTTTGTTTGTGCAGGCAAGACAAGAAGCCTTAACATAACAGGGTACAATTCCAGACACATAATATTCTACCAAATTTTCAGTTTAATACAGCAAATGATGTCTAAGATTATTACATAACATTCAAAACTATAGCACAGAAATCTTAATGCATAATTATGCATTCAATGCAGCCACTGAAGGGAAGACAAGTCATTCGAGAACTTCATGATCTAAACTTTGGGCAAATAGCAATATTATTTTAAAAAATGAGTTAAATAAACTGACTGATATAGAAAAGAAAAACTTTATCCAAGATTTTTATACTATCATTGCCATCCGGAAATTCACAATACAAAGTTAATTGTGCCTCTGAAAAAATTTCATGTTAAAAAGTAATGTTTCATTGTACATTAAGTGCTAAACTTGAATAAGCACAAACAAAAGCTCACAAAATTTCATCACAGGAAATACAAAGGCTCCAATAAATCTAAAGATTATTTAAAATGGATAGTCAAGAACAATTAAGGCAAAGATATCCTGCAAGTATAATACTGTATTATCATAAACTTTCTACACTTTAATTTTTGCAATTTTTGTTGTCATTTAAAAAATTGCAAAACTATAATTTTATGGAAATTTAGTAACACATTTCATACCAAAATCATACAAAAGATTAAGATCCAGAGTTTTCCATGATCCTAAATTTATGAACATTGAAAAATGCCCAAATCCCCCACCCCCCAATAAAACAAGGTTAAAAGATGAAAAGACAGAAGAAATAACATGATTATAGCATTATATGCCCACAGCATATCCAATGGAATCCAATGCTTGGAAATATTTTGAGAGAAATATTTCTAGTACTAGAAAAGGATTTACATCTCATTTTTACAGTGATTTAGTGCATAAATGAAAAAGGCATTCAACACCAGAATCCAAAGTATTCAATTGAAAATTGTTAAAACACATACAACATGCATATAAATGATATACAACGAAACAAATGCATCATAATGTTTGCATGTGTGTATGTGTACACACACATTTTTTCCTCATGTTTACAGATCACTTACACATCCAACATCTAATCATATGAATTTAAGTCCTGGCTTGATCAACACGTGTACACAACAGTAGCTTCCCATGAATTGGTGGTCCTTCCTCCACCAAATATAATGGATGCTATGTATAACCAATCATGTACTGAATCCAACAAAACCATACCTTTTTTCTTAACCCTGTTAGCTAATGTGTTTAAGATGGATAAAAAGCTATTGGTATTTCATTTACAGTGAAAGAAAAAATAACTCATTTAAGCTGTTTGTAGGAGTTTAGAAGGTGTAAAAATACTGTAATGATTTCATTTACAATATATCACAAAAGCCTGTAATGCTTTGCTTCATAATATAGTAATAAAACACTAGAAGACGATTTTGGAAAACAGGTTTTATTTAATCTTTCTCTCAGCATTAATTACATAATATCTGCACATGACGCAAGTTTAAATTTCATTTATTCAGTTGTAGAAAAGTTACATATATATTTAGTCTTGCAAAATTCAGTCGAGAAGAAATTCAACACAAATATAAAACTAGGATACGTTAATACAACTTCATTTGTTAAAAAGTATTCTTTGTTTTGCCAAATTTATAATGTAGGACATTTAAGCATACATGTTTTGATAAAAATATTGATGTTTTGACATCAATTCTGACAAAGAATGTACATCAAATAATGAGAAGATATAAGTTAAACCAAAATGGATAGAAAACATTTATATTGCAGTTGCTTTAATTTGCAAATAAGCAGTGGCTGCACTTCACATTACCCTCAAATAAATCATCACATCCTAAAAAACTTCAACTACTGATGACCCATGCACTTCACAGCAATACGACTCAGATGACCACCTAACCCTGCTAACATAGCAAGTAAGGTTATTACACTATTCTGACTAAATATAGCTGGTACAGTGCAACATGTCATTCAAACTCTGGCTATTAACAACAGTTGTCAAATCTGAACAAAGATTCTACTCTATGCAATCCATGCATTGACACATAACCCCTTCTATCCAAAGTCAATGCATTATTTGAACAAAATATAGTTTCAAGGATGTTAAAATTAGACAGGTTTCACAAAATTACTAACCAGTGTAAGTTGAATTGGGTATCACAACAAATTTCATTTATGGTCTACAGAATATGGAACGAAAATTATGATTCAAAAATGTGTATATTTCCTTGTGAGTGACAAATAAGATGAAATGTGGTGACTACAGGATGATGATGTACACGTCTACTGTAGACTGATGGTGAAATCTGTCTGTATATTAATAGATGGTTTTCTAATCACTAAGATCTTTGCAGAACTGTCATATCCTGACTGCAATGCTTGCTCACCATCTGTAAAACAAAACAAGACTGATATGGAGAATTGAGCACAGTAATAGCTTGACATGGGATTGATAGAATTTATTGAGACTACCATATAATGAAGTGCAATACATACAGTACTCCTTCAATATAAAAACTGTACATGGGAGTTGTAGAGGATACTTGCGTATAATGAACACAACACACACACACACATATATAGATATATATATTGCAATAAAATGACAACAAACAGTGCGAAACTAGTATCTAACTAGCCAAGCGCTTTCAACTCTTTAATGAGTCTTTTTCAAAGGCAAATAAATACAAAACAGAGACAAGATAAACAAATAAAACAGAAAAACGGCTATGTTTGCAAAACTTTACAGGAATTAAACCTTTAACTTTATTATGTTTCAACTAGTTTGTTTCAGCTTGTTGCTGATAATGGATGGAAAATATTTGTACTGACCTAGAAAATGGTGAGCCGTAACGACATCTGTTATTTTATGTAAATTTATGTAAGCAGACATTATCTTAATCAATCCCTGACGCATGTGATCCCTTGCTGGATCCAGTGCACTTGAAAGGATTGGTTTTTGCCATATTATTTGCATTCTTTATATATATATATATATATATATATATATATATATATATATATATATATATATATATATATATATGTATGTATATATATAATTCTACTGTTCTACTGCCACTTAATGTAGTGGGATCTATAACCACACTAGTCTATTACAGGAACTGCATTATAGTGAAGGGCCTAACAATGAGCGTGTGCTCCAGGTTCCTTAACAGTTCAGTAATATTAATTTTTTTATAAAGATTATTTCATTTTAAAAAAAACACGTTATGCTATCATGTACCGAACTGTGTCAGTTTTATTGGTATATTTGAATCATTTCATCAAATAACTGTTGTTGTTGTTGTTGTTGTTGTAGGGTTTAACGCCATTTTTCAGCACAAGATAGGCTATACATGGCGGCCAATATAATTGGTGGAGGAAGAACCCTGGAAAACCCCGGGAAGAACAACCGACCCACGAGAAGCTACTGGCAGGCTTTCTCACGTATCCACGTTAGCCGAGCCTGAGACTCGAACTCATGCAGACAGAGGTGAGACCACTTGGCCATCAAATAACTGCTGTGAAATTTAACTACTCAAAAAGACTTTTTGTTGAGATTCCTAAATATCACAACAAGGTATGAGATGTATGTTATCATTTACATTTATGTCACGATATCAAATGGCATTACAAAATGAACATAATGGTGTTTGTAAAACACATGTCCCTTACTGTAGACAAATGTTTACAAGTAAAGAGCGCCCAAAAACCTGCAAAAGTATGCAAAAATCTTTTAAATGGCATAAAAATTGAATTAGGTTGTTTATATTTGCACATATGACCATACATTCAAGAAATTTTCTGCAAACTCCTCAAAAATATGACCATCCATTGGATAAGTACTGCCAACCCCTCTACAATATGACCAACCATTCAATAAAAGTATTGTAAATGCCATGACAATATGGCATCAATCCAAGTATTGCAAACTCCTGAACAATATGATCATTAATTCTATAGATGTACTGCAATACACCATGACAATACGATGATCCATTTAAGAGAAGTATTGCACACCATACGACTAGCACAATCCATTCCAGTGATGCATTTGCAAACCCAATGACAATATGACAATCCATTCCATGATATTGTAAACCCCATGACAATATGACCATCCATTTCAGTGATGTATTGTAAACCCCATGACAATATGACCATCCATTCCAGTGATGTATTTTAAACCCCATGACAATATGACCATCCATTCCAGTAATTTATTGCAAACCCCATGACAATATGACCATCCATTCCAGTGATGTATTGCAAACCCCATGACAATATGACCATCCATTCCAGTGATGTATTGTAAACCCCATGACAATATGACCATCCATTCCAGTGATGTATTGTAAACCCCATGACAATATGACCATCCATTCCAGTTACGTAAACCCCATGACAATATGACCATCCATTCCAGTTATGTAAACCCCATGACAATATGACCATCCATTCCAGTGATGTATTGCAAACCCCATGACAATATGACCATCCATTCCAGTTATGTAAACCCCATGACAATATGACCATCCATTCCAGTGATGTATTGTAAACCCATGATCCATTTAAGTATCGCACAATGTAAGACAATAGAAGCACTGATTCAAGAGAAGTATTGTAAACCCATAAAAAAATGGCCATCCATTCAGAAGAAGTATTGAAAACTCTACGATAATACAGCCATGGATTCAGAAGAAGTATTGAAAACTCTACGATAATACAGCCATGGATTCAGAAGAAGTATTGAAAACTCTACGATAATACAGCCATGGATTCAAGAGAAGTATTGAAAACTCTACGATAATACAGCCATGGATTCAGAAGAAGTATTGTAAACTTTATGACAATACAACAATCCATTTAGGAGTAATATTGCAATAACAAGGTTTTAACACATTAACCCCTGGAGCTTTTTGTCACATTTGCCTGAAAATCGAGTAGGAAACACATATTGAAAGCTATTTCTGAATAGACTGGAAAACATCAAATTCCCGGTCATCTTTCAATAACATACTGCCTAGTTGTGTTAGAAACATCACTTTTCGTTGGCTATTTGACTCGCGCATGAGCAGAAGGGTAAAAGTTGGAGTTCCTCTTTTTTTTTTGCTAAATGGAGCCATTATTTTTGTATGGAGACCACTCTTTATTCCAAATGCCCATCTTATCCTACTTTTTGCAAAGGCTCATCTGTCTGTTTGCAGTTCATACCGGTTTGCCTTAGATCTGAGAGAAAAAAGTCTAAAATCTGGACACAAAATCGGATTCTGACCACAGGCGAAATTTAGGTCAAAAAAAGTTGGGTCCAAAAAATGAGGTTTATCTATCCGTATTTTGTAGTGCAACTAGATATGCCAGATTATTTGGTATCATTGTAGAGCTACATTTGTCTACCTTTCTATAATACCACCCACTTTAGTGTATCATGCATGACCATGATGCTAAAGAGCTCGGCAGTAGGCTACTACCTCCTGCCCCATAAAGTTGTCGCTAGGGGTTAATGTGTTAAAGATAGTTGTTTCGAGATGATGGCAGACAGGCCATCTCAAAAGTTATTCTAGTCTTTGACCAGTAGAGTTAAACATCAGATCATCTGCATATGGGTCGAAACATGACAGTCCAATTTTACTTGCCTAGGTTCAGCTGTTTTTGCATGATTGTCCCAACAAGGTTTTTCAGAGAACACTTAAGTCCAAAAAGTTTTTAAATTCTTTTAGCACAAAATATCCAAAAGTAATTCAAACAGGGTGAAAATGTGCTCAGGTCATTTATAGCCAGATAAGACAAAAGTCTGTCTAGCCATATCTATTATTATTATTTGTTAGAATAATTATGCAAATAAGCTTCCTATGACAGACATATGGATCAATCAAAAGGCATAAAAGAGGATCTTTGTCTGACACCTACATGAATTAAAAAAAGCCATTTTCATCATTACTCCAAACCCTTTTGTTGTTTATCTTACACAAAGAAGTTGTCCCTAGCCTCCGATTTAAGCAATTTACGAATAGTGAGAATTCTATTTATTCTGTTTCATTGTTCATCTTTGCATTAGTTAGAATATTTAACAGGCCTCTATAAAGCAAACTGGGGAGATCATCCATGTAGATAAGGTATTATCCTTGAGGAGTTGTCTACTTACCCTTTGATTTGATAACTACTTTAGTGATGCCCTTCTTAAGACCAACAATAACAACTCTTTCTATCCATTCTTTTGTGTCATAACTTCCACTACCTGGTACAGCTCTGTAAATAAAAAAAAAGATGGTATAATCTATTACGTTCTCAGAGACATTTGGATCACATATATTCTTAACATAAAAACAAAGGTTCCATAGAATACCAACTCTTGTCTTTTTTGGCCTCATCTTATGACCTTCTTTTTGGTTACTTCAATAAGAATCCCCCCCATTACATGCCAAATAAGTGTATATAAACTTATAGGGTATGGCTACAAACATTTTCTAAGTTATAACTTAGTGGCCATTCCCTAGAGGATAGTAAGAGACACAGTGACCAATTCTGTTACATACACGAGGAATAAGTGCATATGAATTGTTAGACTATGGCTATACATAGTTGCAAACTTAATAAACCAGTGGCCAAACACCAGGGGGGTACTAAGTAATCCAAATGCTAATCTTGTTGCATAAAAAAATTAGTAAGTGTAAATAAGCTTTAAGGCTATAGTAATAAACCATTTCTAACTCTTAACTCATAAACCAGATGTCAGTCCCCAGAGTGTAGTGACAGATCCAGGGGTCAATACCATTGCATAAATGGCATGGCTATTTAATGCTAGGTAGAAATCTCATTGGCTTCATATAATGTTTCAGTACAGATAAACTCTAGAACCAATAATGACTCACATACACACACACACACACACACACACATGCATACATACCACTAACTTATAACCATTGGGCCACTTCCCTTTTGGGGGCCTGAAAGACCCACGGGCCCAATGCTGCATAAATAAATAAATGCATTCTCAAATCAAAAAGTGAAAATCTAGCATGTTATTACCATGGGCCCTGGCCAAAGGACAGGTTAAAACCCAGGGGCAATGTTAGTTTAAATAGAAAGTTAAACAACTACATATGCAATCTTCCAAAGAGATATCAGCAAATTTCATAGCAAATGTACACTGAATTCTATCAAAATATGAAGGAATTTAAGGACAATCTTTAACCTCCATCCTTGCCCTTTGGGCTCAGTAATGTAGAATAGGTCTGAGAATCCCTCCTGCATGCTAACAAGGCAACAAATGTAGGCAATGTTTTCACCACTGGTCATGTGACACTATCATAGCTGAGGTCTTGGATTTGTTAAAGAGTGTGGTTTATATGAAAAATTTAAATTTGTATTTTAATGATTTTACTGGGTTTTTTTGTGTCATTTATCTTTGCTGTGTGCTTTTCTTTGAAGACGTGAAGTTACTCAGCACCAACAGCAATTACTCTGCTGATATGCTCTTTAAACCCATACATACATACACACACATACATGCATACATACACACACACACACACACACACACACACACATACATACATACATATATACATACATACATACATGCATGCATGCCTAACTACATCATCATTATGAAAAAGAAAATCATTTCCCACTCCCTGTATTGCAAGTTTCATTAAATTCCTAAAGATAGATACCATGGTACAGGCTTGGATAAACACTTTCACATTCAGATGAATTCTGTCACAATATGTGGAAAATAAAGGATGAACTTTTACCCATCTCCCTTTTAAAGAGGTAAGATTTTCATGAAAAAGCCTTCCACATTTGCTAAAATTTAAGAATAGCATGTATAACCAAATTCCTATGAATAGGTTCACTTTGAGGAGGTTGCAGATGAACTCTAAACTTGGCTAGCACAAGAACTTTAACATTTGGTTAAAACCAATGCTACTGACATTAATATAATTATGTCTTGCATTTCCTCTGAAAAATGTTCAAGCATTATGGTATAACAAAAGCAAAAGTGTACTTGAAAAATAAAACACTAAATAAATAGAAATGTGAACAAAAACATGTAACTTGTACAAATGTGAGCATGGGTTTCAGTTTTTCAAACAATACAGACTACATTTTTTATGATTCAGAATGAGTCTTGGAAAATGCATGTACTGTTATATAGAATTTAATTGCTTACTAGATATGATACCATTCCATCGATTTCTTAAAATCTGAACAGAAAACTAAGAAGTGAGCTGAGACAAGTACAGTAGTATCTGAAAACTCAGTGATTATTTTATCACAAAAGGTCATGATAATGAAATCTGTGACCTTTAGGACTGAGCTGTAAAGTTATTGGGCAGTCGTAGAAAGTAATCATGTTTTAATGCCACATCTCAAAAGGGCAATGCTAGAAAAGGGAAGAAAAGAATTTTTTGTTATATAAAATCTTTTTCAGTGACACTGATCATGAAGATAAAACTATGAGCTGCCATCCAACTAAGAAGCATAAATGAACCAACGTTCAAACAGTTTTTATGTAGTAAAGCAGAAACAAAACAAAACTTAAATATAGTTACTTGCGACCATGACTTTAAAGGTAAGCACCTCAAATGTGTATTGAAACACATCTTCCAGTGACAATATTTAAGTGTATCAAGTTTCATCCATTTATCTTAAACAGCCATTAAATTTGAAAGCTGAAGGGCAACTGTGACTAAGGGCTGTTCCAGTGAAACATATAGCTCCTGGGGGAAGGTACTTTCAAATTCAACCAACCCACAACAGAAGCAATTTAAAAAAACTATGATGCACCGTCAGATATGTTTTAATCGAAAAACACTGCCCCCTACAAAAGCATATTCTTTAAACGTAATTTCTGGCTATCGGTTAGTGGGCGGTGGAAGCGATTTTAATATTGGGTTGGGGACAGAAGCGATTTAAATGACAGCTGGCTGGAGGTAATCTACTGAATTCTTATAGATCATATAATCTACTGCATATTTTTATTTGTATTCATTCATTATAATCAATCTTTTGTCCTTTTGTTTGTTTGTCTGTCAGCCAAGTATGTCTCTGATACTGTGAAATCACAAATTTTCATGGTGGCTTATTATTTGCAGATGTCATTGATCAGTCCCTTAATATCTACTAATTTAACATCCATGAATACAGATTTTATAATAGATATTTCTATTCTAATATAGAAATCATGAATTTGTATCCTTACTAAATTGTGTGTTTACTAAGGTGATCACTGTCTTGATGTTTTTCTTTATTCTCCAGCATGGTGCTTTTGATTAGAATAATAGTTAAATCTTGTATTGCTTTAAATGTGTGGTCAGATGCTATGATTCCTTGTTATTACCTTTTTCATAAATGTTTTGGTAAACTTATAATACATGATTTGTCAGAAAAAAAACATTAATGCCTGTGGAAGTGATGTTGCATTATTTCTGTCTACTTTTACTCTATATCATTTCACGTAAGAACATCTTTTTCAGTTACCAATGTCTTATTTTTATGCCTTGTTTGCAACAAGGCATAAAAATAAGACATCGGTAACTGAAAAAGACTAATATAAAGTTATAAAAAAAAAAATATAGCAAGTCAAACATTTTTATATCATAAGTTAAGATTTTAAAAAATGGATGGAAGTCAAGGAATCATTTTTCCCAGAGTACTCATTTAATCAATGTCACTGCAGTTAACAGTTAAATGTATTGTCAACAGCATCATCATCACTGATGGCCTAGCAGTAACATTCTGCACTTTCAATCCAGTTGTCACAGGTTCTATCTCCCAATTCTAGTCTTTCATCTGAGACTTATACCTATGGCCTGAGGGGCTTTCATGGCAGAGTGGTATAAGAAGCTTGTCTTGTGATACAGATCTGAGAGCTTCCATGGCAGTGGTACAAGATGCTTGTCATGTGATTACTTGCCTCCAATGTGTAAATGAGAATGTTGTCACTTGTGGAAAGTCAGTGGTTCTACATAAGTGATTTTTGGTGTCTCAAAAGGACTTGGATTTTCATCAGCAGTAAAACTGGCTGCCATATATAGATTCTCTTCATCTGAAAATGGTGTAAAGGCCATAATGATCTACCAAAACCCGAGATCTTGTGTCTAAATGACTTCGGCTGTTGGAGATAAATGTCAAATCAACACAGGCTCCATGTGCCCAAGTGTACTAAAGTACTTGCTTTTACATCACTTGCACATCTCACAGAGTGAGTTTGTGTCACAGATTAACCAATTTAGGTTGGTGGTCTTTCAGGGTTCTTCCTCCACATATTGTTAAAAAATAAAAAAAAACAACAAATCAAACCAAACTAAATCAACCAACTAATCAACTGTGGCAACAGCAGCAAAGGTACTAGTCAATCATTTTTGCCACAGCTGTATGATTTTATAACTTTTGACTTGAGTAATTTTTGAAGACCTTTGAATACTGTCATTTATGCCTTTCTGACAGTTACCTAAAAGTCATCATCAGTTGGTACAAATGGATTTTTCATGGTGAGCATATGAGATGGAAAAGTCTTGAGCAATCCTGCTTCACACACTGCCAAAAAGTTTACATTTTAGCTCACTTAAATTTTCTCTAACAATGTTCATTTTTCCAACCAGAACTGTTATAACTTATTCAAGCCATATTCACCAATATCTGGAGATATGCATCTGTAATAAATATTTCTAACAAAGTATGAGAATGCATCAATGTTTTTCAATGATGCATTTGAACTGATCAACAACCACAATCAACAAACCAATAAATAAAATTATTCACATCTCTCAGGCAGAAGTAGTGCATAATCATAATCAGCCAAAAGATTTTTAAATTTTTAAATTTGCCGAAGATTTTTCCAACCATACTGATTCAGTGGACATGTCACCAGAATGGACAGAAACAGACCAGAAGGTTAAAATCGATTTGATACATCTTTTAAGTAGCTAATTCATATTGGTTTAGTTAACTGTACATGTTTATTGTCTTCGTTTTGATGAATTTCTTACTGAAGCTGAGAAAATAATGTTGCACACATAAAAAAGAGGCACACTTTTAATCATTGTTTTTATTATACTTCTCCATTCCAGCCTATTCTTATGATCTTGTCCCCCCACATACTGTTTGTCTTGTTTATGATATGTATCTAAATTTCTCGCTTTTCCTACTACAATACAAATGTTCTGTGAATATGCATATCAGTGTGAAAAGCAATGGGGAGACTAAATCCAATTACCTCTGTCTGCGTGGGTTCGAGTCCAGGATTCGGCAAATGTGGATATGTGAGAAAGCATGCCAGTAGCTTCTTGTGGGTCGGTGGTTCTTCCCAGGGTTTTGTCGGGTTCTTCCTCCACCATTAATACTGGCCGCCATGCAAAGCCTATCGTGTGCTGAAAAATGGCGTTAAACCCCACAACAACAACAACTAAATCCAAGATTGAAAACCTCTACATTTCTGGATGTATTCTGCTTGGATTCCATATTTCTGCACAAAACTGAAGAGTTCAGGACTCTCTGTACTAATTCAGTTCCCACTGTAAACCTGTGCAAACACCATGATATTAAAATTTAATAACTTAAAATTTCGAGTGCTCATGATCAAATTTGTATCAGTATAGACACATCTATGATGACAGCTTTTGTGAAAAGAAAACCATAACAGCCACACCATTTTCTGGATCTACACAAATTTGAAATGTGTGCTTTCAATACTGCAAAAAAAGAGTCAGCTGCTGATTTCAGTAATGAGTCGTCCAAACTCAGGTCTGCAAAGGGACGGAAATTATGTTAATAAAACAATGTCCCTCACTTTTTTCAGTTACAAGTAAGACAAACTCTCAAAAGATTGTTTTTACTAAAATCTTACTTTCATTATCAACCAATCAGGGACAGTCAAACCCATATATACCCTATTTTATCTTGACTGATTTATAGCATGGTTCTCGTTCCTTCACATCTGTAGTAATGTGAGTCCTTTAACAACTCTCAATGGTTGTAAGCCTTTTTCGACCATACTGACTAGACACACAGTAAGATAATGTTCAAGTAACAGAAATACCTTGGATAACCAGAGACCAATAAAATCGAATAAAATAGTCACATTATCTCCCCTGCAGGGATGCTGCCAGGATTTCAGGATTTACTCTCAGTTTTGTGTGTGTGTGATCTCCAATGAGGAAGTGGTGGCAGGAGGAATAGCCATTGTTAAATATCTCCCTAACACTTAAATATCTGTCACTCTTTCTTACTGTTCCACTCTGTTAAGGCTCTAGTGAAATCAAAATTCTTGAAGAGATGTCATCCCATGTTGTATAGTGATTATTACTGTGATGTCATTGGGCATGGTCACGTGGTTGTGGTGGGGTCTTGGTTGTGATGGCAGAAAGACAATAGGTTTACTCCATATTTGACAGCTAATTATGAAGCTGTCAAAAGAACTAAAAATATTCTAACAAGTCAGTTTGACTCGGATACTTGATTCATAGTCAATGAACAGGTTCTAAAATTGATGCATTTATTTTGGAGCTATGTTCCTCCATCACATTCAAGATTTCAATATACCAAAGGTGAAATTAGTACAGTTGCATCCTAAACTACTATCATGGTTACTTCAAATGATATTTAATGTGAGACTTTAATCCACGAACTCATAGCTTCAGTGATTTTTGGGTTTAAAAAATTAATTTCTTCTCAAACAACTCAATTTGGTGCAGATTACATTGTTTTTTAATGATACTGTGAGAATTCTTGATGTGTAAAAGTTGCACAAGAAACAATATGAGATCAGAAAATTACTACCACTGGGAAAATACTGATAGGAATATACAGAAATGATGATATTATTTAAACAGAATACGTGGTGACATTACGAGCGCTAGTTCTACAACTTTGCAAAATACATCTTGTACAACTATTCTGTTGTTTCTAACAACACTGCAATATGGCAATAATTTCTGCCCACTTTTTACTTTAGTCTCTTGCTAATTAATAGTTTTAGATTTTACAACACTATGCACATTTTACCTTTTGACAATAACACATTATTACAGATATTTAGATTGCAAGAAAATAGAAGTTACAATTTTATTAAAAGCACTGGTACCAGTAAGACTAAAGGAGATGGTTAAAAAAAAAAGAATCAGGATGAACAGATTAGTAGTGTAGTAAAGAATCCATATATCAGAATGACAAAGCATTTTTTCATCAATTTCATCATTAGTTAATGACACTGCTTCAAAATGTAGTGTACTAGATAACAGACTTTTTAGTTATCCAATTTGTAATACAAATAACAAATGATGGCTTGGAACCAAGTGCCAAAAGGTCTGCAGAAAATACCACCAAGATAAAAAATATACAAACACAAACAGGACAAATTTTATCCATCTTGCTTTGAGTTTATGCAGATCAGTCAGTCTCTTATGTTTAATGTCATTTAATTTTTGCACACAGAGAGCATGTACTTTATTTGGTCATACATCTGCATGATATAAAAGTTTGTCTCTTTATTCTTTTGTTGCCATAGTGGTTCTGCCAACTAGAGATCTATATACACTTAGTTATGTTGTATGGGGATTCTCTGATCTTCCCTATGAACATTAATCTGTTAATTGTTTCTGAATTTAATATGATCCTCCTCCTTTGTGTACGAATGTTATTCTGTGCTGTGAACTTCTTTCACTGCCTGCTGTCTGAAACGCATATGCATAACTAGCTTGAACAAGTTACTCTTCTTTATGGTTGTGCAGTTTTCAACATCTCACAGGTATGGCCCCATGGGTATTCTCTCTTGCATATCTCTATTCCAAAAACAAAAGTTCTGAACCAGAGATCTCGTTAGCATTTTAAAACTAAGAGTCCAGGGCTCCCATTTTGGTAAAAATACGAGTCCCACCAGCAAAAGTTGCAGTCCCCTCCCAGAAAAGTTTGCAAATTATAAGAACTATTGGTTGCCATAGAGTTTAATTTCTACATTCTTTATAACACTGACATAGCTCCTGTTTGTCCATCAGAGTGAGTCTGAATTTTTTCGATCCAAGGAAGGTCTTACTCAAAGCATTAAGCTAGGCATCACACACTTTCTTACACTTGGCTACTGTCCCTTCCAAACTATCAGTTCTAGCAACTTTAGCACTCTCCTGAATCTCATTACAATCTTCGTCAGTTTGCCGTTGAACCCCAAAATACTCATTCAAGACTAAGTCTCAACATGTCATGATTCTGAGGTCACGTGCACTGCTTATTCTGTTACACTCAGAAATGAACACAATAATGAAAGCTAAAGTTGTTTATTTGATGTACTGTTATAAATGACCACATGTACATCTCTAGGTCTTTCTGCCTCTGAATTCAAGCACTGTAAATATCAGTAGATTTTCCCATCCAGCTGCCAGTCAAAGCTTTTGATCTGGCCGCTCAGCTATTGCAGCATGTTCTTTTGATGTACTATTATAATGGTGACGACTTGGGGTGGGGGGGTGGGCTTTCAGCCACCAAATTCTGTCATTCTAAATATCAGCACAGCTAACTGATCAACACATTTTCCCACTATGCAGGTGACTGAAGCAGGACTGGCAAGTCTTTGAATTTTACCGCCCACCTATTACATGCATACGGAGGACTCTTGCCTAAGTGATTTTCTGCATCCCCAATAAAAAAAAATTGGCATTGAAATACGCGTGATTATAAGCATTTCCGAGACCTCTGACAGTTTTCACTATCATGAACTCTGCCAAAGAGTCACTTCCTTGAATCAGTGCTTTGCTGCCTCTTATGCCAGATTTTTTCTCTTCCATAATGATGTATTAGGGTTTTAAGTCCAACATTCCCATAGTCTGCTTGTTCAGACATGGGTATCTTAAATAAATATAACAGGCATATTGTCCATCCAACACGTACATCGGACTCGCACTCAACAGCAATTTTGGGCTCAAAATCACACACTGGTATTTCCAGTGACATTTTCCCAATGTCCAACAGACCGATATGCATGAAATTCATTGTTGTCATAGCTATCACCAGCCAGTATTTGCCGACTGAAAATGTCGTCTGAAGACAAACCGTGTTGTGATTCAGCCATTTTGGTTTCCTGTATGCCCCTTATTCGAAACACACTTTTGTAAAACTTCCATGATGATAGTAAGGCTAAAACTACCATAAAATGTTTATTATAGGGCCCAATGAACCAATCAAATTTAGTTTAACAGCCATTCATGTCGAACCGAAGTATCCAGATACCTGTATGTCGCATCAAACGATGTGAGACGGCTACAGCAGCACGAATTATGTTGTGAAATGCATTTTTAAAGTTAAAAGTTTAATGAAAATTGCATACTGTGTATCACTGCTTTAAAAGTATGCAAATTCGTACAAATTACATGCACTCGTGTGTACTGGCACCATTTTCTGACCCAATGTTTTATTCACGTTAGTCCACTAGGTGGAGGTATAGATGCGATTTTAAATATATATTCTTTTTTTTCTGACAACCCCACCAGCGATTTCTCATTTTGTTAACACAACCCACAACAGAAGTGATTTTCCTAATTAACCTTCCACCGTCAGAATCAAAATAGTTTGAAACACAACCTCCTACAGAAGTTTTTTTGAAGTGCCGTCCCCGGGGGGGGGGGGGATATATGTTTTACTGGAACAGCCCTAAAGCATACATGCCAGCCCTGTGAGAGGTATAAGCATAATCATTGCTATTATATGTGGCAAAAAAGCACAATTTGGGTGTAAAATGTGTTATCTATATATTACATGCCAAATTACAAGACGAATGAAAAAGATATATTTATTTTTGTTACTAACTTAGTTCTGCAGCTGGGCAAAGGTTTTGTCACAACGGGCAAGATCCATAGGGTTTAGAACCAGAATAGAAACACAAAATATACTAAAACTTATTTATGTTCAGCACTCACTTTAGCTAGTCTATGCGTGTAACTTTCACTGAAAGATTGTGAACATAATTCTGGAATAAGCATGATCATGTGCTGAAAATACTGTATTACATGTAGTTCTTTGAAATTTTGTTCAGTTTCATATGATGACAATCGTATCACCCCCCCCAAGACACACTAAACTGACACGTGATGTCCAATAAACGTAATCGTTGCCCTTCCTGCTTTTGTTCACAAGAATCTGAATATTCCTTTTGATTCCTCTGTACTGATTATTAACACTTTTAAAAAGGCTTATTTTCCCTTTCTAAATGTATCACTAGCAGGTCCCATTTTTTGAAAATTCTAAAATCAACAAACACTGCATGCAGTTTAAAGCATCTGAAATACCCTAGTGAAAATAGTCTGGTTCCCTGATTAACTCTACTACATCTAATATGAAACCTGGATCATAATCAGAAATGGACAAGCCAAGTATCCAGATTTTACGGCAACAATCATATTTCAGTCATTTTTGCTTTTATTCCGAGAAGTCCATATTTTAAGGGTCATTTTTGTAAGACTTAAAGCAAAATCCTATGGGTTGGCAGGTTTCATATTCTTCTTTCAAAGATTTAAAGTGGTGTTGATGCCTTTATTCTGATCTGATGTGTTTTGAAGTTTGAAAAGATCTATCTGCCTTAACATTTTCCATCATATATATCCACAACTCGTACTGTCCCTAAACTACCATTTTCCTTAAAAGTATAAACTGGTCTGCTACCTAGCAAGCTTATCAATATAATGAATCAGTGAGGTGAAGTTCATCTTTGAAGAAAGCCGTTTACTTGGAAATGGGCCATATACAGTTACTATAAATAGCAAATAAGGAAATACTTTTAAGTTATTCTTACACAGCAGTCATGTTTTTAAGAATATTCTCAAATTTATGAGTGGAATTAAACAGATGATAATAAAAATGAGAAAAACAACTTATCTTTTTTATTTTTGTAATGAAATACAAAAGTGTAATCCAAACACATGCAAGCATAAAATATAATTTGGTGAAAAAAGCATAAAGATTACACCAAAAGCATAATGGTTGGCATGTATGCAAAAACCTAAAACATTGACCTCACACCTTGACTTTGAAGATTTGATTCCCAATGAGGTATAAAATGTACCTTTTAGTGACAAAATATATTTATTCTAAAAATTTCATTCTTTTATCTCAGAAAGCTCTAAAGTTAAAAAAAAAATATTAAAAATATTCAGCCATGATCCTGACCTTCAAGGTAGGGCCTTGAACTTGACCTTCAAGACAGCACCTCCAATGTTTCAAACAGATCTAAATATACTGGGGAGAAGGCAAAGCGTAATGAAAATTAAAATACTAAGCCACTACCTTGAAGGAAAAAAACCCAATCTCAAATGATTTTAAAGTTAAAGAATGGAAAGGCAAGTGTGGTGAAAACATAAAATGTTGGTCCTTGACCTTGAAAATAGAACTTCCAACTGTTATTCAATAGTTCCATCCCTTATTCTCAAATAGCTTTAAAATGGTAGCACATAAAGGACAATTTGATTGAAACATACAACACTGATCCAAGACCTTGACACTGAAGACAGGATACACACATCCGCTGTGGTACTGCAGCACACCTTCTAGTGATCATGTGTAAATATACAAAGTTACATTCTTTAATCTTGATGCACAATGAAAAGTGTGAGTGGAAAAGGAAAAAAAAACCAGGTTAGAATATTTGACGCTGACCTTCACCTTGCAGACTGGATGAATGTGATGATGAACAAAAATAGCAAATTTCATCCCTTAATCTCAAACAGCTTTAAATTTAAAGCATGGAAATGATAGTGATGGATGGACAGACAAACTCGAATATGACGTCCACCATTTTTCTTCAAAAATGGTTTATATACTTTGGTATTGTTCAATTACACATCGCTTTGTCTTTTGACATTATTTTCTTTCTTGCATTTATGTGTGAAACCCAACACTTTAAGACAACCAATAATTTTGAAAACATTTAAGATATTGTTTTGGTACCATGCTTGCATTATAGTTACTTATTAAATGCAACCTTCAATTATCTAACTTGAACAGTGTGTGACCTTTGTTGAATATACATTGCAAAATGTACAAATGTATACAGTATTGTAAATTTATGTTCACTAGCAAAGAACTTCATGTTGTCAGTTGTTGGAATCTTCATATTGATGACAGCAATACAACCAGAAAAGTCTACCTATGTCCTGCCATTCATGCATGCACGTGAGACAAAAATAGTGGCAAATAAAATTATTAGTGATAAACAAATAATACACAAAACATAACCTATTTTATATAATTCAAATTTACTTACTTGCTACTAAATATATTATTTGAGAACTGGAATTGTCTGTGTACAAACTGTCCATTTTTATAACTTAAGGAATGATAATCATCTACATAAAGTTCACCGCTAGCCTTGCCCTGTAATAGAAAACCAGCCATAATCAAATATTCTACATCAATATCATGCTATTTGTCTGCAAGCCAATAAGACTATGAAATTTTAGTGTGCACAAAGGAGTATATTTCTTCAGTAAAATATTTCTATTAAATCTGGATTCCTAAATGATAACCATTTTTTTAAAATACAAAATTATGAAAATTGTACAAAATAGTATTGTATACTTTCATAAATTATCATGAAAAAATTTAACATTTAAAAAAAATTCAAGTAATGCAAATGATATGCCAAACAAGTAACAGGACAATGAAACAATGACCTTTTTGTTACGAATACTTGTAAGTGATATGAGCAATCTGCAAACATAATATCAAAAAGCCCACAAGATCCAATGGGGTCTCTCTCTCTCTGGGGCTCCAAGTGGCCAAGTGGTTGAATGCACTCAACAAGATGGATCACTGCCATCTCATCTGTCTGCATGGGTTCGTGTCTCAGGCTCGACCAATGTAGGTACACGAGAGAGCTTGCCTGTAGCTTCCCATGGGTTAGTGGTTCTTCCTGGGGCTTCCTTCACTAGTTATACTGTCATGTATAGCCTATCTTGTTCTGAGAAATGGTGTTAAACCCAATAACAACTCTCCCTTTCACCCCCCCATCCAAGAAATACATTGTAGTGTAGTAACCCTTGATGACACATTCTAAGCACTGACAACTCAACTGTCAGCAAGTTCAAATTCTTGAAAAACTGAGTGGAAACATAAATATGGAATGACAGAAACAGCATTAGATTAAAATACAGATCTGCTTATGTGTATATCACCTACAGAAACAAATTTCATGCTAAAAAACTTTATGTTGACAGCTAAAAAAATTGTCCAGCACATGCAATTGATTGATTGCTGTTGTTGTTGTAGAGTTTAACGCCATTTTTCAGCACACGATAGGCTATACATGGCGGCCGGTATTAATGGTGGAGGAAGAACCCGGGAAATCCCCGGAAAGAACCACCGATCCTCGAGAAGCTACTGGTAAGCTTTCTCACATACCCATATTGGCTGAATCCGAGACTCGAACCCATGCAGACAGAGGTGAGATGGCAGTGATCCATAACAGAGAGCACTTTAGACCACTTGGCCACTATGGACCTCGCAACTGATTGAAACAATTCTGAAACTTGCTTGGTTCTGTCAGTTTAATGCAATCAAAAAAAAACTTTCATTCCCTTTCAGCTAGGGGAAAAAAGAAAAGACTTAAATGGTTTGCATAAAAAACTAGCAAAAATATCCCATTACCATAGTGTCCACATTGAGAAACAGGCATGTTCTTTATCCATGAGCTTAGGCCTCAATTTTTGCATGATGTAACAATACAAAGAAAGAACATTTATAAAGATCTTATTAAGTCCACATTCTCAACAGACCTTTAGGTACCCTGACTTGCATTTAAATCCATCATTTGGAGTGACACAGGAAGAATGACACAGAACCATCAAGGATACAAACATCAGTTTATATAGAATATTGAGAATAACACCTTTTCATTCAAAATAATGATAATGAATCAGATGTGGTTTGATGTATATGATGAGAAGTTTATAATATGACAATTTTTGTATCATACCCCATAACAAATCCTGACCCTTATGAAAATCAGCCTTCAACCATCAGGCTACGAGAATCAGTGGCTTTCAAGGGGTTATGACGTGAAAATCATCATATGATAACCTCTAGAAACACAACTTGTAGCAGAATGTACCAGCTACAAAAGTTACACAGTTGAAAACCGAGCCAAGCCAAAGAAAATATTATGTAAGTAACATTAAGCAAGAATAACTGCATAGTGAGGTTACTTGTTCTATACATGTATATGCTTTAGTCAAAATGTTCTACTGTACAATGATGCGAGATGCAGTAAACTTGAATGACTTCTGCTACACATGACCACTTGTCATTTATGACCACAACAATCATACATGGATCAATTATGCTATAAAAATGCACTATCATGAGCAACCACCTGCTGAATACGACCAGTTGCCAAGATATTTAAGGCAAATACACATTTCAACACTGTTACTAATGACCACAACACAGAAATATATAAACACAATCAACCTTTACTTAATCATTTGCAATCATGATTGCTGGGTTCAGTTTGCACGAGCAGTGCAGATTGTTCAAAAACAAGATAAATAAAAAAGAGGAAACAGTTGAGTCTGGACCAGTTTTGTTATATTTTTAAGTTAAACTTGTATGCCACTGACCATAAACCACATTCCTGTACTTGTCACAAACTGGCATTATAGTGCCAGTCCTCAAAATCCCTATTATAACAACAAATGAATTCACCGCTCCGGTGGCCTTGTGGTTACAGCGTCCGCCTCTGATGTGGAAGGTTGTGGGTTCGATCCCCGGCCGAGTCATTCCAAAGACTTATAAAAATGGTACTAACAGCTGCCTCACTTGGCGCTCAGCATTAAGAGGTCAGTGTTAGGACTGGTCAGCCTGGTGTCAGGATAATGTGACTGGGTGGGACATCATGCTACATGTCTGCGGCATGATGCCTCAGTGCTAGACATCACTGTAAACTGCCACACTGCAGACATTGTAGTGATATGACTGAAAAATTGTTAAAGCGACGTTAAAAATCCAAATCACACATACACATTACTGAATTCTATGTTATAATTATTACTGACTAATATGTTGTAATTATTACTGACTTGCATGTTGTAATTATACTAATATACTGTAATTTTTTTACAAATTTTTAATAAACATAAATCATTAAGGGTATAATTTCATGAAAGTCTAAAGAATGCGCTATGATATGACTAGATCAATTATAATTTACAAATAAAAGTAAAGCTTAGACAATTTACAATAAGGTAGATCCATTGTAAATATACATATTGTCTATTTCTGAAAACACGGATTGTACCTAAATATAAACACATGTATTTTAGAGGTACAAAAAGATGGGTATGGTGCTGGAGACAAAAACCAGTGTATCTCACTAATTTCAAAATACACTGCAAAATTTATGTATTTCAGAATAAAAAGCTGGCTTTTACAACAACACCTGGCTATCAACAGATAGAGTGATGGATCAATATCAGCAAGAATGAAAAAAGCTAAGAATGTAGTGAAATCCATAACATTCATTAGTATTAAACAGCTCATAGTGATCATGTAAACACTTAACTTCTTAACAGTCATAAATGCTAAAAACAAACTTGGCTATCAACAGATAATGAGAGTGAAGGGGTCATCAGTCAATAGTGCTAAAAACAAACATGGCTATTAAGACAGATAAAGAGAGTGAAGGGGTCATCAGTCATAAGTGCTAGATACAAACATGGCTATTAAGACAGATAAAGAGGGTGAAGGGGTCATCAGTCATAAGGGCTAAAAAACAAACCTGGCTATCAAGACAGATAAAGAGAGTGAAGGGGTCATCAGTCATAAGGGCTGAGGATCTCCTTATTCTCAGCTTTCTTGGAATTATTGAGCCACTTCTCTGGAATACTGGCACCTGAAAAAGAAACTAACTGGTTCAACTCAAACAACATAAAAATAATATAAATAGTATTTGAAAGAAATGTCACGTAGTGAATTGTTCTCTTTCCAATTTTTAGCTCATTGTGGCTGAGTGGTCTAAGGCACTTTTCATTACAGATCATTCACATCATTCACATCTCGTCTCTGCAAGGGGTCAAGTCCCAGACTGGCCATTGAATGTGTGTGAGAAAGCTTGGTGGTAGCTTCCCATGGGTTAGTGATTCTTCCTGGGTTCTTTCTCCACCAAATATACTGGCCTCCATGGAAAAGCTATCATGTGCCAAAAATGGCATTAAATCCACAAGCTCTTTTCAATTTATTCTTTGCAGAAGACAAGTTTAACAATTACGGATGATGACTTTAGCATGGATGCTCCTAATGATGCTAACAATATTCAACTGAGTGTTATTAAATGAAGGCAAATTGCTTAAGTCATGATTAAAGCAATTTATGACATCAAAACTCATGTACTTAAAGCCTACAGTTTTTTCCTTGAAATACATAACTTTTATTTCCCTCTTCAATATAGCAAGAATGAAAAAAGCTAAGAATGTAGTGAAATCCATAACATTCATTAGTATTAAACAGCTCATAGTGATCATGTAAACACTTAACTTCTTGATAAAGCAACAAAATTAAGCACTTATTTAACTAACATTTAGCATGTAAGCATGGATTATCTAGGTTATAAAAACATTTTGGCCAGTGCATTGGAGAGGCTGAGAAGAAATGGTGTAAATCTAGTTATCAATTTCCGGACATGCCATTCAGAACTTGAATAGATCAGCTGTATGAGGTTCAAACCCTATTCTAGTACATGAAAACATTTGGTTTTCTTCGATTTATCCTCATCTTGCTTAAAAACTATCAAATTATGTTATCAAAGAATTTTTCAAACTTTTCCTTTGAATGCAATTATTGATTACCAGTTTCACAGAATTTCTCAAAATTAATCTTGGGAATAAAATGTAAGCATGTCATTAGAAATATATACTTAATTCTAAAATAAAAAAAAAGTCTGGCAAGAAGAATTTAGTTCCATATCAGAGGCCTAAAGGGATAAAAAAAACCAAGTCAACCACCTACTTTAATGAATCAGCAGTTTTTGATTGGCTGAATGCCAGTGACTATGTCAATAAAATTATGGACTGCATGCAGTTCTATTTCACAGTGCCACTGTCATCAGGCATTATTGCTACTGTTGTATTGATAATGGGATAAACAGTTGAAGCTCTATCTGTATTCAGTAAAACTATTGTACACATTTTGTTGTGACATATATGGTCCATTCATACTTTTCTCTTATAAAAATTTTCACCATTTAAAAAATGTATCTAGATTGATTTTGTGGGTTTAATGCCATGTTTCATCCTGTGATAAGCTATACATGGCTGACATTGTATTAGAACCCTGGAAGAACCACAAACCCATGGCAAGCTTTCTTATATACCCACATTGGTCAAGCCATGACTAGAACCCATGTGGACAGAGGTGATTTGAGAGAGAGCTGTAATTGTGATACCTTATATCACTCGTGTCCAACCCATTCATAAATGACTAGCCTACATTTTTAAGATACCTTGCAAAACAGCAGCTCTATCTGGGCTATATTCATCTTTATCAAATCATCTGCTGCAGAAAGAAACTGCAATAAACTCTGTGGAAAAAGTTGTTCTGCTTTTCTACTACTACTACTACCACTTGAAAAATATGAAGAAGATACAAGAAAGAATACTAGTCTCAAAAATTTTCCACTGAAATATCAAAATGAACAAAAACGAAATGAATCACAACACCACAGTAATACCAACATAAAAAGTAATTCATATTTAAAGAGTATGTCTGTAAATTATGGCGGTATTATACAAACCTTATCTAAACCGGCATTTACACTAGCTGACCCTTCTCCATTGTATGCTTCGAAGTTCTCAATATCATACCATACCTGGAATAGAAAAGCTTTCATCTTACTTGCTCAATTCATTTTTTTTTTTAAAGAACTCTCAAGGAACAAATGAATTACAAAACATGAGACCAAGACAAACAAAAGTTATGCATGGTATCTTTGCCTTGCTGTTTTCTGAAGGTGATATTACAAAAACTGTTGACATAAATGCTTTTCACTATGTAATCATTATTATCAGCTAATGCCAACGTCACTTGCGTAAGTCTCTGATTCAAAATGATTTGCCAAAAAATGGAATAATAGATGTTTTGATGCAAACAAAAACATTCTGATGCTGTATCAAAGCATTGTCCAGTATTTTATTTTCTTTTATAAACTTTTCCTGTATAGCAATAGAATAATTGTCACATATTTTCAGAAAAAAACATGGAGTGCTGCAAATGGCATAGGATGGATATCTTGTGACCTTTCTCTAGCCAATGACCAAGATAAATGAGCTAGGAATATAATGAACGTATCGGAAGGTGTGGACTTGAGTCAAGTTTTCATGAAAATATGCACAGGGTTACTGACAGGATAAGGAAACAGGACACAGGTTTACATTGTTATGAATTTGATCTTGTGGCAGGGGATATAAATGAATAGGCAAGACAATGGTAAGTCAAGATATAACAATAAAAAGTTCATTAAAATATTCCAACTGGTTTGAATATAATACATGTACAGTCAAATCTATCCTAACAGTCACCTTTACTCAGAGGTCACTTGTTCACAAGTCATTCTAATTTAAGGAAGATAATGACTGATGGGATGTGTTGGATTGCCTCCCATCTGCTGGGGTCCTTTATTCATCCTCAGTCCCTGACTGGTTTTGTTGTAACTCATCAGAGGGAATTGATCTGGTTGATTTATTATATCAACTAATCACAGTGTCTTGTCAGTGAGAGGTTTATATACCCCCAGCCACCAGTGCAGCTGGCAGAGCTGCAATTTTAGTTATGTGACAGATATTCTATTGTCATAAACCATAGGGAGACATCTGTGACATTCATTGTCAGAGATTTCTATATGTTGGCATGAAGGAAAATTGTCCAACATATGTGATGAATTTATGCTTTCAGGATGGGTTGTGGAATAAAGTAACTGGGTTCAAATATTTTCATATTGTACAAAAAGACAGCAAATAACAGTGAATGCAGAAAAAGCTCCTTATGCAGATTTTTGTTTAGTTCTCCTTTCATAAAATATGACAAGAAATAGATTAAGGATGCCTTACCACTCCTTTTCCAGGGAAGTAGACTGATGTACTAGTCTGTCCTTGCTCTGTTATGGGTTTTACAAGCAAGTCTGAGCCTAAATGAAAAAAAAAAAATATGACTACTGTGATGTTGTTATATTTGACCCTAAACAAAATGTATACAGAGACATGATGATGAGCGGGTTGGTGGGGAGGAATATATACAACTGCTCTCTACGGCATCATTTATGATGAAACCATGTCTTCTTTAAGGACTGATTAAATACTCACTATTATTGTTTTCTCTCGATGCAGTTAACACAAGGTGTGATTAGGAAGAGTAACCCTGCCAAAGGAGTGGACATTATAGTATATAGGAATTCTCTAATAAGTATTTCCATGGAAAGATGCAATAATGAAACTGCAGCATGTGTTCATTTGATTAAAATCAAAATAACAGCCAAAGTAAAAACAAAATGCAAATATAAAAAGCAAAATTAAATAACTACATGTAGGCCAAGTTCCAATAATTTCAACAAATCTCTTTTCATAATACCCATCTTTAAAAAAAAAAAAATAATAACAATAATCTGATTTAGTCAAAGGCATGAATTCAACCCATCCAAATCCTAAAATGTACTTTCTGATGCAACAGGTAGGCATGTGGTAAGATGGAAGTTGATTTCCTCAGAAAGTGAACAGCAATAGTCTACTTTCACAAATTGTTCAAATATCCTTCAGCAAACAATGGTAAAAGAGGTACAATATTATTAGACCCTGAATGGCAAGTTGCAAACTACTGAGATCCAACCCTATAGATATTTATACAGCTGCAGATCATGAAAAGATTAATTTATAAGTGTGACAAGTATTTTCCCAATCATGTTTCCTGACCCCAGTGACTCAGCTTTCAGATCACAGCTTGGAAACAATCAAGATCCCCAACCTGTAATATATAAAGAAAGACAAATGGAAACATGCAAATGACGTTGGCCCTGGGGCCATCCTTACCATCACAGGAATCTAGCCTTGAGGTTCAGAGTTGGGGATGGGTTCAAAATGGCAAGTGCAAGGATACATGTTTTACAAACCAATAATTCTTGCTCATGTTGATTTCATCTGAGAATCAACACTAGCCTTGTTAATTTAACAAGTAGATCCAGTCCTTTTTATCTGACAAACCCTTGTCATTGATAACAATGGATAAATAAAACTAAGATCAATAAGCTAACTTCTGGGTCATATTATTTAATAAATCATTCACATTCATGTGTCATAATAAAGTGATTGGCAGTAAAATGAGGCTGCTCTCCTTCTCTGTGTTGTCTGTAATTAAAGTGACAGTATAATTAGGTTACTCTTAATCTGTGATGTCTATACTAATTTAAATGACAGGCAGTAAAATGAGGTTGCTCTCATTCTCTATGTTGTCTGTACTAATTTAAGTGACAGTATAATTAGGTTGCTCTTAATCTGTGATGTCTATATTAATTTAAGTGACAGGCAGTAAAATGAGGTTGCACTCATTCTCTGTGTTGTCTGTACTAATTAAAGTGACACATAGTAAAATGAGGTTTCTCTTATTCTATGTATTGCCATACTGTTTAAAGTAACAGACAGTAAAATGAAGTTGATCTCATTCTTTGTGTTGCCAAAAATAATTAAAGTGACACACAGTAAAATGAGGTTGCTCTCATTCTTTGTGTTGTCTGTACTAACAGTGTTTAAAATCTTACCAATAAGATATTCATCATCCATGGTAAAAGTCTGTGTATCCTGAGGGAACTCCACCCACAGCGGCCTCATGGGTGGAGTACCAGATCTCTCATTCTCATAGAAGAGAGTGTACCAGTAGGGGAGGTATGAGTAACGCAGTCTAATGCTGTTACGAATACTTCTCATGTGCTCCTCTGGAAGAAGGTATGGTTCACGACGCTTAGTATCCAGATGAGCATGGGCACGGAAAAATGGCTGAAAAGCTCCAGCCTGAAAATCAATAAAGAAATTAATATTTTCTGTTTGTTTATTGATTTGCCTTTCTATATACCATATATACTCGCGTATAAGCCCGTTCGCATATAAGCCGAACCCCCAAACTGAAGCGGTAAAACTGTTATAAAGTGCATGACCCGCGTATAAGCCGACCCATAATTTTTAGACTACCGGTACATCACAAGATGCACAAAGTGAGTTCTGAATATGTTTATTTCAGCAAATCACATTATTAAATAAAATGAAAGTAAGAAAACTAATTTATATGTTGAAATAAAAACAATTCTAAAGTGTTAAGTTTTAATGGAAATTTAATTAATCCTCATTCTAAAATCATGAATTATAAAAGTTCTATCACTTTTAGAATCCTTCAAAATCTGGCTCTGTATCAGACTTGCCAAACAGTTCACGAAACTTGGCTTCTGTTACGGGCGTGTTTTCATCATATATGTTGTCACTGTCATCATGGTCATCCGATAGTGTGATTCAATTGATCAAAATATGATTGGTTTCAGCATGGACATAATTCAAGCATTGTGACAGTTCATAACTTTGAGCAGAAACCATGTCCACAACTATATCTCATTAAACAATACATCTGATTAGTAAAGTCATTGGCATTGTGCAACAAAACAAACCTATCAGAGATCTCGGAAACACTTAATTATGCGTATTTGGATGCCAATTTTTGATCTGGGATGCAGAAAATCCCTGAGGCGGGAGTCCTCCGTACTCATGTTATAGGTGTGCGGCAAATTTCAAAGACTTGCCAGTCCTGCTTCAGCCACCCGCTTTGTGAGAAAATTTGATGATAATTAGCTATGCTGATATTTACAATGACAGAATTCAGTGACTGAAAGACCCCTTGATGTACATACATGTTGCCATTATAAGAGTACATCAAAAAGAACATGATGCAATAGCTGTGCGGCAAGATCAAAGGCTTTGTTTGACTGGCAGCCGGATGCGAAAATGTACTGATATTTACAGTCATTGAATTCAGAATCAGAAAGACCCAGAGATGTACATGTGGTCATTTATAAAAGTACATCAAATAAACAACTTTAGCTTTCGTTACTGTGTTCATTTCCGAATGTATCGGAATAAGTAGTGCACGAGAATCAAGACATGTTGAGACTTAGACAAAATGCCATTCGAAATTTGGATAAGTATTTTGGGGTTAAACGGCAAACTTACGAAGACTGTAACGAGATTCAGAAGAGTGCTAAAGCTGCTAGCATTAACAGTTCGGATAGGACAGTAGCCAATTGTAAGAAAGTGTGTGATGCCTAGCTTAGTGTTTGGAATAAGTCCTGACTTGGATTGACAAAATTCAGTATCACTGATGGACGAACAAGAGCTATTTAAGAGGTACACTGACTGACCATACTTTTTTTTAAAAATGCAGCTCGCCTTAGCTGGGTTAGTTTTAGTGTTGTATCAAAATGTATTCATCAGTACATCAGTAGCTAGGCTTAGCTTTGATATCAATTACGTTGACAAACAAATTCTTACCCATTCACAAGCATATGTTTTGATAGCTGATTGACCATTAACCCTTTTCCGAGTAAGGTAGCAACTATCAATTTCCTGCATGATACCCTTTACTGATAAAACATACAAACATGTGTTTTAAGATCAGAATCGGTGATTATTAACTGCCTCGTGTACACTATTTCGTCATAAAATTAGTTTGAAACTCTAAGTGAACCATTAGGCCTAACGGAAAATAATGGCGGACTTTGCTAAGTCTGGGATGTACCAGTTTATTAGATTGTCTGTTTTCTAAACCATCGGGCAACTATTTTCAGAAAATATACAGATCATTGAAAGCAACGCCAATGTATTATTTGATTAAAGATTTAACTTTAAATTGAAAATTATGTAGGCCAGAAAACGTATGGGATAATGCTATGTTGTGGAATTCGCGAGATTCACTTTAAGGTCTAATCTGTTTTCCGACCTGACACGTATTTGCGAAAATACCTGGGGGGGGGGGGGAAACGGCAAATAAGATACTATTTAATAATTGCCTAAAATTACTACAAGGACGTAGACAAAAAAATAAACCAAAATAAATTGCGATCAAAAAAATGGACCATTTGTAATGAAGCTATATTATAGTGAGTGATTACATTACAAAAACCTCTCCTTCTACAAATAGATGCACGTACGTTTATGTTGATTCTGTAGGAAAGAAGGGACTGCAACTTTTGATGGTGGGATTCCTATTTTTACCAAAATGGAAGTCATGGACTCCTAGTTTTAAAATCCTAGCGTGATCTCTGCATATTATCCCCGAGGCATTTACCACAGATTAAGCATATGGTAGCTATTATACAACACTCAACTGCTAACAAACCACTTTGCTTTACTAATAACCAAACAACAGTAGTATATAAACTGTGGCTGCCGATTACTTCTAAAACACCTGTCAAAGAAATTCGACAAATTATATTGTTTTACAATTATTCACGCTGACTGGTACATTGCCCTGTTATTTACCCTTCCTAATCGTGCACGCAACAAACCCCTATGGAGCCTCTCGATATTGTTCCTTTAAGACTATCGTACATGTATTTCTACTCTCGATCAAAATGTTTGTCATATATACCTTCAGTATTGTAATTCTTTTATTTTTTTTTACATAGATTCTTTCCATATTTACAATGAAATAAGCTAGCGTGCATTTGTGCGATACTGTAGAGGTCAATGATTACTGATTAGCTGAGGGTTAAATACTTGACTG
The DNA here is from genome assembly GCA_028554795.2 of Sinohyriopsis cumingii. Classification (NCBI taxonomy): domain Eukaryota; kingdom Metazoa; phylum Mollusca; class Bivalvia; order Unionida; family Unionidae; genus Sinohyriopsis; species Sinohyriopsis cumingii. Next base: position 66,964,405 of record CM068825.1, on the reverse strand, counting down.
GAGATTACTAATATGGTGGTTCTTTTGGAAAATACACGCACCACCGTGGGTCAAATATCACGTATGGCTGCATTTTCTGGTGGATGGACATCTGTCAAATACACATCAATACGTTAAAACATGTTTTTCATTCATTATCCTACTACTTAAGTTAGAAATATAATATTTGTTTCTCTTCACGACAGCACAAATCTCATGAGCCATGTGGCATCATTAGGCATGTGATCTCATCTTCGGCAATTGACAGAAACAATAAATACTAAAAATCAAGGGAAAAAAGCGTTAAAAATTTCAGACTTGGACCTTGACCCACAGATAAGCCGACCCCCATTCTTCCAGGCGTTATTTTTTTCCTAAATTTTTCGGCTTATATGCGAGTATATATGGTACGTTTGCTTTTTTTTCTTTGAATCTAGTGCATCACTATGTATAGTTTTTGAGACTGTTTGTTTGCATGTCTGTCCACATGTCTCTTTTCACTCCTCCACTGTCTACAAGTCAATCAGTCTGTCTGAATGTTTGACCATCTGAGTTCAGTTATACATGGTTTTAATTATATATCTAAGTATCGGGTCTATTTCTGCATATATTTTACACATCTATCTCTATGCCTCTTTCTATGTCTATCAATCTTTGTCATTCTGTTCTTCTAGGCCTCTGCCAGTGTGCAAGTGTCTCTTCCTTCAGTGTACCTATATCTCTGCAAGTTTGTCTGTCAATTCATCTCCCTCTCTTTCTCACACAAACATATATACACAGTATTTAACTGTGTGACTGTCTTAAATCTTTACATTATACACACTACCCAATCATACCTGGTACCATCTTGTAATAAGTTCAGGCTCAGGGTTACGGAAGAAACCTCCTATGTCAGCTCCAGAAAATGTAATTCCTGTCAGACTTAGGGACAGAAGCATGGGATTGGATACTTTAAGATGACTCCACTCTCCAATATTATCACCTGTCCAAACAGCACCTATAAACAAAATATACAGGCAAAATTAAATAAGAACAAAGTGTAAATATATGGTGCAATAATGGGGTCAACTTATAGGTCATTGCTTGTATTATTAAGCTCGAGTTTATAAACACGGAGAATTCTGACCAGAATCTGTATTTAGTTATATTCCAGTGAACAAGATGATAGCATGCAGTAATTGATTTTTAAGGTCAACAGTCTTGATTTGGTTTTCTTGTTACTGTAATGGCTTGTAAGCATGACAGGATAAACAAGTGTGAATGGATTTTTATCATTCGACTTAGTTTGTGGATGTATATAAAGAAAAGCCTAAATGATACCACTTCAGTAACTTCTTTTTTCAAGAAATAATGCCTATATATTTAATCAACTTTTCATATTTATATATTTTCACCTTGTCCAAGACAAGTTCAATGACCTTCTTGCCATGGTGTGAGGATCAAGGTCAGAGGCCATGAGAAAGAGATTTATTCTGCACTTTCAGGTATCTTGTGATCATTTTAAATTAAACAAAAGAGAAAAGCTTTGTTACCAAATTTGGTATGTTCAGGTTATTTTAAGTACCTCAAGAATGTTTGAGATGACTTCAAAAACCTGCAGTTAAAAAGAAGACAGTCTTATCTTGGAGTCATGTAAATTCACTTTGGCCAGTACAGCATCAGTTGTGTGTGTGTGCATGTGTGCGCGCATGCATATGTGTGTGTGTGTGATTTGGATTTTCAATGTAGCTTTAATAATTTTTCAGTCATATCACTACAATGTCTGCAGTGTGGCAGTTCATAGTGATGTCTAGCACTGGAGCATCAGGTCGCATCATGTCACACGCAGTCACATTATTCTGACACCAGACTGACCAGTCCTAACACTAACCTCTTAATGCTGAGCGCCAAGCGAGGCAGCTGGTAGTACAATTTTTATGAGTCTTTTGGATGACTTAGCCAGGGTTCGAACCAGTGACCACCAGCATCTGAGGTGGATGCTCTAACTACTTAGGCCACTGGAACAGTCATCAGGTTCGTTTAGGGACTCTTATCTGTTATAATTTTGTTTTACTAGCATGATGAGCATCAACAATCACTTTTTTGGGGATGGCAACAGTTTTGGAAACCCTTTAATTAAGTTTTATCTTGGAAATAATTATTTATTCCTAGTAGTAAGATCATTTTTCTGTAATTTTTTTCTTCTGGCATTTATCCTGTTCGAACCGTACTTGCAGTGCTGCTATCTCTGGTCAGAAGAAAAATGATGGAGTGGCAGTCTTGGACAACTCATCACATCCATACCCCTGTACTAATAAAGGCCATAATTCCCTTGACAGCCAATGCCAGATTTTGGTACTAACTATCAGCCAGTTCTAACCTACATCCATTCTAGCTCAAACACAACCTCAGCTTATGCAGTTTACCACCAGAACTTGGTTCAGTGATCAGCCATCACAGCATACCCAGTCCTAGACTTGTGATGCATCATCTGGCACACAGTCATGCCATTTCCTGCCTTAGTTCTGTCACAGACATTCAGCATTTACTGGATTCTATGAACCCACACTATCAACCACTGCTTTTAAGGCAGTAGCACAGGCTGTCAGTGTGAATCGGTCTATTACTGGTCTTGGGTCGATTTTTACCCAATACCACACCAGGTACCCATCTCAGACCCTTAATGATACTTTTAAAAAAATGCCTAGAGATCACCATGTCCCAATATGGATGACTCTCAGGCTTGTTCATATGCCAGTTCAGTAGTCACCCTCTTTGCTGTTTTTTGTTGTCACACAGATCTTCTAAGTTCAAAGCTGAATGCTTACAAGTAGTGTCTTCATTCCTGAAGCAGAGGTCTTGCTAGGATTTAAAGACTAGGAGTTCTGGATTCCCATTTTAGTAAAAACAGTAGTCCCACCAGCAAAAGTTGCAGTCCCCTCCCAGAAAACTAAGCAAATTATAAGAACTATTGGTTGCCATTGAGTTTAATTTCTACATTCTTTATAACACTGACATAGATCTTGTTTGTCCATCAGTGAGTCTGAATTTTGTCAATCCAAGGAAGGTCTTATTCAAAGCACTAAGCTAGGCATCACTACACTTTCTTACACCTGGCTACTGTCCCATCCAAACTATCAGTTCTAGCAACTTTAGCACTCTCCTGAATCTCGTTTCAATCGTCGTCAGTTTGCCTTTGAACCCCAAAATACTCATTCAAGTCTAAGTCTCAACATGTCATGATTCCAAGATCATGTGCAGTGCTTATTCTGCTACACCCAGAAATGAACACAATAATAAAAGCTAAAGTTGTTTATTCTATGTACTGTTATAAATGACCATATGTACATCTCTGGGTCTTTCTGCCTCTGAATTCAAGCACTGTAAATATCAGTAGATTTTCCCACCCAGGTGCCAGTCAAAGCCTTTGACATAGCCGCCAACCTTCCAGGCTCACAATTAGTGAAAACTGGGATGCAAATTAGTGAATTTGGACATGGATTAGTGAAAAATATCATGACAATAACTCCATCCACTCTGACCATCAATACTACAATATATCAAGATCACAAAATAAAAATAAAACACTACATATATGCAGAAATATATCTGCATTTCTATTTATTATGGTATTCATAAACTTCACTTGTTCTTGTGGTTATTTACCAAGACATGATACTGTGGCAGACTTCCTCAACTGCTTGATCATAAATTTGCTTTTAAAACATTTCAGGCTTCTTGCCTGCTGGTTGATCTTTGTGATCAAGTTTTCTGTGGCGTTCTCTGGTATTGCTTTAACTAGTGTAGCACTTTTGGTTCTTCCACAGGAAAATTTGGAAGTGATCTTCCAGTCCGGGAACATGTCGGAACAAATGTTTAGCATGGTCTCCAGCTGATAAAGGTAGATCGTGTTCAACAAGAAAACTCACAAATAATGCTTCAGTGTTGGTAGCTGACAGGTCTTCCATCGATGGCTTAAAATATTCCAGAGCTGAAATTTGCAAATTCTTAATTTTCCCAACCTCTATGTGTTTTTTGCGACCGATGTGCTTCCTCATATCATCTCTGCCACCATGCCCAATACTAAAATTTGTGGCACACTATGCAAAAAGCACAATGTATATCAGTGTTTGATGGCTGAGTGCACGGCCAATTTTTGGTATATTCCAAATTAAACTACACTTTTTGAGCAATACATTTCTTTTTCCTTGCTGGTGAAGCCATTTTCAAGATCTTACATGTGATGCAGGATGGTAATTCAAATCAGTGTTGGTGACGCATGCACGGGGCAAAATTCCGGTTGGGCCCCAGCTTCTCTCAAAAGCATTTGTAAAACTACTCTTATACATATAGATTAAAATAGGCTAAAATGCTTGCTACCGGGCCAACTATACCAATCTGCTGTAGTTCTACTAATATCAAGACCAGCAGTACCGGACCGTTTTGACAACTGCCAATATCACGACTAGTGCTTAAGGGTAAATTGGTTATTTTATTAAAGATTTAAAATAATTGAGAATTGGAGAATGCGTGAATGTTTTGCTTGCAGCGTGAATCCGTTAATCGCTGAAAAAGTAGTGAAATTCACGCCAAAATCATGAGGGTTGGCAGCTATGCTTTGATCTTGCTGCCCATCTATTGCAGCTTATTCTTTTGATGTACTCTTATAATGGTGACATGTAGGGTGGGGTGGGGGCTTTCAGCCACTAAATTCTGTCATTGTAAATATCAGCACAGTAATTGATCAACACATTTTCCCACTAAGCAGGTGGCTGAAGCAGGACTGGCAAGCTGTTGAATTTTGCTGCCCACCTATTACATGCGTATGGAGGACTCTAGCTTAAGTGATTTTCTGCATCCCCAATGAAAAATTGGCGTCCAAATACACGTGATTAAGCGTTTCCGAGACCTCTGCTGAAGCCAGCATTGTCTAGGGAAGATTCAGCTCCCATGAATCCATTGAAAAGTCTTTCTACTTCTGCCATCAGAGTTCTTTCCACCTCTTGCTCAGTAAGTGGCCTCTTTTTGAATTCCAGCATGGGTTGATCTCTTAATCCAACTTTTCTGTCAAACAGATACAGCAGTCAGATCAAGTCTCTGACATCTTATAATGCTTCAAAATGCGACTGTGTAAGACCCATGCATCAACAGGGTTTCCTTTCACAAAGATGAGAGTCATCAGGCTTCATCCCAGCTTTCTACTCATGCTGGACTAGGACATGGATATCCCTACTGTCAACAGAGACATTACAGGCCTGAAATCTTCCTCTTTGCACATGAACTGAAAATCATTTCTTAGCACACAACTGGTTTGTTGGTTTCATGTTCATTTTGGTCTCAATGGCTATATTTCAGCAAGACGAACACAGACTAGTCTCCTGTTGAAAACCCTTCCAACAGACACACCTGGAAGTCAGTCTTGTACATGGTTCACATTCCCATTTGGCAGTTCAATTCTCTCCAGCGTTGTTGCTGCTTTCGTCAATCTCCAACTCATGGAATGAGGTTCATTCCTATCAATGACCACTCTACCAAAAGACCATGACAAGTCTATCCTCAAACCTTATCCACTATCCATCCCACAGTTACCTAATGCATGTAGGAAAATGGGCTAAGTATGAGACAAACCTCCAGTGATCCAGAACACATACTTTGTTCCTCACGTGGAACCAGGAAGTGAGGACACCTAAGACATGCCAATGGGAAAACCCTCCTTTAAATTCTACTACTCAGCAAGGACCCAGGTTTCTAGAGTAAGTGATGACAATACGCAGGGAAACCTCAACCTGCTTCAACTCAACTTCTCTCACCAGCAATCTTCCAATCTGTGTGACCCTTTCTTATTCCCAGGTGGGTGTAAGCCTTCAGTACTTCTACAGAATGGGAGAAATTCTGCTCTGATAACTATTAGCTCCCTCTTGAAATAAACTCTCTTCATGAAATGGGAGGTTCATTCACAACCTAACCCAAACTTTTTTCAGGAGGGAAGCTTTTTCAACCAACACATTTGGACACTCGGGTTTAGCATGGAGTGCCACATGATTCTTCTCCATGCTCCAAATTCTGAGTTCACTTGACTTGGAAAGTATACTTTCAGTTTCATATTTTTATTTAAATCAGTACAATACTGTTATTTTGAAAACATCTTTAAACCTTGCAACTACATGTAGTTTTTATTACAGTACAGTGGACACATAATGTTAACAATTACATATCATACCCGTGCAATATTTCAACAAAATCAGCAGTCAGCAAATCTGAAATATTCAGGAAACAATCCTTGTTCAATCATTATCAAACAGTTATGGACATTGTGATGAACTAGCGTCCCATTTTTAACACTTGCTAAACTTGTCAGACAACTACATAAGTAACACCAATATATTTGGCCTAAGTGGTTAGAGTGTCTGCCTTGGATGAGGCAGGTTGTGGGTTTGAATCCTGGCAGAATCATGCCAAACACTTATAAAAATGATATTAGCAGCTGCCTCACTTAGCATGCAGCGTTAAGAGGTTAGTGTCAGGACTGGTTGGCCTGGTGACAGGATAATGTGACTGGGTGGGACATGATGTCACATGCCTGTGGCATGAACTGCCACACTGAAGACATTGTAGCAATATGAGTCAATAACTCATATTGTTAAAGCTATGTTAAAAATCCAAATTACACACATTTAACCACCAATGCATTACACATTCAATGTATTTAACCAGTAATGCATTACACAGTTAATGTATTTAACCACTACTGCATTACACATTCAATGTATTTAACCACAAATGCATTGCACAGTCAATGCATCTACCCAAGAATGCATTACACAGTTAATAAATTTAACCACTAATTCATTACACTGTCAGGATATGTAACCATTAATGCATTACATGGTCAATGTATTTAACCAATAATGCATTAAATGGTCAATATATTTAACCACTAATGCATTACAATGTAGGTGACAGCAAGGTACATGAAACAAATAAGCAGTTCTTTGTTATTCATGAAGGACAAATGTTCACAGGTGTGTGGTATACTAATATGGATTGTGCTGGTACATGTACTGCAGTGCATTGCCAATGAACCAGTTTTTGCAGCATATTTTTGGACATAATATACAAATAAAATTTCAACTTCAGCATGCCTTTATTTTTTTGAAGTTTTTGTCTCTTTCAATGTCTGATGTGCTCAAATCCCAAGTGAATTTCTAATAGGTTTGTCTAAAGAGAAAATGATCTCACTCAGGGTTAGTAGCATATTTCTTTCCAAATATTCAAGGTTTTTTTCAAGGCTTTTCAAGGTTCAAAATCATGTTTTTCAAGGTGCATTATTACATTAATTTTAAAGGACACATAAATGAAACTGTATGTAAACACAAGTTAATACTTGTTATTACTCTATATGAGGAACATTTCTTGCAAACTTATTTTTTAAAAACCGAAAATAAAACATGAAGTTGATAGTATGATCACTGATATCTTTCCCATTAATACTAAACATCCTACATCAGGGCATTAGAATAATGTAATCATTGAACCAAGTTCATTTTACTCTGTCTACACTACACTATTTACAAAGTCCAAAATATTTGAGAGTAAATTTTTCAGTTCTTGTAGCTTATCATCAAGAGCTCTAAATTTAGCGATTTAGTCCTTTTCACTTTTCCTCAAATTATTTTTATGTTGTGATAAAGGAAATTTTCCTATGGATCTTTGCTTTCAATGCACAGCCATCAGCAGCAGCTGTTGTTGTCTCAATGTCTTTTTCAGTACCTTCCTTTCTGCACTCATTCCCATAAACAAAAACACGTAAAGATATTTGTTTTTCATATTAACACTTATTTAAAAACAGTGTATGGATATTTTAAACTATTTCATATTAGATTATTATGTATATTTGATTTAATTAAATTATTTGTTTGTTAGTTAGTTTTAATTATTTTTTTATTCCATTACATGATACTGTAAGGTAATTTTGTTTACTGGACTTGACATTTTCCAGAAATTCAGTAAAGTTCTGTTTGACCTGTTATAATAATAGAAACAATATATCTGGTTTCTAACCTTGATTCAGAAACAGTGGCAGTTCTGGTAAACAACTTTTTTTCTTTCTTTTCCAGAGTAAGAACCATTGATTTCAGTTAAGGCCATACTGGGAGTATGTGATAACAGTCATGTAACAAACTTCCATTTCTTCTGAAAGGTTGAACTCTTGACCTCCATCCGGGAATCTGTTTTGCGTCTTAAGTTAGCCGTATACCTAATGTTTTGTATAGAACTAGTCAGTGGGCTTTAAACTTCTGACATGTTGTGTTGTTGTGACCAGTTTGGGCTGAGATTTTATTTTCTTCAAATTATTGGATTTTAAGTGATTATTTTCCCTGGAAATACTAGTGCTCTAAATCAATTCTGGGACAAGGACATTTACTGACATTTATACAAAATTCAAAAATTGGGAAAAAAGTGCAAAAAAATAATATTTTCTGTGATTCTACAAGAGACTGTTGACACTGCAGAACTTGGCTAACTATTAATGACATCATTGTCTTCCATTTTGTATTTCATTGGGATCTGAACTCAGTTTCATTCAGGACTCTGCTCTTGCTCTCAAACAACAGGAACAACTGTAGAGTTTTACTGACTGTCAAAAACATCCATAAAAAAAAAAAATTAAAAAATGATGTAATACAAAAAGAAATTAAATCAGTTACTCCATGTACTTGCATGTGTAATGTTTTTTTTCTCCATAAAATGAAAACAAATGTTATAATATGGAATTTATAATTTCAGGCCAACAGCATGATCTATCTGTTTAGAAATATGTATAATACAAACAAATATTTCTAACAGCTCAAGCTTAGTCATCCACTCAATTTAGAGGACATAACACCAAGATAGTTTTAAGAGGTCTATAACCACAGTCTGTCCATACTTTTTTCCTTCCCTATGAAACACATGCTGGATTTTTGTGTAGCATTTGCTAAATTTAACTTACCATATCTTTGCGAACCAGCAAAGAAAGCTCTAGTCAGGACAAAAGGTCTTTCCTGGTTGTCAGATCGAAGCAATTGTCCCTGTGATGTGGCTTGATGCTGAAAAGTAAGACCTCATAAAGCATACTTTTTTCATTATATATTGTACATGCAAAATATAGAGATTATGCTGTACTAGTATGTATGCTGTATCAATTTTTCATTAGAAGGAAACGAGGCTTGCTGAGCATACAGCATGAAACATATATATTATATATTTTATTTATATCGCATACAAATACGCATACTTGCCATCTGCACTGAGGTGAGACTGACTACTGGCAACTGAGTATTGATGGAGCAAATGAACTCTGCACATCCCTGCAAAGTGTATCCACAACAGAATCTAATTATTACCTTTGCCGCTTTTCACAATCCTCTATGCAAATTGATAGGTTGCTTCTACTCCTCTTTTTGAGTTTATATTTTTATTCAAGCTGATTAAATGAAGATAAGACACAGTTACGATTTAAATACAAAAGATGGTTTAAATGAAGAAAGTTAAACACTACAAACATATTTTTTCTCATTTTTGACATCACTAATGATTAATCAATGGAAATTCATCACTGATTTAAACAATCAATGCCTGCTGTTAAAACAATGTTTATATATGTGTAATGTGTCACAGGTGGATCAAAATTTGATATAACAACAGTATATCAAATTGCTTTATACCAACACTTTCAAAGCTATGATGTTTTTAACATAATATGGTGTGTGTATATATATATATATATATATATATATATATATATATATATATATATATATATATTAGTTTGCCTTGTTATTCTTTACATTTAGAATTAATCTAAAACAGCATTTGCAGTCACTAACACTCGTTTTTGTTAGTAAAAATGAGAAAGACTATTCACAATGCTTGCCATCTACAAGTTAACACAAAGTGACATGGTTTGTAATCTGCCTCCAATTCCATACTAATTATCTTAAGCAAGCAGCCTGTTGAGCATAAATGAGATGTACAAAAGTATTCCATATGTATAATGAAGTACTTTACTCATCATTTAATAACCACTTTTATGTGAAGTTTCTACACTGAATTGTATCTTCTCTGCTTTGGTCAATTTGAAAGCTAGAATACTGGTGTGTCACATGGCAAAATATGATACACTGAATTCTCATTGGTGGTTACTGTTTGTTCCAGTCCAGGTTAAACAATAACCATCAATCAGAAATTAATGACAAACAGGAAGTACTGGCAAAGCAACATGAAAGCTCTATAAAAATCATTAAGTGCTGTGTAAAGTACTTAAACAGAGATACTGCCAAGATGCACAAATGCATGAATCATGCAAACTTTTATGTCTTTGTGTACTTGGAGAACAGTGAAGCAAATCAGTTGAAAGCCTTCCATATAAAAATGTGCTTGGCGCAGTATACGATTTTTATTTAACTATTCTTGTCACATCATCTGTTGTCCAGGTAGGCAACTGTTTACACATCTGGGTTTTTCAAGTTAGACAGGAATGGTTGTTAAACTAAATGTGATTGCCACAATGTGGCCTGGAACATGTATTATGGCATGGTTTGAACCTTCCAACAGTATTTCAAAATTAAATGCACAAGAGCAGAAAACGGCTTATTAAAATAAAGACAATTTAAAAGTACAATGCAAATTTCATTTCTTTTCTCAATTTAGCCCTCTGGATCATATGCTACAAAACCATATATCCTTATCAGAGTTAAGATAAACTGAATAAATAATGAAAAAAATATTTATTGAACACCTTTGACTAAAGAAGCAGACTATTACACTTACGGACTAAAAGCCCTAATACAGCATTATGGAACAGAAAAGAAATCAGGTATAGTAGTCAGTAAACTACTGATTGAAGAAATTGAAACTTTGGCAAAGTTTATGTTAGAGAAAAATCTAATTTTGTAACAGATTGACCAAAAAATAATATCTGTGAGCTCTGGAAAATTATACATAACAGCCATAAAGATAAGTTTTCCAACCTTTACAAGCTGACAAAGCTAGCCGTGATATGCCTCTTCAGAAGAACAATATTCATACACAGATAAGGAACAGAGTATACTCACAAATCAATAGATTAACGTTTACAGAACTAGCAGTAAAGATTTAGATTTTGGTAGGTCTCAAACAAAGTGAAGCAGGAAGAAGAGAGACGGATACTGAAGTGTTAGGCAAATACTTAACTATGTTTCCTCCTCCCCTTCCTTTTTTCTACTCCTCCCTTATTTCAGTGATAAAGGGGGAGGTAATCAATAGATTAACACATATAACTAGCGGTAAAGATTTAGATTTAGGTAGGTCTCGAACAAAGTGAAGCAGGAAGAAGAGAGACAGATAATGAAGTGTTAGGCAAATACTTAACTATGTTTCCTCCTCCCCCTCCTTTTTTCTACTCCCCCCTTATTTCAGTGATAAAGGAGGATATCCCCCATCTAGAAAAAATCCTGGCAGCATTTCTCTTTAAAATGTATATGGGGAACAAATTTGGAATGTATCATTTTATGCAGAGATATTTAACCAGTGACTTAAGGTGCCCAGGGAGTAAATAAAATTAGCACATTATTGGGGGGGGGGGCAGATTTCAAAACACACAAGTTTATGACCCTGTCTAAAAAAATTTTAAAAATTATTTTTAGAATAGGACTGTGTGTTGATAATAGTTTTCTTTCTTCAGTAACAAATACAAGTACCTGTGGCAGCAGCAGTCCTTAGCATCTACAGAAGTACAAAGTGAGAGATTTTGTTGGTATTCATCCCGATTCCAATGCCTGGATTTGTTGTAGAGATTTTCTTTGCACAAGGAAACTGCATTATTTCTTCTATTTTGAAGACAATAATGTCCTCCAAGTGTAAGAGAGACATGAATTTGATAAAATGATGTCATTAATGCAGTGCAAAACTGAGGGCCTGGTGGCTAAAGTAAATTAAATGGAGCCTGCCATATATGACCTAAAACACTGAATAAAACTCACTAATAAACAACAGGTAGTCTGTTTAAAAGTAGTTCTGTTATCTTTTCATTGATGAAAATTACATATAAATATATGTTAACTATATGTCTGTCTATATTCTGCATAATGGAACCAGTATGTCAAGATACATAAAAGGGCACCCTGATGGAAAGACCATCAGGTTCATGTGATGTTGGTAAAGTAGAAAGAATTAGCTAACAGGAACATTGTTTAACAACCAATTAACTTGAATGGCACTAATGAATAATTATCACTACTGTAGTGTACCTGTTGCATATAAAAATCTACCTTCCAAGGTCATCATGTTCTGTGTGGTATCAGTTTCGTTCAGTACCTGATTAGTAACTGAGAGAGCACTTTGTTGACTACAAATTATATCCACATAAAAAGTCATTCTGGATAGGCTTTGTGTTCATGTCATCATCGTTCTGCACCCTTTATAACCCAAACTGTTAGGTATAAACAGACACAAGAGGTGTATTAAAAATTCAATATGGAAGCTTTGCTACTTACCGCATAAAAACCATACAAATTATGCAAGTCTCTGTTTTCCCATCCTCCATAATGGACAACATCTTTATGGAAAGTAATTTCTGGGCCATTGAAGACAGAGGGCTCATTCATATCATTCCAAATAAACAGATTAGGGGCACTAATGTATTCTGAATACTGAAATTTGGATGACCACCACTTTCGCACTTCGGGGTTGGTAAAATCTGGCCAGCTGGAAGATCCTGCAATAAGGACAAGTTATACACACTGTATGAAGGGGAAGAATGTTATCGGAGGCATCTTATAGTCCAAGTACAAGGTAAACAATTTTTTATTACAAACTGGTTGTCTCGGAAAATACATAAAACTCTAGCCTTGTACAAGCTATTTTACTGACATGGCAAAACAAAGGTATATCATCATTAAACAAAAAGTACAGAGTATATAATTTATGCTGAACAAGAAAACCATCAATATGGTGGTATGGTTGAACTGCAAAGCTGTTCTATCTTATGTAATACTTTTTATAATACATCCTACGCATGAAGTTACATCATTCTGCAGTGAGTGTTCAAGAAATGGATCTATGCACAAAGTTTTGTAAATTGGTCCATCAAATTTATTAATATTAACCTATCATTTGATTTTTCAGTATTATTGTTGAATGGTTACAGATATGGATATGTTTGTGAATTAGGTTTTCGGCTTGTGTTGTACAAAATGTTTTTCACCATCAGTTTCACTTTGCTTCAAGAATGACCTTCAAACATGAAAAATGCATGTGGAAGTATGGGGCTGGGATGCAAAATCCTTTTTTATTAGTGCATGCACAGATTCATCAGGTCAAATGATTCATATTTTTAAGTTTGATTTATTACAGCTATCCAAAATTTGGACCTTTCTGACCTATCTGAAGTATTCTATTTTGTATGAATTTGTATATTAGACTGGATGATGTGGCATCAAATCTAATGAATAAAACTGTCCCATGCACCCTAAACACTGAAGCATAAATATAATGTCACATATTACTGTAGTATCATTTATTTCCATTGGGCTCAATTTTCATGGTTTTGTATTAAAAAAAGGCATTTTCGTGGATACTTACATTTGTGGTTTTGCCTGTAAAAATTTGCATATTTGTAGGTATTTAAGTTCATGGTTTAACCTCTACAAATACCCAAAATAAAGAATAAAAAACAATAAAACTATGCCGATGCAAACGGCAGACACTTCAATGTTTAAAGCAATACTATCACCTGTACAAGAACAAATCAAAGACCTGGCAAGTTCAATACTTAACTGTATTTTCGACCAAATGAATAACATCAGTTGAAGCCGATGCAGCCAACAACACTAAAACAATACTTCTGTCCCTATGAGCACAAATACAATACCTGTCAAAATTAATCACTTTCACCATGTTTTTGTTTGAGTGCTCAACATCAAAGGAAGCAGACACAAGCAACAACACTAGGCCAATCAGTTAGTAAAGAAGAATTAAAGTCACACTTCCAAGATTGGTATGCTAAACAGGTCATGGATGTCATTACGGAAAAAGATGTTACTGGTGATGATCAGTGCACAGTATTAGTAAACCTAGCAACCTCATTAATCAAGCCAATTCATGCTGAGTGGATAATTGCAGCTCACGCGACAATGAGTGAAAGATAGGACCAAATTATCAGGGCTGTTCCAGTAAAACATATACCCCCCCTGGGGACGGCACTTCAAAAAAACTTCTGTAGGAGGTTGTGTTTCAAACTATTTTGATCCTGACAGTGGAAGGTTGGTTAGGAAAATCACTTCTGTTGTGGGTTGTGTTAGCAAAATGAGAAATTGCTGGTGGGGTTGTCAGAAAAAAACCCGAATATATATTTAAAATTGCATCTAACCCCCTCCTTACGGTCTAACGTGAATAAAACATTAGGTCAGAAAATGATGCCAGTACACGCGAGTGCACATAATTTGTACAAATTCGCGTACTTTTAAAGCAGTAATACGCGTTCAGCAAATTACATCGTCATATAAATAAAAAATGTGCTTTGCGTAGTATGCAATTTTTATGAAACTTTTAACTTTGAAAGTGCATTTCGCGACGTGATTCGCGCTGCCGCAGCTGTCTCACAATACTTGATATGACATGCAGATCTCTGGATACTTCGGTTCGACAAGAATGGCAGTTAAACTAAATTTGATTGGTTCATTGGGCCCTGGAACAAGCATTTTATGGTAGTTTTAGCCTTACTTTCATCATGGAAGTTTTACAAATGCGTGTTTCGAATAAGGGCCACAGAGGAAACCAAAATGGCTGATTTACAGCACGGTTTGTCCTCAGACGACGTTTTCAGTCGGCAAATACTGGCTGGTGATAGCTGTGACGCCAATGAATTTCATGTATATTGGTCTGTTGGACATTGGGAAAATGTCACTGGAAATACCAGTGTATGATTTTGAGCCCAAAATTGCTGTTGAGTGCGAGTCCAATGTACGTGTTGGATGGACAATATGCCGGTTATATTTATTCAAGATCCCCATGTCTGAACAAGCAGACTATGGGAATGTTGGACTTAAAACCCTAATATATCATTATGGAAGAGAAAAATCTGGTATAAGAGGCAGCAAAGCACTGATTCAAGGAAGTGAATCTTTGGCAGAGTTCATGTTTGTGAAAACTGACAGAGGTCTCGGAAACGATTATAATCACGCATATTTGGACGCCAATTTTTTTCATTTAGGTGGGCGGTAAAATTCAAAGACTTGTCAGTCCTCCTTCAGTCACCTGCATGGTGGGAAAATGTGTTAATCAGTTAGCTGTGCTGATATTTACAATGACAGAATTTAGTGGCTGAAAGTATTTTGGGGTTCTACAACAAACTGACGAAGATTGTAATGAGATTCAGGAGAGTGCTAAAGTTGCTAGAACTGATAGTTTGGATGGGACAGTAGCCAAGTGTAAGAAAGTGTGTGATGCCTAGCTTAGTACTTTGAATAAGACCTTCCTTGGATCAAAAAAATTCAGACTCACTCTGATGGACAAACAAGAGCTATGTCAGTGCTATAATGAATGTAGAAACTCTGGAAACCTGTAGTTCTTATAATTTGCATAGTTTTCTGGGAGGGGAATGCAACTTTTGCTGGTGGGACTAGTATTTTTACCAAAATGGGAGCCATGGACTCTTAGTTTTAAAATTCTAACGAGACCTCTGGTTCAAAACTTTTCTTTTTGGAATAGAGATATCCAAGAGAGAATACCCGTGGGGCCATACATGTGAGATGTTGACAACTGCACAACCATAAAGAAAAGTAACTTGTCCAAGCTAGTTATGCATATGCGTTTGAGACAGCAGGCAATGAAAGGAGTTCACAGCATAGAATAATATTCATACAAAGAGGAGGAGGATCATATTAAATTCAGAAACAATTAACAGGTTAATGCTCATAGGGAACATCAGAGAATCCCCATACAACATAACTGTGTGTAGATCTCTAGTTGGCAGAACCACTATAGCAACAAAAGAATAAAGACACCAACTTTTATATCTTGCAGATGTATGACCAAATGAAGTACATGCTGCATGCAAAAATTAAATGACATTAAACATAAGAGACTCACTGATCTATGTAAACTCAAAGCAAGATGGATAAAATTTGTCCTGTTTGTGTTTGGTTCTTCCTAGGTATATTTTAATCATGGTGGTATTTTCTGCAGACCTTTTGGCACTTGGTTCCAAGACATCATTTGGTATTTGTATTACAAA
Source organism: Sinohyriopsis cumingii (assembly GCA_028554795.2). Lineage (NCBI taxonomy): Eukaryota > Metazoa > Mollusca > Bivalvia > Unionida > Unionidae > Sinohyriopsis > Sinohyriopsis cumingii. The sequence continues at coordinate 66,948,192 of CM068825.1, read as the reverse complement.
TTGGATAACTAAAAAAGTCTATTATCTAGTACACTACATTTTTAAGCAGTGTCATTAACTAATGATGAAAAAATACATGATGTCATTCTGATATATGGATTCTTTACTACACTACTAATCTTTTCATCCTGAATCTTTTTTTTTCTCACCATCTTCTTTAGTCTTACTGGTACCAGTGCTTTTAATAAAATTGTAACTTCTATTTTCTTGCAATCTAAATAATTTGTAATGATGTGTTATTGTCAAAAGGTAAAATGTGTTTAGTATTGTAAAATATAAAACTATTAATTAGCAAGGGACTAAAGTAAAAAGTGGGCAGAAATTATTGCCATATTACAGTGTTGTTAGAAACAACAGAATAGTTGTACAAGATGTATTTTTGCAAAGTTGTAGAACTAGCGCTCGTATTGTCACCACATATTCTACTTAAATAATTATATCATTATTTCTGTATATTCCTATCAGTATTTTCCCAGTGGTAGTAATTTTCTGATTTGATGTTGTTCATTTCTTGTGCAATTTTTACACATCAAGAATTCTCACAGTATCATTAAAAAGCAATGTAATCTGCACTAAATTGAGTTGTTTGAGAAGAAATAAAATTTTTTAACCCAAAAATGACTGAAGCTATGAGTTCTTGCATTAAAGTCTCACATTAAATAACATCTGAAGTAGCCACGATAGTAGTTTAGGCTGCAACTGTACTAATTTCACCTTTGGTATATCTAAATCTTGAATGTGATGGAGGAACATAGCTCCAAAATAAACACATCAGTTTTAGAACTTGTTCATCGACTATGAATCAAGTATTCGAGTCCAACTGAATTGTTAGAAATTTTTTAATTCTTTTGACAAAATCATAATTAGCTGTCAAATATGAAGTAAGCCTATGGTCTTTCTGCCATTCCAACCAAGACGCCAACACAACCACATGCCCATGCCCAATGACATCACATTAATAATCACTATACAGCTAGAGATGACATCTCTTTGAGAATTTTGATTTCAAGAGCGGAACAGTAAGAAAGAGTGACAGATATTTAAGTATTAGGGTGATATTTAACAATGGCTATTCCTCATGCCACCACTTCCTCATTGGAGATAACACACACACACAAAACTTGGAGTAAATCCTGAAATCCTGGCTGCATCCCTGCAAGGGAGATAACTTGACTATTCGATTGTATTGGTCTCTGGTTATCCAATGGTATTTCTGCTTGAACATTATCTTACAGTGTGTCCAGTCAGCATGGTTGAAAAAGGCTTACAACCATTGAGAGTTGTTAAAGGACTAATATTGCTACAGATGTGAAAGAACGAGAACCATACTATAAATCAGTGAAGATAAAATAGAGTATATATGGGTTTGACTGTCCCTGATTGGTTGATAATGAAAGTAAGATTTTAGTAAAAGCAATCTTTTGAAAGCTTGTCCTAAATGTAACTGAAAAAAGTGAGGGACATTGTTTTATTAACATAATTTCCGTCCCTTTGCAGACCTGAGTTTGGATGACTCATTACTGAAATCAGTAGCCGACTCTTTGGTGCAGTATTGAAAGCACACATTTCAGATTTCTACAGATCCAGAAAATGTTGCGGCTTCTTGTGGTTTTCTTTTCACAAAACCTGTCATCATGGATGTGTCTATACTGACACAAATTTGATCATGAGCACTCGAAATGTTAAGTTACTGAATTTTAATATCATGGTGTTTGCACAGGTTTACAGTGGGAACTGAATTAGTATAGAGAGTCCTGAACTCTTGAGTTTTGTGCAGAAATATGGAATCCAAGCAGAATACATCCAGAAATGTAGAGGTTTTCAATCTTGGATTTAGTCTCCCCATTGCATTTCACACTGAGATGCATATTGACAGAACAGTTGTATAGTAGTAGGAAAAGTGAGAAATTTAGATACATATCATAAACAAGACACAGTATGTGGGGCGGACAAGTTCAAAAGAACAGGCTGGAATGGAGAAGTATAATAAAAACAATAATGAGTAAAAGTGTGACTCTTTTTTATGTGTGCAACATTATTTTCTCAGCTTCAGTAAGAAATTTCATCAAAAGGAAGACAATAAAGGGTGTACAGTTAACTAAACCAATATCAATTTAGCTACTTAAAGATGTATCAAATCGATTTTAACCTTCTGGTCTGTGTCTGTCCATTCTGGTGACATGTCCACTGAATCAGTGTGGTTGGAAAAATATTTGGCAAATTTAAAAATTTAAAAATCTTTTGGCTGATTATGATTATACACTACTTCTGCCTGAGAGATGTGAATAATTTTATTTCTTGGTTTGGTGATTGTGGTTGTTGCTCAATTCAAATGCATCATTGAAAAACAATGATGCATTTTCATACTTTGTTACAAATATTTATTACAGATGCATATCTCCAGGTATCGGTGAATATAGCTTGAATAAGTTATAACAGTTCTAGTTGGAACAATGGACATTGTTAGAGAAACTTTAAGTGAGCTAAAATGTAAACTTTTCGGCAGTGTGTGAAGCAGGATTGCTCAAGACTTTTCCATCTCATATGCTCATCATGAAAAATCCATTTGTACCAACTGATGATGACTTTAAGGTAACTGTCAGAAAGGCATAACTGACAATATTCAAAGGTCTACAAAAATTACTCGAGTCAAAAGTTATAAAATCATACAGCTGTGGCAAAAATGATTGACTAGTACCTTTGCTGCCGTTGCCACAGTTGATTGGTTGGTTGATTTAGTTTGGTTTGGTTTGTTTTTATTTTTATTTTTTAACAATATGTGGAGGAAGAACCCCGAAAGAACACCAACCTAAACTGGTTAATCTGTGACACAAACTCACTCTGTGAGATGTGGAAGTGACGTAAAAGCAAGCACCTTAGTACACTTGGGCACTTGGAGCCTCTGTTGATTTGACGTTTATCTCAAACAGCCGAAGTCATTTAGACATGAGATCTCGGGTTTTGGTAGATCATTATGGCCTTTACGCCAATTTCAGATGAAAAGAATCTATATATGGCAGCCAGTTTTACTGCTGAAGAAAATCCAAGTCCTTTTGAGACACCAAAAACCACTTATGTAGAACCACTGACCTTCCACAAGTAACTGGCAACATTCTCATTTACACATTGGAAGCAACTACTCACACGACAAGCATCTTGTACCACTGCCATGGAAGCCCCTCAGATCTGTATCGTCTGTGTGGGTTCGAGTCTCGGATTCAGCCTATGTGGGTATGTGAGAAAGCTTGCCAGTAGCTTCTCGTGGGTCGGTGGTTCTTTCCGGGGTTTTCCTGGGTTCTTCCTCCACCATTAATACTGGCCGCCATGTATAGCCTATCGTGTGCTGAAAAATGGCGTTAAACCCTAAAACAACAACAACAACAGATCTGTATCACAAGACAAGCATCTTCTACCACTCTGCCATGAAAACCCCTCAGGCCATAGGTATAAGTCTCATATGAAAGACTAGAAGTGGGAGATAGAACCTGTGACAACTGGACTTAAAGTGAAGAATGTTACTGCTAGGCCATCAGTGATGATGATGCTGTTGACAATACAGTTAACTGCAATGACATTGATTTTATAAGTACTCTGGGAAAAATGCTTCTTGGACTTTCATCAATTTTTTAAAATCTAACTTATGATATAAAAATGTTTGACTTGGTATATTTTTTTTTAAAAACTTTATATAGTCTTGCAACGAGGCATAAAAATAAGACATCGGTAACTGAAAAAGATGTTCTTACAAGAAATGATATAGTGTTAAAGTAGACAAATAATGCAACATCACTTCCACAGGCATCAATGGGTTTTTTTCTTCTGACAAATCGTGTATTATAAGTTTACCAAAACATTTATTGAAAAAAATAATACCAAGGAATCATAGAATCTGACCACACATTTAAAGATATACAAGATTTAACTATTATTCTAACCAAAAGCAGCATGCCTGAGAAAAAAGAAAAATAGCAAGACATAGTGATCACTTTAGTAAACACAGAGTTTGGTAAGGATACTAATTCATGATTTCTGTATCAGAATAGAAATATCTATTATAATATCTGTATTCATGGATATTAACTTAGTAGGTATTAAGGGACTGATCAATGACATCTACAAATAATAAGCCACCATGAAAATTTGTGATTTCACAGTATCAGAGACATACTTGGCTGACAGACAAACAAACAAAATGACAAAAGATTGATTATAATGAATGAATACAAATAAAAATAAGCAGTAGATTATATGATCTATAAGAATTCAGTAATTACCTCCAGCCAGCTGTAATTTAAATAGCCTCTGTCCCCAACCCTATATTAAAATCGCTTCTACTGCCCACTAACCCATAGCCAGAAATTATGTTAAAAAATATGCTTCTGTAGGGGGCAGTGTTTTTCGATTAAAACACATCTGACGGTGGATGATAATTTTTTAAAATTACTTCTGGTGTGGGTTGGTTGAATTTGAAAGTGCCTTCCCCCCGTAGGGTATATGTTTTACTGGAACAGCCCTCAGTGGTTTTGAAAAAGCTGGACTTGTTTAATTCAGCAATTTGGGGATTATTTACCTGAGAAACATTTTTGAGTACCATGAGACTTGATTGACACTGCTGATATAGTGGCTTTGTCCAAAAATCTGTGAAGTGTTAGCTTTAATACTCTGCTGTAATTAGTGTATATACATAGTGTTTCATTAATAATAGTGTTTCAAGAAATAGTTTTAGTATTTTACAGGATTGTTGTTCTTTTGGATTAAAAATGCATGGATAAAATGAAATGTGCTTTCAGAAGGATTTAAATGTTTCAACAACAGTTGTACTTTAATGAAGGATCGATTTGAATAAGTATTAAATTTAATTTTCATATTCTGTTATTTTGTATTATTTTTTCTTTCATTTTCGGTATTACTATTGTTTGAATACCTTATGCTTTTTCTCTACTTTCTCTCTATCCTTACTTACCTCACATATCGATTTAAGGCAGTGAGTGTAAACTTACAGCTAACATATACATTATCGAACATGTGCATTGAAGCAATATAAAATGATTTATAATTCTTGTTTCAAAAGGTTAAAATAAAAAATGAAACAAAAATATGCAGAAGCTAATATTTAATTACCAGATTACAGTATTGATCTTGATTTATCAAATACCAGTAGCTGTGTTAATCTCTAGGAATGAAACACTGTAAGAAAACGGGGGGGGGGGGGAGGAAATCATCCTACGTAGCTCATTTTTCATTGGTGATTTAAATTCGTGGTTTGGGGCAACAACAAAAACAACAAAAACTGGTCCCCCATGAAAATAGATGATACTACAGTATTAGTTTTTATAGAAGATTATTCCTCTTTTCAAGAATGTTCTATCTACTAAGTTACATGACTGCAGACAACAGTCTGAGAAACTGATGTAACACAGGTTAATGCAGATCACTGAAGTGTAAAACACTGGCCACAGTCAGCTCCTTTTAACTCAAGGTTGTATCTCAATTCCAAGTTACATGGCTCTGCAGGAAATAGTAAGCAAAACTTAACCAGCAACAGCTTACAAGATTGAATTTTCTAAAAATGTCAACAGCATGAAGCCAAAAGAGTACACAATGTTTTCTGTTCCTCTCCCCCATCATACATTCAGCATATAGGCAGACTGTTGCAACTGATATAAATTGGCTTGCTTAAATGTGAAGCAGTGCCCTCATCAAAACATTAACTAAAATATTTCCTGTACTGAAGATACTATGGATTTCAACTGCATTTACTCCATCCATTGCCGGGGCCCCGAGTGGTCTAAAGCGCTCTCCGTTATGGATCACTGCCATCTCACCTCTGTCTGCGCCGGTTCGAGTCTCAGATTCAGCCAATGTGGGTATGTGAGAAAGCTTGCCAGTACCTTCTCGTGGGTCGGTGGTTCTTTCTGGGGTTTTCCCGGGTTCTTCCTCCACCATTAATACTGGCCGCCATGTATAGCCTATCGTGTGTTGAAAAATGGCGTTAAACCCCACAACAACAACCATCCATTGCCACTTCAAGCCATCATAAGACAGTGTGCCAGTAGCCAAGTCTTCTCATAGATATATATGAATGAAAAAATCAATGTTAAAGTGCAACAACATTTTGCAGACCTAATGTTGGTCTTCCATAAAAAGCTGAAAAACTTTTAAGGGGGGGGGTTTGAGGGTCCTCCCCCAACGGGTCTCGAGGGGCAGCACCCCTGATCCAGGGGCCCCCCAGCCAAAAATACATTTTACACTCATAAAACACTGCTCCTGGTGCAATTTATGATCCTAAAATAAACCACAATAAGCATTTGAAAAACTAATAAACTTATCAAAAATGTTCAATTTTACTTTAATAATTTCACAGTATTTATAGTCAGATGAATTTGTTCTCCAATACTATTGATGCTGAAGTTATTTCATGTGCATCTCAGTGTTCTCATCATAATTAGGTCACAATAATTTGTCAATTTTTGCAGCAAATATATGATACTTCTCTCTTTTCATAACAAATCTGTAAAATAAACACCCAAGCATATCAACTATATACATATAATCCCATACATTCACTTATCTTTTTCTCCAATGGACACAACCAGTTGATATGCCAGTCAAGCTCTTTTTGTGGCTTTGGCAAAGATTTCTTTAGCCTTCCTTTTTGTCATCACTGACTTTTTTGGCTCGATGTGCAATCATTTCTCTTCCTTCTCAATGAGAGCCTTTTCCCTTTTAAGCTGGTGCTTGTATTAGCAACATGCAGAACACAGAGGGCTACATGTGTTCTCTCATGCAAGAAATCTTTCTTCTTATAGTAATTAACTGCACTTTTTCCAGATGCCTTCAGAGCTTTGATTTTTCCATGTGCAGCTTCTTGTGTAGGTGCTGTTCCAAACTCTTCCAACCGCGATTACCATAATTCAGATCTTTCTTGCAGAGGTCACAAAATGCCAGTCCTCTAGCATTCAGTTTTCTTATAAACTGACCAATTAAATTTCCGTCAACTTTTTGCTCCAGCCATTCCCATTTCCATGTGTATTTTAAACCTTTATCTAAACTTTTCGTATCATGCTTTCTCTCTCTCAACAAGTCAAGATGCCATGTTTTGCAAGCAAGTTTCTTCTTTCCATTGCCATCAGTTACCACTGCACAAAGATTCACTGGATGAATTTATACCTTGGACCAATCAGAATACTCTTTATAAGAGTCATGTGCAAATATATGGAACAAATAATTTACATGGGCCATTACATAATGGGACCAGACAGACTGTTTTTAAAAAACCAGATTGGAGATGATATAAAAAACAGACTATATCAAGAAAAATCTGATCACAGTCAGGAGAAAAGTGGAATTCCGCTTTAAAACAGAAAAATCAGGTCTGATTTTGACACGACGTCACAATGAAAGTAATGAAAATGTGAACTACCCCTGGCAATGATCAGATGAGACATCCACTTTTCTTGAGGGCTGTTCCAGTAAAACATATATCACCCCCCATGGACGGCACTTTAAAAAAACTTCTGTAGGAGGTTGTGCTTCAAACTATTTTGATTCTGACAGTGGAAGGTTGGTTAGGAAAATCACTTCTGTTGTGGGTTGTGTTAACAAAATGAGAAATCACTGGTGAGGTTGTCAGAAAAAAAGAAATGAATATATATTTAAAATCACATCTAATTCCCTCCTAGTGGTCTAATGTGAATAAAACATTCAGTCAGAAAATGATGCCAGTACACGTACTTTGTAAGAATTCATGTACTTTTAAGGCAGTGATACACGTTCCACAAATTACGTCAACGTCGTGGATATAAAACGTGTGCTTTGCGCAATATGCAATTTTTACTAAACTTTTAACTTTAAAAGTGCATTTCGCGAAGTGATTCGCACCGCCAGTAGCAGTATCGCAGCACTTATGCGACATCCAGAAAGATGGATACTTCAGTTCGACAGGAATGGCTGTTAAACTAAATTGACTGGTTCATTGGGCCCTGGAGCTAGCATTTTATGGACGAATTAACCTTATTTTCATCATGGAAGTTTTACAAATGCGTGTTTCAAATAAGGGCCACAAGGAAACCAAAATGGTTGAATAACAGGGTTTGTCTTCAGACGATGCTTTCAGTTGGCAAATTCTGACAGGTGATAGCTTTGATGATGATGAATTTCATGTATGTCGGTCTGTTGGACATTGGGAAAATGTCACTGGAAATACCAGTGTGTGATTTTGGGCCCAAAGTTGATGTTGAGTGCGAGTCCAATGTACAAGTTGGATGGACAATATGCCGGTTACATTTATTCAAGATACCCATGTCTGAACAAAGCAGAATATGGGAATGTTGGACTTAAAACCCTAATACAGCATTATGGAAGAGAAAAAATCTGGCATAAGAGGCAGCAAAGCACTGATACAAGGAAGTGAATCTTTGGCATAGTTCATGTTAGTGAAAATTCAGGGGTCTCGGGAATGCTCAATCATGCGTATTTGGATGCTATCTTTTTATTGGGGATGCAGAAAATCACTTTGCCGAGAGTCCTCCGTATGCTTATAATAGGTGGGCGGCAAAATTCAAAGACTTGCCAGTCCTGTTTCAGCAACCTGCTTAGTGGGAAAATGTGTAGATCAATTAGCTGTGCTGATTATTACAATGACAGAATTTAGTGGCTGAAAGCTCCCCCAATGTACTTGTCACAAATATGAGTACATCAAAGGAACATACTGCAATAGCTGGGCGGCAGGATCAAAGGCTTCAACTAGCAGCTGGGTGGGAAAATCTACTGATATTTACAGTACTTGAGTTTAGAGGCAGAAAGACGCAGAGACGTACATGTGGTCATTTATAACAGTACATCAAATAAACAACTTTAGCTTAAATTATCGTGTTCATTTCCGAGTGTAGTGGAATAAGCAGTGCATGTGATCTCCGAATCATGACATGTTGAGACTTAGGCTTGAATCAGTATTTTGGGGTTCAACGGCAAACTGATGAAGATTGTTAACAAGATTCAGGAGAGTGCTAAAGTTGCTAGAACTGATAGTTTGGATGGGACAGTAGCCAGGTGTAAGAAAGTGTGTGATGCCTAGCTAAGTGCTTTGAATAAGACATTCCTTGGATTGACAAAATTCAGACTCACTTTGATGGCCAAACAAGAATTTGTTGAAATTAAACTCAATGGCAACCCATAGTTCTTATAATTTGCACAGTTTCCTGGACTCCTAGTTTTCAAGTCCAGCGAGACCTCTGGAAAACTTTTCTTTTTGGAACAGAGATATCCAAGATAAAATACCCATGGGGCCAAACCTGTGAGATGTTGAAAACTGCACAACCATAAGGAACAGTAACTTGTTCACAGTAGTTATGTGTATGTGTTTCAGACAGCAGGCAATGAAAGGAGTTCTCAGCAAAGAATAATATTCATACACAGAGGAGGAGGATCATATTAAATTCAGAAACAATTAACAGATTAATGCTCATAGGGAACATCAGAGAATACCCATACAACATAATTACATATGTGTAGATCTATAGTTGGCAGAACCCCTAAGGCAACAAAAGAATAAAGAGACAAACTTTTATATCATGCAGATGTATGACCAAATGAAGTACATGCCCTCTATCTGTAAAAATTAAATGACATTAAACATAAGAAACTGACTGATCTGTGTAAACTCAAAGCAAGAGGGATAAAATTTGTCCCGTTTATGTTCGGTTCTAACTTCTTCCTATGTATATTTTGATCATGGTGATATTTTCTGCAGACCTTTTGGCACTTAGTTCCAAGCCATCATTTGGTATTTGTATTAAAATCGGATTACTATTATCTAGTACACAACATTTTGAAGCAGTGTCATTAATGATGAAATATATAAAAAAAATACTTGATGCCATTCTGATATATGGATTCTTTACTACACTATTAATCTGTTCATCCTGATTCTTTTTTTTACCATCTCCTTTAGTTTTACTGGTACCGGTATTTTTAATAAAATTGTAACTTCTATTTTCTTGCAATCTAAATATTTGTAATCATGTATTATTGTCCAAAGGTAAAATGTGCTTAGTTTTGTTGTAAAATCTAAAACTACAGTAAAACCTGTCATGGGCGACCTCTGCTATGAGCGACCACCTGTCATTTCCGACCACAATCGTAATGCACGGATCGATTTTACAATATAAACGCTCTGTTATCAACGACCACCTGGAGGAACATGGCTCCAAAATAAACACAATTTTAGAACCTGTTAACTGACTATGAATCAAGTATATAATAATGGTCCAGCTGAATTGTTAGAAAAATTTAAATTCTTTTGATAACATCATAATTAGCTGTCAAATATAGAGTAAGCCTCTGGTCTTTCTGTCATCCCAACCAAGACCCCACCACATCCACGTGACCATGCCCAATGACATCACAGTAATAATCGCTAGACAACTAGGGATGACATCTCTTTGAGTATTTTGATTTCAGTAGAGCCTTAACAGATTGGAACAGTAAGAAAGAGTGACAGATATTTAAGTTTTAGGGTGATATTTAACAATGGCTATTCCTCCCGCCACCACTTCCTCACTGGAGATCACACACACACAACTTCCTGAAATCCTGGCAGCACCCCTGCAGGGAAAATAACTTGACATTTATTTGATTTTATTGGTCTCTGGTTATCCCATGGTATTTCTGATACTTGAACATTATCTTACAGTGTGTCCAGTCAGCATGGTTGAAAAAGGCTTACAACCATTGAGAGTTGTTGAAGGACTCGCATTACTACAGGTATGAAAGAACGAGAACCATACTATAAATAAGTGAAGATAAAATATGAAGTAAATATGGGTTTGACTATCCCTGATTGGTTGATAATGAAAGTAATATTTTAGTAAAAAGAATCTTTTGAGAGCTTGTCCTACTTGTAACTGAAAAAAGTGAGGGACATTGTTTTATTAGCATAATTTCTGTCCCTTTACAGATCTGAGTTTGGAAGACTCTTTACTGTAATCAGCAGCTGACTCTGGTGCAGTATTGAAAGCACACATTTTAAATTTGTGTAGGTCCAGAAAATGTTGCAGCTGTTATGGTTTTCTTTTCACAAAAGCTATTAAATTTTAATATCATGGTGTTTGCAGAGGTTTACAGTGGGAACTGAATTAGTACAGCGAGTCCGGATTTCTTGAGTTTTGTACAGAAACATGGAATCCAAGCAGAATACATCAAGAAATGTAGAGGTTTTCAATCTTGGATGGATTTAATCTCCTCGTTGCATTTCACATTGATATGCATATTCATAAACATTTAGTATAGTAGTAGGAAAAGTATTTGACAAATTTAGATAGATATCATAAATAGGTCAAACAGTACATGGGTGGGGGGGACAAGATCAGAAGAACAGACTGGAATGGAGAAGTATAACAGAAACAATAATGAGTAGAAGTGTGCCTCTTTTTTATGTGTGCAACATTATTTTCTCAGTTTCATTAAGAAATTACATCAAAGGGAAGACAATAAAGGGTGTACAGTTAACTAAACCAATGTGAATTTAGCTACTTAAAAGACGTATCAAATCAATTTTAACCTTCTGGTTACATCTGTTCTGCTCTGTTTCTGTCCATTCTGGTGATTATGTCCAACGAATCAGTATGGTTGGAAAAAAATTTGGCAAACTTGGCACATTATGATTACTGGTATACACCGTACTTCTGCCTGAAAGATGTGAATAATTTTATTTCTTGGTTTGTTGATTCTGGTTGTTGCTCAGTTCAAATGCATCACTGAAAATCATTGATGCATTCTCATACTTTGTTACAAATATGTATTATAGATGCATATCTCCAGATATTGGTTGTTGTTGTTGTAGTGTTTAACGCCATTTTTCAGCACACGATAGGCTATACATGGCGGCAAGTATTAATGGTGGAGGAAGAACCCAGGAAAACCCTGGAAAGAACCACTGACCCATGAGAAGCTACTGGCAAGCTGTCTCACCTACTGACATTGGCTGAATCCGAGACTCGAACCCACGCAGGCAGAGGTGATCCAGATATTGGTGAATATAGCTTGAATAAGTAATAACAGTTCTAGTTGGAACAATGGATATCGTTAGAGAAACTTTAAGTGAGCTAAAATGTAAACTTTTTGGCAGCGCGTGATGCAGGATTGCTTAAGACTTCTCATACGTTCACCATGAAAAATCCATTTGTACAAACTGATGATGACTTTTTGGTAACTGTCAGAAAGGCATAACTGACGATATTCCAAGGTCTACAAAAATGACTAGTCAAAATTTATGAACTCATACAGCCGTGGCAAAAATGATGGACTAGTATCTTTGCTGCTGTTGGTACAGTTGATTAGTTGGTTGATTTAGTTTGGTTTGATTTTCTTGGTGGTGGTGGTGGGGGGGTAACAATATATTAGGTGGAGGAACAACCCTGAAAGACCACCAACCCAAACTTGTTGATCTGTGACAAAAACTCACTTAGTAAGATGTGCAAGTGATGTAAAAGCAAGCACCTTAGTATACTTAGGAACATGGAGCCTCTGTTGATTTGATGTTTATCTCCAACAGCCGAAGTCATTTAGACATGAGATCTCGGTTTTCGGTAGATCATTATGGCCTTTACACCATTTTCAGATGAAGAGAATCTATATATGGCAGCCAGTTTTACTGCTAACGAAAATCAAAGTACTTCTGAGACACCAAACACCATGTATGTTGAACCACTGAACTTCCACAAGTAACTGACAACATTCTCATTTACATATTGGAGGCAAGTAATCACATGACAAGCATCTTGTACCACTCGCCCATGGAAGCCCATCAGATCTGTATCACAAGACAAGCATCTTATACCACACTGCCATGAAAGCCCCTCAGGCCATAGGTATAAGTCTCAGATGAAAGACTAGAAGTGGGAGATAGAACCTGTGACAACTAGATTGAAAGTGCAGAATATTACTGCTAGGCCATCAGTGATGATGACGATTGCTGTTGACAATACAATTAACTGCAATGACATTGAATGTACGAGTACGCTGGGAAAAATGATTCCTTGACTTTCATCCATTTTTTAAAATCTAATTAATGATATAAAAATGTTTGACTTGCTATATTTCTTTTGTTTTTTTAAACTTTATATCAGTCTTGCAACAAGCATAAAAATAAGACATTGGTAACTGAAATATATGTTCTTACAAGAAATGATATATGATATAGTGTAAAAGTAGGAGAAATAATGCAACATCACTTCCACAGGCATTAATGTTTTTTTTCTGACAAATCATGAATTATAAGTTTACCAAAACATGTATTTAAAAAAAATAATAACAACGAATCATAGCATCTGACCACACAGTTAAAGCAATACAAGATTTAACTATTATTCTAATCAAAAGCAGCATGCCTGAGAACAAAGAAAAACAGCAAAATATAGTGATCTTTTTAGTAAACACACAGTTTAGTAAGGATACAAATTCATGATTTCTGTATTAGAATAGAAATCCATTTTATAAAATCTATATTCATGGACATTAAATTAGTAGGTATTAAGGAACTGATCAATGACATACAAATAATAAACCACCATGAAAATTTGAGATTTCACAGAGTATCAGAGACATACATGGCTGACAGACAAACAAACAAAAGGACAAAAGATTGATTATAATGAATGAATACAAATAAAAATACGTAATAGATTATATGATCTATAAGTATTCAGTAGATTACCTCCAGCCAGCTGTTATTTAAATCGCTTCTGTCCCCAACCCAATATTAAAATCGCTTCTACCGCCCACTAACCCATAGCCAGAAATTATGTTAAAAAAAAAGTGTTTTTCGATTAAAACATATCTGACGGTGGATCATAATTTTTTTAAACTGCTTCTGTTGTGGGTTGGTTGAATTTGAAAGTGCCTTCCCCACCGGGGGATATATGTTTTATTTGAACAGCCCTGAACCAATTTAGTGCCAGGCCGCCAATGTAAAAGCTTCTAGTGATTGATAATTTTTTACCGGAACTTTTGTGATGACAAGGTGCAGATAATATTCAACAATCCGGAATGAAATGACTTTGGTAAAACTAATTCTGCATTAAATTTCTGAACAACAATTAATATTTTATTTAAGATCAGTAAAGACGCCTACATGACTGTAGGTGGATACTTTCATAGCTGCCAACCTTCCAGGCTTGCAATTAGTGAAAATAGGGATAAAAAGTAGTGATTTTTAACATGGATTAGTGAAAAATACCATGACAGTAACTCCATCCACTCTGACCGTCAATACTACAATATATCAAGATTGCAAAATAAAACTAAAACACTACATATATGCAGAAATATATCTGCATTTCTATGTATTATGGTGTTCATAAACTTCACTTGTTCTTGTGGTTATTTATCAAGACATACTGTGGCAGACTTGAACTTCCTCAACTGCTTGATCATAAATTTGCTTTCTAAACAGTTCAGACTTCCAGACTTCTTGCCTGCTGGTTGATCCTGGTGACTAAAATTGCTGACAAATTTTCTGCAGCTAAGGAGGCCCTAAAGTCTGTGTTATTTTTTCTCACTAGAGAAAATACTCTTTCGCTGTCACTGTTGCTGTGAGGTTTGGTTCTTCCACAGGAAAATTTGGAAATGATTTTCGAGTCAGGGAACATTTGTCGGAACAAATGTTTAGCGTGGTCTCCAGCTGATAAAGGTTGATTGTGTTCAACAAGAAAACTCACAAATAATGCTTCAGTGTTGGTAGCTTGCAGGTCTTCCGCCGATGCTTAAAATATTCCAGAGCTGAAATCTGCAAATTCTTAATTTTCCCAAATTCTACGTGTTTTTTGCAACCGATGTGCTTCCTCACATCGTCTCTGCCACAATGCCCAATACTAAAATTTGTGGCATACTGTGTGCAAAAAGTATGATGTATATCAATGTGTAATGGCAGAATGCATGGCCAATTTTTGATATATTCCAAATTAAACTTCACTTTTTGAGCAATACATTTTGTTTTCCTTGGTGGTGAAGACATTTTCAAGATCTTACATGTGATGCTGAACGGTAACTCAAATCAGTGTTGGTGACACATGTGCGGAGCAAAATTCCGGTTAGGCCCCAGTTTCTCTCAAAAGCATTTGTAAAACTCTCTTATACATATAGATTAAAATAGGCTAAAGTGCTTGCTACCGGGCCAACTGTACTAATCAGCTGTAGTTCTACTAATTTCACGACCAGCAGTACTGCCAATATCAAGACAGCTTGGTAACATTTGACTTTTGACTTTGTATGAATTGGACTTGTTTTCTGCAACGAGGAAACTCCAAAACCAAAAGAATCATATCAACATTTAATTTAAATAAACAAATAAATTTTAATTAAAATCTTTTTTTTTCAAAAAAAGTGGCTTTATTGCTATGAATGACAAGCAGAAACTAGGAAGTTACAAGGCACAAAACATTTTGAAATTGTTTTAACTGGGTAATCATCATTCTTGGACACAACAAAGTCAAGATGTTAAAGAACTGCTGATGTATTGCTGCACATCTTACACCATATTAATTAAACCAACGTTTTCCATATTGCCATCTTTGACTCTTAATTGGTAAATTTCGAGGAAAACAGATTCCTAAATCAATTATCTACATTAGAATAAAACCAGTTTGAAGTGAACTCATTGAGACCTCCAAAATAACTTCACAATTCCTTACATCCTTATTATAATGCTGTTATATTATGCTTCAACTGGCACATTGGTTCAGTTTGTGCTAACCAATAATTTGATGTATTGTGTTGATACTGTGTTTTACTGGTACGAAAGAACACAGAAAAACTGAATAAAACTAATATTGCCATGGCTTACACTTGTCTGTGGTGGAGTAGGAAGTACATCATGTTTTGGGTTTGTCTCACTTTATTAGGCCCATTTTTACCCTGGGGAAGTCTTTGGACTGGCCCAAATCTTGAAAGGGAACACTGACTGATTTACACTATTAAGGTCTCTAACTGAGCTGTAAATCATACTGGTGGTCTTAGAAACCCTTCTCAGAAAGATAATAATGCTGGCCATATGCAATTACAACCAACATATTCTAATACCAGTAATAAAGGAACTAAGAAAAACACTTTCAAAATATAAAAACATCTATAGTAAAAGCAGTGTTAAGTACATTTGATTTAATTTATATTTGATTTAATTTAATTGTCTGTATGTAAGTTTTAAAAAAAAAATTATATTTTAAATTTCATTACATGTCAATGCAATGTAATTTTGTTTACTAGGAAGTTAGTATTTTCCAGAAAATTCAGTTTGACCCGAATCTTTTCATAAATATCTAATAATAGAAACACTGTTTCTATTTCTGACTTAGTTCCCGACCTTGATTCAGAAATCACTGAGACAATTCAACAACTTTTTATTTTTTTTTATTTTCTGAGTAAAATGATTGGTTTTTATCAAGGTCACACTGGGAGTACATGACTTTATATGTAAACAACCTCTATTTCACAATTCTGGGTTTTCTGAAATTGCACAGTATTCTGGTTTTATACCAATGTCTTTAGAAAAATTAGTTGGGCCTTTACACTGGAAAGTGTTTGTTTGTGACTAGTTTGTAGTTACATTTTAATTTTTATTCAAATTATTTGGATTCTAAAAGATTAATTCTTTTTCCTGGAAATATTTGATTGCTCATACAGAATTCTTGGACAAAGACATTTCTCTAAATTTTATTTGGAAATTCAAACACCAGAATATTATTGTTTGTGAATCAACAAAGAATGGCAGACTCAACAGCACAATACTGACTACAGTATACGCCATCACCTTCCATTTTGGAATTTTCGTCAGGACTCAAACTTGAATTCATTAGAACCTTTCATTACTAGGGCTTCTAAAATTTAATTTGTGGATTGTTCTTGGATTAATTGTAGATTTGATTCTTAAAACCGTAAGTTATTTTTTCATTTTTACAGTGTTTTTCCAGGGAAATAAATTATTTGTTAAAATTTTCAATGCTTGTTGTTTTCACTCTTTCTTTTGTTACTGTTTATTAAAGCCTAAACATATAACATAAGAGCAGAAACTGGGTTTCTGTCAGTTTTTTGTTCTGATTTTGTCTCAATGTTAAAAATGGCAGGTTCTGGTTGACTTGCTCAGGACCAGCTTTGAACACGCAGGCTTAGAATCACCCACAAGCGACCTTACTGTAATGGTCTTACCTGGCCAACACCAGCCTTCATACTCCACTCCATTATTAGTCTTGACCATCAGATCCTTGCTCTTGGCTTCACTGTAAACTTTAAAGTTATCATCCCTTTTCAGGTGAGGATCTACAATGGTCACCATCCTACGACCCTTGGCACCAACATGTTTCAGCATGTCAACAGGATTTGGGAACTTGTCATTGGCCCAGGTGAAGTATCTGACAAGAGGGAGTATTTTTTGTATACTTGCAGGCTTAGGAATCATTGTTAATGGAGGAAACAACATGATGAATGGGTGAGCGATTTGCAAATGTGAATATACCTCTGCCTTTCGTGCATCCCACTCCAAGTTGAATTCACAATGCTTTGCCCAACACTACATCCAGCTTCGAGTCAAAGCAAGCAAGAACAAAAGTGCGTTAGGACAGTCATTTGTCAATATGCATAACTTCAGATAATAACCATAATATGTACCAACTTTCACAGCATTTCATAAACAAAAACTGCAGGACTAGTTACATTCTGTCACATACCGCATTCAGCTGCATGATTTAAACAGCAAAATCTCTGACAAGAATTATTAGAGGACAGTAGTTTTTCAATATGCACATCTTTAAATAATGACCGTAACCTGAAACTTCATGATGAGCCACTGAAAATCAAGACTCTTATTCACAAGATTCTGCTATTAGGCTGCAAGTAAAAAAGGGCAACATCTAAAACAAAATCATATGAGCAAAGAGATTTGTTGATATGTGCATCTTCTGATTATAACATTTTCAAATTTCATTGTAGATTCAATGAAATCTGTGATTCTGATTGTGTCCACAAGATTCTGCCACAGACTACATCCAGCTGCAAGTCAGAAAGGGCAACAACTCTTTAAATAAAATCACCTAACAGCAATTTGTTGACTCATGAATCTACTGATGATAACCATAATGCATACATAGTTTCAGGGTGATTCATCAAAAAACAGACATGTTAAATTCACAGTGCATTCATTTCAGGACAAAAATAATAAGTAACAAATATCATGGGAGGAAAGTGATTTGTTTAAATGTGCATATTAATATGGTGATTTGATTTTATATATGCCAAGTTTTATGGCAATCCAATGAAAATTGTAAGACTAGTTACATTCACAACATTGAGTTATACACTGCTGCATTCAGCTGTGTCAGAAATGGCATATGAAATATATACAAAGTAGTTTGTTAATATGCATATCTTCAGAACTGACCATAATATTTAAAAACTTTCTTGGCAGTTTATCAAAAACCTTGGGACACGAGGATTTCTATATTCATCCACCTCAGTGGGGTATAAAAATGATTAAAAGAGGAAAATATGCATTTGCCTCATTGACTGCAAATATATTATCAATGAAGGGAAAAGCAAGAAAATCTATTCATATTAAAAAGTATCACCAGAATAAAATCCAGATCGTGTGATATGATAGGAAGCCATAATTCAGAGTGTGTATGGTAATAGTGTGTGTATGTGATTTTTAATGTAGCTTTAAAAAAAATTTCAGTCATATCGACATGATGTCTGCAGTGTGGCAGTTTATAGTGATGTCCAGCACTGGGGCATCATGTTGCAGACATGTAGCATGTTGTTCCACCCAGCCACATTATCCTGACACCAGGCTGACCAGTCCTAATACTGACCTCTTAATGCTGAACACCAAGCGAGGCAGTTGTTAGTACCATTTTAACAAGTCTTTGGATGACTCGGCAGGGGATTGAACCCACGACCTCCCGCATCTGAGGCGGACGCTCTAACCACTAGGCCACCAGAGCAGTGTGTTTGGTAACAGAACTTGATGTTTGTATTATATGACAAGTATGACCATGATGCTATTTTACTTCACAATCAAGATAATTGCACATTTAAACTGTCTGGAAGTCAGAAAAAATATTTCTCTTTGTTGTTAACTGTAAAAACTTCAATGAATGTGATTATTTCTCTGACATTTTATCTCCTTAAAATTGAATTATGAAAAATATGCTCATTCATTTGGAAGCCAATGCTTTTAAATAGTGAAGTGTGATACTTGTTTAAAATGATGTATTGCTTTCCAAGATGTATAGGATCATCTGATCATTGACAAATCATACCTTTTCCCATCAGTGTGTTCAATATCCAGCCAAATGACATCAAGAGGGATATCTACCTTGTCAAAATTTGCATCAACACTGAAAAAATATGCACAAAATTCAGTGAGTGAATTAAATCAGACAAGAGGTTTAATATGAACATGAAATGTAGATCATAAAATAAAAAAAGTATTACAAGAGGTAACCGATGCTCTACTGAAAGAAAAGAACTTCCAGGAATCCAGGAAAAAAAATCATGTTCCTTCTTTTTGTGTGAATGTTGAAACCATCTCTGATATTCTTGACTGATAATATGATTTTAAACCTGGTCATGGTGCTGGCCATATTTGAGATCAGACCAGCACCATTTTCATTTAGGGCTAACTTTGTTATGTTGACTCAAATGAATGGACAGATGGACACTGCAAAAAACAAGGTCTAATATCAGGCAGACACCAAATGATGGGATAGACAAACATTGTAACCATTGGAAGGATTCAGTATAGGATTTAGCCTGATTAACTGTATAATGGAGAACTCTGAGTGACAACGGATCAATAAAAAATAATTTATTTTGATTATTCTCAGATAAATAAACTGATGTAATGAAATATAAATAAATCTGTCACAAGTATAAAGATTACCAAAAAGATCATCACATTAGTTAATTCAGATTACTATTTGCTTAACTGCAGCAAGGTGGGTTTTGTTAACCAGTAATTGATGTACTTTTCTGTCACAAGATTTTTAACCAATTATTGATGTTCTACTTTTCTGTCATAAGATTTTGATGGATATTCAGCAGATTCAATGCAAATGGTTCATAATCAATGTCAGAGGATTGCTCTGAATGTTACAAGATATACTATCTTCAGGTAAACTGAAGCTGATTTGCCAAATTCTGGCCCACAAAATATCAACAATGTATATTCCTTTTCCATACTCTGGATTATTGATGGTATGTATTGTAGTTCCACTTAGTAACATAGCTGCCAACCTTCCGGGCTTGCAATTAGTGAAAATAGGGATAAAAAGTAGTGAAGTTGGACATGAATTAGTGAAAAATACCATGACAATAACTCCATCCAATCTGACAGTCAATATTACACTATATCAAGATCGCAATATAAATTAAAACACTACATATATGCAGAAATATATCTGCATTTCTATTTATTACGGTATTCATAAACTTCACCTGTCCTTGTGGTTATTTATCAAGACATGATACTGTGGCAGACTTTAACATCCTCAACTGGTTGATCGTAAATTTGTTTTCTAAACAGTTCAGACTTCTTGCCTGCTGGTTGATCTTGGTGACTAAAATTGCTGACAAATTTTCTGCTGCTAAAGAGGCCCTAAAGTCTGTCTTATTTTTCCTCACTAGAGAAAATACTCTTTCGCTGTCACTGTTGCTGTGAGGAATGCACAGGAGCTGCAGCACTTTTGGTTCTTCCACAGAAAAATTTGGAAACGATTTTTGAGTCCAGGAACATTTGTCGGAACAAATGTTTAGCGTGGTCTCCAGCTGATAAAGGTAGATTGTTTTCAACAAGACAACTCACAAATAATGCTTCAGCATTGGTAGCTTGCAGGTCTTCTGCCAATGGCTTAAAATATTCCAGAGCAGAAATCTATAAATTCTTAATTTTCCCAAATTCTATGTGTTTTTTGCAACCGATGTGCTTCCTCACATCGTCTCTGCCACCATGCCCAATACTAAAATTTGTGGCACACTGTGTGCAAATAGTATGATATATATCAATGTGTAATGGCAGAATGCATGGCCAATTTTTGATATATTCCAAATTAAACTTCACTTTTTGAGCAATACATTTCGTTTTCCTTGGTGGTGAAGACATTTTCAAGATCTTACATGTGATGCTGAATGGCAACTCAAATCGGTGTTGGTGACGCATGTGCGGAACAAAATTCCGGTTAGGCCCCAGTTTCTCTCAAAAGCATTTGTAAAACTACTCTTATACATATGGATTAAAATAGGCTAAAATGCTTGCTACCGGGCCAACTGTACTAATCTGCTGTAGTTCTACTAATATCGCGAGCAGCAGTACTGGACCGTTTCGGCAACTGCCAATATCACGAATAGCGCTTAACGGGAAATTGGTTATTTTATGAAAGATTTAAAACAATTGAGAACTGGAGAAATCGTGAATTTTTGGCTTGCGGCATGAATCTGTGAATTGCTGAAAAAATCGTGAAATTCACGCCAAATTCATGAGGGTTGGCAGCTATGTAGTATATATAAAAGCGAATTTAAATGATTCACTATCTCACAACCAGTCTATTGTAGCCAGACAACTTGTGTCTCATATTGCAATGCTTCAACTGCCACACCAACCGCCACCTCCTCTACATGCCTTGATTTCTCAGCACCAATAAGTTTGTGTACAAACATAACCCTCATGGGTCACCAACAATGATGCAGCATACAGCCAGGATATTAGTCCTGAAATGTCAAATTTAACCCTCACAACCAGACACATTTATCAAATACATCAAAAACTAATATTTAATTGATATGATAAAGAAAGTAATCCAATTATCATATCCATTGTCTGTTTACAAATGTCAGGTTTTCATTACCAACCTAACTGCTGGCTACAATAAAAGATAATATTTAACACAAAGTTAATATTATATCATTATCTAAAAATGCTAACAATTACAAGAAATGGGCTTGACAATGTTGTTACTGGATTTTGGGCTTCACACAGCTGTTGAGTTCTTGTCTTTGATGGTTATGACCATAGGAAAATGTCACAATCATAACTTGATCAACATAGGCTATGTACAGCTTTTGTGGCCTGACGCACAAAGATAAATGAACCTTGAACAAAACAAGGTACCAGGTGAAGACCAAAAAGTGATGTGACAGTACATGTATCACTTCCTTTATAGACAAGGCATTTCATCTACTTTATAAAAGTTTCATCTGCATGATTAAATTGCAGTACAATTAGCAACATAGAAATATATCACAAAATTTTAACTTGTCATCACATAAACAGAAATTTCTTACTTAAGAAGGAAAAGTAAAAGTTGTTTGTCTCAACAAATGCAGGGCAGAAAAAGTTCTTGTCAAAAAA
This sequence comes from Sinohyriopsis cumingii, assembly GCA_028554795.2. NCBI lineage: Eukaryota > Metazoa > Mollusca > Bivalvia > Unionida > Unionidae > Sinohyriopsis > Sinohyriopsis cumingii. The sequence continues at coordinate 66,925,799 of CM068825.1, read as the reverse complement.
TTTGATTTTGGAAAGACTCAAATAAACAAAATCAAAAGAGATAAGAATAATATTTTGCAATGGGAAAATGGAACAAATGGAAAAAGAATGATTCTAAATGCCACTTTTAAGAATTAAGAACTATTAATGCATGTTCCTTTGAGACAAGTCTATTCTTAACACAAAACCTTTTGAATATTAATATTACTTTAAAATGGAGATATTAAATACTTTGAAGTTACATGTAGCTTTCTTACTTCATATACATACATATAATTCTCACAAATATAATCCCCTCTAGAAATGACACACCTTTTATAAGGCCACTTTCTTAGTGCTGAAGAGGTGGCCTTATAAGAGAGGGATCACTGTATTCTGATAACCATCCCAATGATTTCGATGCTTTACCCATCAGTAACTGCACTGTTCAGTAAAGTGGATGCACATTATAGTACTGTGATTGCATTACTTAAAAGTTTTATGCACCGTCCTGGTACAGCATGGTTTTTCTTTTATGGGGATATTTGACTTTTATATTATGCCAGTGGTGTAAAAAAAAACATGCTGTAGACAAAAGTTGACACCAAAAGAGACAGATTAACATAGCAAACACATGGTTCAAGATCAAGTTGACATCAAATGATGGGATAAATGGATACAGCAAGTATGTTGAAAATCAAGATGTCACCAAATGACCACAGATGGGTATATAGTAACCATGAAGTTTAACATCAAGTTCAAATGAAATGAAGGGACTAATATTACAAACATTTGATCTAACATCAAGCTGACACTAAATGAAGGGAAAGATGGACACTGCAACTGTAACACCAACTAAATGAACATACTGACATTAGCAACCGTAAGGTTTATTATCATGCTGACACCAACTGAAGGAAAAGCTCAAAATGGTAACCATCAAGTTGACACCAAATGAAGGTTTAACATCAGGCTGTCAGGAAATGAAGAGATGGATGAACATTGTAACTATACAGTTTGCTCTTTGCGACATTCATTGCCTTCCAGGTAAAAAGTATACAGAAAACATTTTATTCCTTCGGATTTATTAAACCATGGCAATCTATGCTTACTTTTTCACATCTTCTTCATCATTGTAATTCCAACGGCACTGGTGATAAGAAATGGCAAATAACTGAAACAAAAAAAAAAAATCTGCAACCTGACTAAATAAAACTAAGTGATTGATGCTGAAGTACTTAAATCAAGAGTATTCAAAAAAGAATAAGAATGAAAACAGCTATTATAAACTTCAGAGGTAAAACTTGGTATGTTTCTAAGTAATAAGATGGAAGAGGAAAACATCAAGAATGGCTAATTCTATGTGAAATAAACCTTAATTGATATAAACAATAGTGTGTGTGTGTCTGTGAATTTCTGTACCAATCATAGTTACAACAAAGAAATTCTTTGTTGTTGCAATGGAAAGGTCATCTCCAGTTGTGATGCTACATTTCTTCACAAGAGTGACAACATGGTACAGTGAGTGTAAAAAATGCTGAAGTCTGACTTGCTAAGACTTCTGTTTAAACTGACTTACTGGAGGGAGAAAAGTGGTGCCAGTAAGCTGGGCATATTGGTAGAAGACATCCTTGACAGTGGGTCCCAGCATGATAAAGACATCAATTACACCACTCTCTGACATCCAATGGGTGTCAACTTGTGGCATCTCATTCCCCTTGACCAAATCTGCCATCTTGGAAAAAAAGTTCTGAAACAAAGAAGATTGCAAATTTACCCATAATGATGATAAAATCATGCAATAACACCATTTTAATCCAGACAATGATAGACAATATATTTTCTGATACCAAAGGAACTTTTCATGATCAATTATAGTATTCCCCACTCCATGGCATCTTGTCGTAAATGCAATCTTTATTCTGCATAGTCTTCATTAATATTTTTTGAAAATTCAGCATGTTGCATTCTCTTGATATCACTCCAATACCAGCTGCAGCCTGTACACATTATGCACTCTTTCTTTGGAAACTGACTCTTTCAGCTTTCTGTTGAAAAAATTAGTGAATGTGCAGTTTTATACCCATCACTTTGAGTGTCCCATGCCATAGTGGTATTGGCACTGATGTTGAGAAATATCCTTTGGAATTCAAAACTTTGGGCAGTTTGATTACAAGTCTAGAAATTTACATCCCAGATATACTGAAGAAATCTGGGCAAAGCTAAATCTTTGGGAAGCCATCTCCTTCAATTAGACATCCTGCTAGTCACATAATGTTAATCAATGAGTCCTAGAGTGTATCAATTACCTACCTTGTCAGCAACATTGGAGCCAATGTCAATCCAAGTCTCTGCAGCATTGTTCCAGTAGACACCAACGGTCCTCTGAGTACTTTGGAAAGACATGACATTGAATTAAATGTATAATATATCTAATTTTAAAACTGGATCCAAGACCAAAACATTTGTAAACCTATTCCCAAAACAAAAATCTTTGATGTTGTGATTAAGGTCATAACTGTTCCCTTTTTTCTGTGAAATGCATAGAAACAAATGCATCTGTTAGTTAATGTTTAAAATTTTGAAATCTAAGAACAGTATAGATACTACTGGAAAAATTTGCAAAAACATCATTAACATGCTCTGAACCTTAAATAAAATAAAGTGCAATTTTGTACCCAGTTTTCATTCAGGCCTACATATTTAAATATGAGAACAAAAAAAAAAGACTTTATTCACATGCCACACAATGAAAGGATGCATGACAATAAAAATAACATGAAGGCTAAAAAACATTTATTTATAAATGAATAAAACTTGAGGGTTGATTAAAACTGTTATAATTATTACACTGTTCAACTGTATTACAAGCAAATACAGTGTTAAATATTTAATTTACTTGGCACTACACAGTCATTATCTAACTACATGTTACTGCATATATATTTGGTATTTTATCTACTGTATAAATAGTACTGTTAGCGGAATCAGCACATGAACCATATCAAAGACTAAAGAATAAAAAAGAACAATCTTTTCTATCATATTAGTTGACAAGAAACGATTAATGGTATTTTTTTTTAATTTACTGTTCTTATAATCTCCTTGAAAAGCTATTATTATTGTCAATCCCTAAAAATCCAACTTTACTGGGTGAAAGTCACAGGTTATGAGTAACCTTGGCCTGATGTACACAGTTCATGCATAAACAATTACCCTAATTAATCACTACATGTGTGCCCTCTTGAAATAAAAAACAGCCAACAAGTAGCCCACACACCTAATTAATATATTCAATTACATGTACAAAACACTATTAACCTGCTGAGGGCAATATATCACAATACACAACATAAATCACTAATATGGAAAGTTTATCAAAGAATTATATATTATATTTTATTCCTACTTTGAACTGCACTGGTTAGAAAGGGTCTTCTAAGAAGGCTAGGCTGTATATTGGACTAGCATGGACAAATTAATGTTATTGTTGTCTTGGGTTTAACACTGTTTTTCAGCACATGATAGGCTATACTAAGTGGTTAATTTAACTGGTGTAGGAAGAACCAAGGAAAACTCCAGTAAAAACTATGACCTACTGGAAGCTAAAGGCAAGCTTTTTCATATATCCACAGTAGCCAAGCCCAAGACCTGAACCCAAGAAGACAGAGGTGAGATGGCAGTTATCGGTAAAGGCACGCACTTTAAACCACTCAGCCACCACAGGCTCCAGTGAATCAATATAAAATGAAGGTCACTATGATCATCTTTAGTTTGAGGAGTGTAATAGTTGTTGTTGTTGTGGGGTTTAACGCCATTTTTCAGCACACGATAGGCTATACATGGCGGCCAGTATTAATGGTGGAGGAAGAACCCGGAAAACCCCGGAAAGAACCACCGACCCACGAGAAGCTACTGGCAAGCTTTCTCACATGCCCACATTGGCTGAATCTTAGACTCGAACCGCCGCAGACAGAGGTGAGATGGCAGTGATCCGTAACGAAGAGCGCTTTAGACCACTCGGTCACTCGAGTGTAATAGTAGCAGTGATGTATCCAATTATCAAGTTTCATGACTGACAAACAACACCCAAAAAATGATCTTTGAAAAAAATATGAAAAAGTCACTGGACATCAAGATGTCTTTTGGCAAAAAGAATATATAACTTTTCAAGAGGCATCTACTCTCCAAGTTTCATGATTCTTGGACAGGTAGTCTGACATCCGAACCACTCGTGTGGTCAGGAGCTAAATGCAATATAGAAAGCAAAGCCATTAAAGGATGAAATACAGGTCATGATAATTTTCTTTTTTTAGTATGAGTATGGTAGTAACAGAAATGCAGATCATCAATTTTATGATTTTAGCATAAACAGAGCCTGAGATATGGTTCCCACACTTTGCTAAAGATCAATTTCCAGGGGTTTTCCAGGATTAAATTACTTTTTTCAAGGTTCACATATGACCATTACTGAATGGATTTAAAGAACATTTTAGCTTACAAAACATGCATTTTCTAAATCTGAAGATGTTTCTCTTTCAAGACTCTCCAAAACATCTAAGTCAGAAAAGATTATCAGGTACAAAACCACAAAATGTATCACATGAAACAAGTTTGATTATATTCCTACAAACTGGCCTGTAAAGTCATTTCAGTGTAAAAAATAAAAATTCTAGCTTTATTTTGCTGCATTATGTTACTAAGTGGGAAAAACATACTGAAAATAAATTATGTTTTGTTTCCTTTCAAACCATTATTTCTAAAGAATTCTATAGCAATTTATATATATATATATATATATATATATATATATATATATATAGACACACACACATCTCATAGAAAGTAACATTTACAGCATATAAAAAAATATGCAAATAATTAGAATATTGTCTTGCAATGAAAAGAGTTTAACTCTGAATTTATCTGTCAATAAAATTCCAACAAGATTTCTCAAACAACCTATCTCCTTAAGATGATCTGGTTAAAAATCTATCGTTTAAAAAACATTTTCAAAAGGGTTGATTTAAAATTTAGCAAAAGACCATCAAAATTATATACTGTTGTATAAACAAGGACTGAATTTTCTGTAAAATCAACTTGCCTTCTTGTACTTCATTAAACCAGTCCCCAAGCCTGTATTAATACAGGGGCTTGTATCATTTTTTAATATACATGTATAATACAAGGGATGACAATTTATCATTTCAGCTCTGAGATTCAACAATCTGACTACAAATTTGTCTTCAAACGATTAGCAGTCTGTTTTCTAATCTGAGTTTCCTCCAAATATTCCCACCCCATTTTTCATATTTGGACATTTAGATTGGGGTGTGGGGTCATTGCAACTGCATATCAAAAATTTGGAATTTGCTGCCACCATGTGGTAGTGACATTTGGTAGTCACTTACCATTGGGCCTAGAAAATTTAAACTTATATTATATCGACTCATACCTACATGAAATTGATAGGAAAATGATTTATTTTCTCAGATATGGCAAGTATTGTAATCATTATGTTGTTAATCTGCTGACAGACAAGACAAAACTATAGCATAGATGAAACCTGACCCAGTACTCGCCATTTGCATTACTAGTCACATGACTTCACAATCTCAAATGATGACATCAGAAGTCCAATAGTCACATGATATCAACAACAAACTCCTTTATAACGTTGTTGTACAGAAATTTAATTTTATTAAATGAAAGTCAGATACATTTTGTAAAACCCAGCAATCTGACCATTCTGATTTATCAAGCAGAATGTACATGTCAATGTGGTAGTCACGTGATACAAAAAATCTCCAGAAGTTGTTCTTGGAATATATAAATATGGAAAATTTTGTGTTCTTTCATTTTTGTATTTTTATTATAACCAGTATACAACTTTTGTTTAATATTTTTAGTTTTTTCTCTACAACATTTGAAAATGTGGGTTGTTAGATTTGTGTACTCATGCAACTAGCTATGCAAATTGCCAGTACCAGGTCACATTTAATCTACAATGTAGTTTTATCTTGTCTTCCAGCAGATTAAAGACATAACGATTTTAATACTCACAATTTCTGAAAAAATAAGTAATTTTCATATTGATTTCATGCATGTATCACTCGATCTAATAAAGTTTAAAGTTTGCTAGGCCATCTGGTAAGCAGCTACGCTTTGCCACCACCATGTTGGCCTCTTGCGACGCTAGGCTGGTTTTCATACCTTCCATGTAAAGAAAGATATGGATATTGAGCTGACTTTGAAAATAAAAGTCACCTATATGAATCTAATCCACTGAGCATTTGGATTGACTCTGCATATATGTTTCTCGCAAGCATCCAAATGATCCATCCTGTACCCTCAGAATATTCTAGTTAGAATTTGATAAATTTAACTCATGTTCAGTTTAGTTACGACTCAATTACGGGCATCAAGTGGTTGTGGAAAATTCCCAGGGATTTTCCCGACTTTCGTCAATATTTGTGAAATTCAAAGACTTTTCATGGTCGGGGGAAAATTATCATTTCTCCTGACTTTTTCATGCATGTATCACTCAATCTAACAATGTTTTAAGTTTGCTAGGCCATCTGGAAATAAAAGTCTACTACATGAATCTAATCCACTGAGTGTATGGATTGACTCCAAAAAATTAACACCAAAGTCAGTGAAACACAGAATATGACAAGTACTGACCTACTACTGAAATGAGTAGTGCCCATAAAGATGCATCCACAAGTTTCATTATTCTGTAAGGAATATTAGGTACAGAGGGTCTTAAAAACCATTAGCTAAATTCAACAACTTAACCCATGCCAGTATGCAAAATATAGGTCACCGTTCTTTTATGGTCTGGGTGTTGTACTAAGAGATTTATATAATCACCCGGATTAATGATTACATCATGAACAGTACAATCATTTTGATGATTGTACTGTTCATGATGTAATCATTAATCTGGGTGATTGTATAAATGAACCAAAGTCAGTGAAATGTTAAATATGGGTGACTGACAAGCTTTAGCTGAGGGTGCAGTACTCAACAAGATGCATCCTCTTGCCACGTTTCATGGTTTCACTTAATGCAGTGTTATACAATGCATAAAACACTAACGTGGTCATAAAGCCAGTAAAATGTTAAATGATGGTAACGATGACCTTTTCTTATACGGGCACAGTACATTTACAGCATGACCCTGCTAAAACTTAGCAACATAGCTGTCAACCTTCCAGGCTCACACTTAGTGAAAATAGGGATAAAAAGTCATGAATTTGGACATGAATTAGTGAAAAATACCATGACAATAACTCCATCCACTCTGACCACTCCATCCACTCTGACCACTCCATCCACTCTGACCGTCAATACTATACTCAAGTTCGCAATATAAAACTAAAACAATTTATATATGCAGAAATATTTATTTATCAAGACATGATACTGTGGCAGACTTGAACTTCCTCAACTGGTTGATCGTAAATTTGTTTTCTAAACAGTTCAGACTTCTTGCCTGCTGGTAGATCTTGGTGACTAAAATTGCTGACAAATTTTCTGCTGCTAAGGAGGCCCTAAAGTCTGTCTTATTTTTCCTCACTAGAGAAAATACTCTTTCGCTGTCACTGTTGCTGTGAGGAATGCACAGGAACTGCAGCACTTTTGGTTCTTCCACAGGAAAATTTGGAAGCGATTTTCGAGTCCGGGAACCTTTGTCAGAACAAAGTTTAGCATGGTCTCCAGCTGATAAAGTTAGATTGTGTTCGACAAGAAAACTCACAAATAATACTTCAACATTGGTAGCTTGCAGGTCTTCCGCTGATTCCAGAGCTGAAATCTGCAAATTCTTAATTTTCCCAACTTCTATGCGTTTTTTGCAACCGATGTGCTTCCTCACATCGTCTCTGCGATGGCACACTGAGTACAAAAAGCATGATGAATATCAATGTTTAATAGCAGAATGCACGGCCAATTTTTGATATATTCCAAATTAAACTTTTTGAGTAATACATTTCTTTTTCCTTGGTGGTGAAGACATTTTCAAGATCTTTTATGCGATGCTGAACGGTGTCTCAAATCAGTGTTGGTGACGCATGCGCGGAGCAAAATTCCGGTTAGGCCCCAGTTTCTCTCAAAAGCATTTGTAAAACTACTCTTATACATATAGATTAAAATAGGCTAAAATGCTTGCTACCGGGCCAACTGTACTAATCGGCTGTAGATCTACTAATATCACGACCAGCAGTACTGGACCGTTTCGGTAACTGTTAATATCACGACAAGCGCTTAACAGGAAATCGGTTTTTTATTAAAGATTTAAAATAATTGAGGATTGGAGAATTCGTGAATTCTGGCTTGCGGCGTGAATCCGTGAATCGCTGAAAAAGTCGTGAAATTCACACCAAATTCATGATGGTTAGCAGCTATGTGCTCCGTTATAACATGAATTCGAATAAAACACAATCATGGTGTTGATCCTGAAATTTCATATATTTTTTTCATACACAAACAAGATATATTTTTCCCAATACAATAAAAATAATGTATAAAAACTATTTTTGGGGTACAAATTGTATATAAATTTGAATATAACATGATCATGGTGTGGCTCCTGAAAATTTGTATATCATGAATTTTTTTTATTAAAAATATGCTAATTAATATGTAAAAAAAGCTATCAATATGGTGAAGAGATTGTGTAGAGCATAAATGTATCATGGCTCCCAAAATTTTACAATAATTTCACAAATTCCATGAAGTGCAAAATTTTGTGCCATATGTATACGCTTTTAACTATGCATCTTACTTCTAGTTAGTAAAGTGAGCTAAATATGGAACAAAAAGGGGACGCATTTCAGGAATGGATTTTAAATCAATATTTTTCTCTAAGCTGCTACATTTGAAACCCTTTTGAATGATAATCCTTGATCAGATTCCTTGCCGTGACAGACAATGTTTCACCCCTTACAAGCCATGAAATTGTTATAGGCAAACATAAATAACTGACACTGATGTGGATGTAACCAATTTTTATTTGAACAAAAAAGTTTGATGACAAATTCTCTAATAATATTTGTGCATTTATTAGTGTTTTTTGTTACAATTTTGTTTTTGATTTTTATGATTTTTGTTATTTTATTAAATCAAACAATTTAAAAGATATAAAAGCAATAGGTCTCTCCCTTTAATACTTTTCAAAAATAAAAATCCAACTTTGGTTTATACATTCCCTTTCGATCCAAATGAGTGAAAATAAAAGAAAATGGTGGATAGAAGTGCCGATTGCAAAACGTACTTCTAAAACCATAAATCTAAAAATGACAAGGTAACTGTTATGCAAACTGGGCAAAACAAAATAAATTTAAAATGTAAATCAAGATCAAATAAAATAAATTTCACACACAAAGTACACATGAAATAATGTTCAAAATCAAATTAAATACAACTGAAACACAGATTTAGTAAAATTACCCATTACAGTATACACATATTGCTGGACTCCTCTATGTTTTCACACAATGTGCCATCAAATCTATGTATAACTTTAAGAACCTACTACAAGGCTTGGATAAAGCAATGATAACACTTTTGCTTATCGTAACTTCTGGCATTAAATAGGGGCCCATCCTAGCTCGGTCATTCCTCTGGGTTCCAATCTTCACTGACATGTCTTTAAAGTACTGAATTAAGAGATATGACTAATAAATTTTAAATTGGACTTAAAAATTTCAGCCAAACATATTGCAAACTGTTTTACTTAAGTTTCAGTCCAGACTCAAATTTTTGTGGTAAAATCCAGACCTGGTTCTATACATACACACAATGTCTCCCAAACATATGAGAACACCAGAGTATGTGTTATAATTTGATGGGACTTGACACAAAATGGATGTGAAGCCGAAATATTAAATTGTTACAACTTACTTGTGGGCCAGCATAACTGGTACAGATCCATACAAGGCCATAGGGTTGTAAAGATCATATTCAAAAACATCCAAGTTAAATAGTCGATATGGATCTGTGTTTCTGAAAAACAAATTCTAATTAGTACAACACAGATGAGCACATGTGGCTAAAACATTTATATTCTTGACAATCACCCTCTAGGGTGACAGAAGATAAAATATGAATAAAGTTTCAATAAGTTGTCATATCAGTGATCAACTGAAATATCAAGCAAAGAGGAATCGGACAATAGATGATAACACTAAAACACAAGGGTGATTCTAACTCCTATCCTTTCAATATATCACAATTACAATGTTATACAGTAAATCCTGTCTCAAAAGACCACTGCCACGAAAGACCAGAATCTTGATGTACATTTATTTATTATATAGTGTCATAACTTGTCATGAGGGATCACCTGTCTCCATAGACCATGACTTTCTTGTCAGAAGGAGTGATCTTTCAAGTCAGGTTCTACTGTAGTATGAAACAGATTCCTATGATATAAGAATGAAGAATAAAGTACAGGAAAGGTTTGGAGGACATTCAATGGTTCTGTAGATCAGCATTTTTGGCCTGTGAATAATACTTTGATGGATGCAATGTGAATTTTCAAAGCTCTAGCATACAAATTCTTAACAGAGTTGATAGTTCATCCAAAACAAGTTAACAATTTCTTGATATTTCTTTATGCTGACAAGTCATTCAGAAATTTACAGTTGAAGTGCACAAGTGTGTGCCAATATGGTAATAAATCAAAATTAAAAGAAACATTGTTCACTATGTTAAAATCTCTGACTAGTACTGCGATGCAAACTGACGGCATTTATATAAAGAGCTGATCAAATAGTCAAAATAACTGTCCACATCTTAGCCCTTTAATTTTTCTGATGTTCTTTACTTACTTTGTAGATTTCAGGGCCATACTGTCTGCATGTTCAGGTATACCATACACATGCTCAAAATCTGGGAAGGATATGTCTAAACCAACTGAGGTGGGTCCTACAGAATATATTAGTAAAAACATTATCAACATCATAAGGTCTTACAATATATGGAAACCATTTCAACAAGCAAATTCTGTGAATATGTTGACCCTACGTATGGAGGATGAGGTCATAAAAAGAGCACAATAATGAATTCTGAATCTGAATTTTTTTGACAATTATTGAGTAGTCACGGAAAATGACCATCATGACTCCAACAAGAAAGCATTAAAAAAAAGCAGAATAAGAAATATTGTGGTTACTGAAGTTGACCCTGCAGATATGACCTTGACAGGAACAAAACATGCAGTACAGCTGAAAAAGTGTACAAAGGTTGATTGTTGTAACTAGCTTTAGAGATGTGTAGCAGAAAAAAATGAATTCAGTAAATTTTTGCCCCCCATCTACATGATTATACAATAAAATTAAGTCTGTGATCTCCGTGACATAGGTGAAGAGCTTAGTGAGCTGATATGTTTCATAGTTCCATCTCAAAGGGCAGTAGAGTAAGAGTGCAGAAAGGGGAACATAAACTGATCAGTGGCTTTGACCTCTGAGATAAATCAATGTCTGTGACATGAGATACCATGAAACTGAGAAACGTAAGTATAATTTGATTTGTCCCTGTCCAACAAACAGCTTTAAAAAATAAAGCCAAATCAAAAGAAAGCTAAAAATACTGACTTGTGACATTAACCACAAAGACAACACTCCAAATATATAATGCAAAACATCTTTAGTGACAATATCTAAGTATAGCAAGTTACATTCATTTAGCTCTAATGCAGCTGAGAATGGAAAACGTGACTGAAACATAAAATACTGATGTGATCTAAACCAAGTTGATGGGACCTGCTGTGTGGTATGCAGACACTTTCTTCTTAATATATATGATTTAGAAGTTCCATCCCTTAGTTTAGTCTCAAATGGCCCAAAAGCTATGGAGTGGAGTGGACATGATTATGAAAAAAAAATAAAACAATAAACTGTGACTCTGACAGACGGATACCCACTGTGGTACAACAGCACACCTGCTACCTGTGATCTGTATATATATATATATATATATATATATATATATATATATATATATATATACACATATATATATATATATATATATACACACACACACACACAGTGCAACCCTGCCATAATGCACCCCGCGATAATGCAAATTCAGATATAACGCAGTTGTGATGTGGCTCCTGAAATTTCATATATTTATTAGCACATTAGTACGTGAAATAGTGTATAAAAAAAATGTATTATCATTTTGGGGAAGAGATCATGTATGAATTCGAATATAATACAATCGTGGCATGGTTCCTGAAATGTTAAATACACGTATGTGTATTTCTCTCTTACCAGGAATTTTTTTAAAGTAAGAGATAAAGTGTGTAAAACATTTATTATCATTTTGGGGAAGAGTTCGCATATGAATTTGAATATAATACAATCGTGGTGTGGTTCCTGCAATTTTAAAAACATGTACGCGTATTTTTCTCATACCAGGAATAAATTTTTTTTAAAAAGTATTTGAGAAATAGTGTGTAAAATGTTTATTATCATTTTGAGATAGAGTTCGCGTATGAATTTTAATATAACACGATCACGGTGAAGATTCTGAAATTTAACAATTTCACGAAGTTCTTAAAGTGTTATGCCAAAATAAAAATTATCGGATATGTTACTTATTACTGATCCATGACTAAAACCAGTAAGTCGTCTTTGTGATTGAATTCAATTAATTCTGTATACAACATTGCTCAAAAAATAGGCAACATGCGTTTCTTCTTTAACTGCATACACAACCGAGCAGCAGACAATGCAGTGGTTGATAAAAGATTCTCACAATTTAATAAACCACAAAAAACGAAAGTCGCCAACATGTTTGCTGGGATTGGTGGTGTTATTAGACGCAATCAGTTGACCAGTAAATAATGTCTGCTTTATTAGATGGAAATTGAAAGGGTATGAAAAATGTACATACATTCAGCTTAAATTTTTGCTATAAAAGTGACTCGTGACCATTGCCATTCCTACTGCACTTAGTTCTCTTGCTTTACATTTGTATGGTGTTTGTTTATGAACTCATTATTAATTTCCTATTTTTTCTAAAAATATTTTACCGGTATGGAAAAGCAAGTTCACAAACGTAAGCCATTCTCTGCACTTTGCGCAATGATTAGTATAGTAGTTTCTTTCGATATTCACAAAATCTGAAGTAAAAGTTATAATATGCACGCTGAAATCATGTGTTGTTAATTATTTTTGCTGTAGTCGTTCAAACAAATAGGGGCACAAGTGTTAATTATTAGAAATTTGCAATGGATAAATGTTCACGGAGACGCATGTGAAATTTGTACAGACACCACTCATAGACCCTGGAACGTAATGAACTGTACACAACGTACACGTGCTTCATCTTTCTTAATTTTGCTGTTAATATTTCCCACTGAATTCAGACACATAATTAGACAAAATTATTGAATAGTTCAAATATGTATGCAATTTTTGCAATAGAATTACATGTATTATGGATTAACTGCAAGCCCCGACGGTACAATATCAGACGGCAAGTAAACGCTGTTAATACTCTGTTCATGCTGTATATTAGACGCTGAATTCAGACACGATGATCTGGGACAAAATTAATAATTATTGTAAATCTGTGTGCAATTTTTCATTGGAATTACATGCATTATGGATGAACTGCATGGCATGATGGCATGATTGTAAACAGTGTTGATACCCTTTTCATCATATACATTAGACATGAATACACGAATATGTTGTTGTTGGGTTTAACACCATTTTTTGGCACACAATATGCTATATATGGTGGCCAGTAATAATGGTGGAGGAAGAACCCAGGAAAACCCCGGAAGAACCACCGACCCACGAGAAGCTACTGGCAAGCTTTCTCACATACCCACATTGGCCGAATCCTAGACTCGAACCCACACAGAGAGAGGTGAGATGGCAGTGATCTGTAACGGAGAGCGCTTTAGACCACTCGGCCACTTGGGGCCCCGACTACACAAATATGTGCCAATGACTTGTTCTCTGAAAAAGTAAAATACTGTAAAACCACGCATTAACGCGACCCAATTTTTTAAACCCCAATTATCACCTAATAGCGGGGTTCCACTGTATGTGTGTGTGTGTGTATATATATATATATATATATATATATATATATATATATATATATATATATATATATATATATTTAGGTGATGATATATAATAACTATTCCATGTTTCATTAATTTATCTGAAACATATTGAACGTGTAGGGTGGAAATGAAAGTGTCACAAACAGATGGACCAAGATGCAAATACTTTATATCCTTTGCTGCAGGGTAAAAATTTTGAAGTGGAACAAAATTATGGAAAAAGGAACAAGTTAAAAAAATTTAATTACCGTGAAACTTCAATATCTATAAAGGAAAGACATTACTGTCTGGCATCCAAAAGAAACCAACAAAGATTCTGTCTTTTTTAGTAAATGTACCAAACATCTTCTTGAATAGATAAGTTTTGTTTCTGTGAACATATTTGCTTTATATATTTATAATAACGCCATCCATTTATGAAACTTTCTACACATACCACTGGTTATGTTAGGTCAATTAAATGCGGTTAGGCCCATTTACCATACAACTCCAAATCTTACTAAAAATTATTCCGAGCAATTCAAATGCTGCAACTGAACAATCTGAAGTGAGATTACCCAGTCAGGATAATATTTAATATTCATGTTGTTGAGTAAATATTTTATTACCAATGGGTGATTAAAGAATATGTGCATCTTTGATTGGTCTGTAAAACATGGCTTACCATTAGGTTTGGAATCATGGAATGTTTTGAAAGACTCCTCCCACATACTAGGCTCTCCATTTTCTTCCTTCTTTTCTTCCTCAGCTGGTTTCTCCCCTTCTTCCACTTCTCCTGCCTGGGCAAAAAATGAGTCACTCAATCTTGTTAATATTACCATCTTTTTGAAAAAGCAGTGCATTAGTCACCAGCTATCATCAACACTTTTGAGTGAAAAAAAACTTTCATCAAAAAGAAATTCTGTGAAATTATGTCTCCCCTGCATGATACAAACATGCTTTGTTCTTATTTTTAATCTTCAAATGACCATGACATTGCAAGAATGACAGTAATAGGGTTGGGGTGCATAAATATGAAAGGACCGAACTTGTGAATTCTACATTACAAGTGGAATAACTATCAATCTCAGAATTCAGAACCCTGATCATACAGAAAAATGTTAACCTGATCAGGATTTTCAGGAGAGTCAAAGGGGATAGTGCTACGTGGATATGAAAGGGCAAAAGTTACTAATTCCACAATCCAAGTATGAAGCTATTCCAACATGGGTTTGGGACACACGGCCATACAGAAAATGTTTATCTTACAACTTAACCAAACTTTCAAATGACCTTCACCTTACAGGATAATCAAAGGTCGGTAGTAGGAAAGCGTAGAGCAGACCTGCCAACCCTGACAAGCCCGTCTCTCCCTGGGTTTAGGCTATATGACCATACAGAAAAACTTCAACAGACATTGACCTTGAATGAGGATCAGCTTGAGAGCATGGGTGTATGAATATAGTATAAGTATGAAATATATTTTGCTATAAGGGACCTATGGCCATAGAGTAAAATTTCAAATAAAAACCAAGCCTAGATTTTATAATGGTTTAGTGAACATGCAAAAAATCTTCAATCAAAAACATAACATGACTTCCAAATGACCTTTAGTTTGTCTGGATAGGTATTGGGAGGGTATATGCATACATGCCAACCCCTAATGAGGAAAAAGTGTAATCCAAGTGGTCAAAAAGAGGAATCCAAGCAGAAAAAGAGTAATCCACATACAACATGCTAAAATTTCAATGAACAATGATTTATTTGCCCCTCTCATCTTTTAACATCCTTTATTACTTCAAGTTTTCATATGTAGCACAACTGGTTTGACAGAATCTTGTGCATAATATGAATGCATGGTTCTTCTTTCTCTAAGAAAACATATGCTGCATCAAACAATGGAATGGCACTCTTCATAAACAAGCAGTTTTGTAACTGGATTAAGTTTTTTGAAAACCATCTCACATTTTCATTCTTCAAAGCAATGAACAGATTCTGTTTCTTTCTGTGACATCTTAGTATCCACTTTGCTAGTTTTGCCCTTAGAAGAATGAGAAGATTCAGTATGCTTTGTACTCAATTTATCCTCTGAAGAACCAGATCCAGTTGGCTGATTTAGTTTATTGACAATGGGTTGAAGTTTTCGGTCACAAGTTTTATCTTTCACATTTTTGGTCTCAGCCTGGAGGCCTTGAAGCTGGATAGATAGAGGCCTCTCAAATAAAAATTCCATGGATTTAAATGTCTTTCTTTCTGATAACCCATCCTCTTTATTGTTAGTATGTCTATCTATACTTTCATCTCTTGTTCTCTTCTGACTTACAATAACAGATTCTGCTTTTGTACCACTCTTCTTCACTTTTTTTCCCCCGGTTTCTCTGTGCAGATTTACTTTCAGTTCGAAAGAAAGCTTGTAGTGCTGTCCAAAGCTCAAGTAAATGGCTAATACATTTGCCAATGGATAACCATCTTGTACACACGCTTTATTACTTTATAGTCTTCAAGATCAAACTGATCTTGTAACAACTTTAGCACTTGCTTCCTTTTACTACTTTTCTCCAAATAATAGTAGATATCTATTAACAAATGACCAATATCTATTTCTAATTTATCAGCAGCCTTTCCAGCAGCAAGGTGCATCAAATGACAGGGACAACCTGTTATGTACACTGATGGAGACATTTTCAAAATATAGGATGCATCTCCTTTATGAATTCCAGTCATTACAGATGCATTATCAGCTGAAAACCCCATACAGTTCTGCCAACTTTTTTCATGTTTCTTCAAAGCATTATCAAGCAAATCAAAAAGGTTTTGTCCAGTGGAATCTACTGTTAATTCTAATAACGAAAGAAGAACACTCATGACTTTGCCTTTTTCATTGTCAAAGTATCTAACACATACTGGGTACAACTTTTTGTTGTCATAATCACAACTCCCATCTGTGGTAATACTAAACGGCCCAATTTTCATTGCTTCTGCAATTTTAAGTGAAGTATCTTCTGCTAAACACTGAACAATATGAGATGATTCTGTTCTTGCACAAGCATATTTTTCAGCAATTTTGGAATCAGGAAACATCCGCTTGAACAGAGGAACAACGTGGTCTGTTACCGCTAGGGGTAGTCCGTGTTCTATTAAGAACTCAGTAAAAACACCTCTGCATTTATAACATTCATGTCCGTACTTGAGCTCTGCTGTAAACAAAAAGTTAATTTAGTACTGGAGTTCATAAGATGAGCTAATTCGATGTGTTTCTTTGTTTTCAAGTGTTTCTCCGATTCAAATTTACTACCATGACCAATATTAAAATCGTTTCTGCATAAACTGCAATGAGCATGATGCTGTCCTAGAATGGAACGGTGTATTATGCCATTCATGTATTCATCTTTGAATCTCTGGAGGTTTCGGTTTTTGTCTTTTTCTGATCCATCTGTGAAATTCTTGGAAAATTTGTCTAACACACACATCGACTAGAATCCATCTGAAGACTTTTAGCGCCAAATATTACAATTCTTTCCACACGGCCTGTAATAGACATCATGTGATCACGGTAATGCTGCTTTCATGTCTTCATATTTGGAGGAATCTGTTATTTTTTGTTTCATTTATTTTTTGCCTTTTTCTAATCCACCTGCGAAATTATTTGAAAGGAGATAATTTTGCTCTCATATACGCATCAACTAAAATAAATTATACTTTTTAGCACCAAATACATTTAGACTGGTTCTCAATTAGAACAAATAATCTGCGCGTAAAGATTAAAATTAGAAAAGAAGTCTGTTCTCTCCTCATTAAGCTATACATCTATAAATAGAATACGAGGTCAAAAATTTGAAAGTAGAACCAGCATGTTTCTTGGTAATAGGATAGCTGCTATAAATAGAACATGATAATATTCGGAAAGTACAAACAAGTCCACTGACAAGTGTACTCTTATACTGTAGTTACGTAGAAGCCGTCTTTTCTAAAATACGGTCTGTGGGATTAATGGAATGTTAATAAAAACGAGAAAACAAACAATTGATTTTTTTTGGAAGCTGGATATACCGAAAAAGTGTAATCCATATACGTTTACGTGTAAGGCGTAATTTAGTGAAAAAAGCATAATGATTACGCCAAAAGCGTAATGGTTGGCATGTATGTATATGTGTGTATATGGAGATAAAAGACTTGTGCTTACTGATAATTTATGATCCAAGAATACAACAACTGCTCAATGGGGTTAAAGATTTATGAACATATAGAAACACTTCAACCAAAAACCTTAAGCAATGTTGATTCCAACTCCACCATCAGACCCTTATTTCTTACCCATGTAACAGAGATATCTTGGTTCTTTGCTAACCTAACTTTTCCTATCTCGATCTGGTCGCAGTGTTCATTTGCTAAGAACTATTTTATCAAGGGATGCAACCACTGTTGTCTTCTGCTTGACCAGATGGAGTTGTTATTCAATCAGTAAAATGCTGACACTTTTTTTTTTGAAATTTATCAAAATAATTTTTGGAGAGAGAAATCAGTTTAAAAAGATTTTACAGGCACCTGTTGTGGCAAGAAAGCGCAACTAAAACAAAAAGGCAAACTTGTTAGATTTGACCTCTAAATGCATTAAAAAAAAATCAAGCATGAGAAAATATCTATGTCAGAAACTAATAGAAAACAAAGTTCCAGACACATCACCAGCCACAGTATTACTAACCCTTTTAACAACTACCAAAAACTACTAGAAATGTGTTATGTCAAACTTGTTTTCTTCTAAATGTTAATCATCCCCATTGTGCCCCAGTTGAATCAAAGATGTACATGCAGTCAGAAATGACAAATCATGCACTTGCCAATCAGAAGGAAATCATTTATCCATTAGTCCACAAGCAAATTTCCATGCAGCATATCCTTGCATTACTAATAGCAACACTTGTCATATTTGCAAGGCAGAAAATAACTCAAGACATTCCATATATACTCACTTGTAAGTTAAATCAAACTGCATAGATTCAGATCTTCCATCAAGTAATGTGCCAGCATATCTGGGTCTGTGCTTGTTCGTTAGGAGTAATAAGCAGAACAAACAGACCTTGATCTGCATTTGCATGGTAAGGCAGATCAGGAAAGATATGTCATAACCTTTTCTTTTGGCTTCCCTGAATCACAGAACTTTGCTTTGAATTCACTGTGAAGCAGCTTTTCCATGCAAGAAATTACTACAGAGTCATAATTACATTATGATGATATCCACTCTCTCCAAGAGTACATTAAGTTAAGCAATCTTTATTGGAAGCAAGATCATGAGCAGAAAATTCCACAAAGCAGAGCTTTTCCAGAACACCAAATAATCAGGCACGTGACTACCTGGAAAATTCTAGGCCCAACCTTGCATCACTATGTCAAAATTATGATGCAATGCAACTGCATTCTCAGTAGCACAATAAATCTCAATTTCACAAAGACAAAAGAGCTTAATGGCTAAAGATTTTCTCATAATTGTGGTTTTAAGGATGTGTAATAGCCTCCATGGTGAGAGCATTTATTTTAAGTAGATTTCAACAATAAGATGACTGTATAGTTGAGCCAGTGCTAAAGATGACCTCTTCCAAAGGACCACATGTCTTACGAGACCAAAACTTTGATTCTGTATTTGATATAACTGCTCAAAAAGCCATTATCTAAGTTCTACCTGTCTTCAGAGCCATAACTGGTTTCAACTGGTAGTCTCCAAAAACAGATTCAACTGTATCAAGAACATACACAATATTACAATCAACAACGAATAATTTGAGACAAACCTGCTGTGCATCTGCATTGCTCTCTCCCCCTCCTTCGTTAGGTACTGGATCCTGTTTACCCTGTCTGAAAGTTTTGGAAAACCATGACTTTATTGTTGAGCCCATCTCGCTAAACCAGCCCCTAAAACAGTTAGGACGGATAGGCTGGTTTTGATACCGTTAGTATGACGTATACGACGGAAATCATAATGAAACTCAAAGAACAAAAATGAGGGTGTAATGGAGTGTAGGATGTGGCATATAATAATGCATGGGATGATTTCAAGGTAAAAAAATTACCACCAATCAAAGCATGAAAATAATCTGATATAAAGAGTTACTTTTATTTCAAATTGTTACTTTCTTTAGTTTGTATTCATCTAAGTAGAGTTTGCAAGTGTTTATTAAAAACACAAAACTGTACATACTTCTATTACCAATTTAAAAACATGTAAATCAATTTTTTTTGGACAAGCCAATTATATTTACATATGACTGATGACAAGCATCTGTAAAATTCTTTTAATTAGCAGAAAAATGTAAAAATATATTTGCACCTAATACATACTTTTTTCAAGTCATGATATACAATAGATTTTAAAATGTAACAGTAAATATAAATTCAAATATGATCAGAATCAGCAGTAATCTGGTAATATAGTCACATATAGTTTAATTTCATCCTCTAAAAGTCACAAAGATAACAAAGAAATATTAAAATATACATTTTAAAAAATCATAAAATAAAAATTAATAACTTACTCCTTTGTTCGTAGATGTTCAAACTTGAGTAATCCCTGAGCATTTATAATAACAACAGGTGTCTCATTAGCCAGAAAATCAATCCTGAATGGATCAGTATGGATTACTATTTTGTTGTTTTCAAAGGTCAGTGTAACACCCGAGTTAGATTTATCTGTAACTGTTATTCTGAAAAAGAAACAAACGTGTGTTTGATGGCAGTTTATAGTTATGTCTACCACTGGGGCATCATGCCACAGACATGTAGCATGATGCCCCACCTAGCCACACTATCCTGACACCAGGTCAACCAGTCCTAACACTAACCTCTTAATGCTGAATGCCAAGCAAGGCAGCTGTTAGTACCATTTTTATAAGTCTTTGGTATGACTTGGCCAGGGATCAAATCCCACAACTTCCTGCATCCGAAGTCACCGAAGCAGTCAAAAAAATAAACAAATAAAACTTCAGCTATTAATGCTGGGTGGACCTCAAAAAGCCCCACATCTTAAATATAGCTGAGCTGAGCCTTATATAAAGAAACAAGCAATCAGAGCCCATTTATGAGAAAATGGAGGAAATGCTGGAATTTAAACCCATTAAAGTTATCATCAGTATAAAAATGCTTAAACTAACTCCAACAAATATTGGAAATGTTTAGTTCCAAAGTTAGGATATCCATGGAATTCTGGAAATGAAACTCATTCAAGCACACATCAAATGACCAATACTGAAATAGATACCTAATATGGTTTGGCATGCAATTCACACATGCCAAATTCCATTGAAATCCAACAATCCTTGCAAAAACCATTGTCAGAAAGACAGGCAACCAGGAAGCATAACTGCTGTAAATAATGCCATAGAGTTCTGGAGATCAAACTTATTTATGCTATCATCAATATAAAGCCACAAACCAAACTTGGTTCAAATCTAACAAATCTTGGTAAAGTAATGCCATAGAAACCAAAGTCAGAAGGTCAGGCAATTATGAGGCACAATTTCTGTCACATAGTGCTGGAAATAAAACTCATTCAAGGTGTCATCATTATAAAGCTTCATACCAAATTTCGTATCAAGTTTTAATCTAACAATTCCCAGTAAAGTGATCTCACAAAACCAGATTGTTGACCGCTGGACAAATGAGTGAACACCCAGATTATTGGGCATATATACATTATTACAGAGCTTTGCAGACTTTGTAGAGTGGGACCCTAATTAAATAGAAATTCAATTTAAATGTTCTCTTCTGTATTTATGTTTAGTTTCTTCTAGTTACTTATCTAGAATTATACCAATTTTTCCCCAATGTTGTATATACAAATATACGAATTTCATTGGTATCAATATCTATAGTAAAATATGAACCAAAGTCATATTCAAAGCCTGCCTTATCCCTCTGCCTTATCTCATTTGTTTTGATTACAAAAGTAACGGTAGTAATGAGAAGCATACATAAATATATGATTATGATCGTGTGCAAAACAGAACTTGAAAGCACTATACTAAGGTAATGACTATCTGATGCTACATCAATAAATAAATGCAGTTACTTGCAGTTTGTGTCCATCTTTACTCTACAAATCACACACTGTATCCATTTATAATAATGAGCACTCAATCAAACTTCTTGCAATCAGATGAAATTCACAAACATTACAGATGTGAGAAACCATTAAAGTTCAAGAAAATTGAATATAAATCAGTGCATGCCATTTTTTTGCTCATACATTCCTGAATTACATTAGGACCTAATTTATCCAAGAAAATATTCAACACACTGTATTTACTATATATAGTGTGACCATGCTATAACACGATGGTTAGGGTCCATAGAACCTGACTATGTTATGTACCAAGCCGTATTATAACCAACCAAGTCAGTTAGCTGAAGAAAAGATGCAAGTACCCAATGTGCTTTTTTTTAAATATAAACATAACTAGTCGAAATACATGTTTATATTGGCAACTGTGTTAAGTACCATACATATATAAGAAAAATTTATAAATTCAAGTCTAGATCATGTTAAAAAGATCCATCTATCAATCTCATCATGTTAGAGAAAACAAATAACACACATACAAAAAAATGGTAGTCCTCATTTGATCTAAATCCCATTGTCACAGGGAAATGAAAATGTGAACAAATAAAAAACGTTTAAGACTTACAAACATATATGTTCAAGAGGATGTCAGAATCTTATTTGATTCTGATCTCCATACTTATGGAAGGTGTCAGCAATTTTTAACTTACCAAATCAACATCATTACTCCAATAGTGATGAAGAATGTTTGTTAAGAAAGGCATTTAAGTTAATGACTGTATAATCTAATGCAGTATTTGTGAATATATCATTCTTTTCCAAAGAGTCCATTTCTCGCGACAGGACTTTTTTGTTCGCAGAAAACATGGTCTCCAAAGATAGGTAGGATGCCTGACTGAAAATGGGTTCAATCAATACTTACTGTTGTTGCTTAGGTTCCCCTAATAAGACATCCCCTGGTGGAATCTCATAGCGAGGCTTTAATGGCTGCAGCTCATTTATCTTTATTCTGGCTGTATTATGAGCTAAGGTGAACACTTCAAGAAGCAACCTTACATCATTCACTTTATTTAGTAACTGGACCTCAATTTTACTGGATTTCACATTTATAGAGTCCATCAATACCACATAAGGACTCTTTCCTGGCTCCATGGCCCGCTGTCGTCTGTAAAAAAGAAATATGAAAGCAAGATGATTTTAAACCTTGGTATAATAGCTTGATTATTTAATAATGCATAAAAGCTTGATCATTTAATAGCAAATGGATGGAAACACACACACACACAGCATAAAATGAAACCTTCGAAGATCAAAATATTATCAACTGAGATTCATTTTAAACAAGAATATATTTCTTGTCTCAATTTTTCTATCTTGATATTCAATTAAATTAACCATGTAAAATAAAGCAGGTTTTGAAGAAAATGTTTAATCTTATGTGATACTTTTAAGCTAAATGAACCCTAGCAGGACCAAAAGTTCTCAGACCATGTGGCAGCCAGTAATCCATAAAGGCCTGAACCAGGTAGTGAGAAACATAATTTCAACGTAAATTGTGTTCATAGTCTTACTAATAAAAATAAAAATTTTAATGAGCTTTATCACTAATTTTTAAAAAAAAAGCAACTTGTAACACTTTTCTTAATCTGGAGTGTGGACAGGTATGCACATATGGGTCCAAGATGCTACCAGGCTTTTTTCAAAAGTGGGGGTACCCCCCCCATCACAAAAATAAGGGGGAGTAGAAGAAAAAGGAGGAAACAGCCATAGTTCAATATTTACCTAACACTTCAATATCCATCTCTTTCTTCTGCTCCACTCTTTTAGAACCCTGTTGAAATCAAAATCTTTCAAAGATGTCGCCTCTAGTATAAGCATTAATCTGTTGATTGTTTCTGAGCTTAATCTGTTCCTTACCTGTGCATGAATATTGTTCTGTGCTGAGAACCCCCTTAGACAGTCTGCTGTCTGAAGGGACATGTACATAACTAGCATAGCCAGCTGGAACAAGTATGGAAATGGTTCTGTATGGTTGTCATTTACAATTTTCCACAGCTCACAGGTATTTCTGCTCCAAGAAAAGATTTTTCACTAGCATAAGCTCTGCGGAAGTTTCACTTTCTTGAATCAGTGCTTCACTGACTACTATACCAGATTTACATCTGTTCCATAAATGCTGTATTGGGATCTCAAGCCCATCAATGATACAGTATGAATGTTCAGACATTATTTTGACCAAATAAATATCTTTACTTCTAATTTCCTTTTTAGATTCTTGTTGATTAAATTTATCTTAACCATTATAGGGCTATATGGTTTTGTAGCACAAGATCATGCAGGGCTAAAATCTGTGAGAAAAGAAATGAAAATTGCACTTTACTTTTAAATTACCTGTATTTTAATTTAGCTTGATATTCTGCCTTTTCCACATTTAATTTCAAAATACCACTGAAAGGAGGGGGTTGACTGACATGCTGTCTATTTTTGTGAATCCAGCATCAACATCACACTCATATTTAAGACCATTTTTAGGTTCAAAATACTCACTGGTCTCGCCATGAACACTTTCTAAGTGCCATTAATCTGATACACTTCATAACTTTAAAAACTGTTGTCATGATCACTGTTATCAGCCAGTATTTGCCATTGTCTAAATATGAAGATTCTAGGAAATGGCCTTTTTGGAATCTCTAGGTAGCCCAACATGCATTTGTAAAACTTCACTGATGCAAGGTTTAGCAAGGACATAATGCTTGTTCCAGTGTTCAATGAGCTAATCAATTTCAGCTTAACAACCATACATGTCCAACTAAAGAACCCAGTTGCATAAACAGTTATGAAAAAAAGATATTCTACTGGTGTGACTTATGTCATGACAAGTGCTTTAAGGGAGAACAGCTGAATACAAATTGTACAATTTCATTTTTGTGACTTTAAACTAATTTGTCAGAGTTATTGTGCATCACTGGTCTCCAGGAGTGCAAATTCATACAAATTTTGTGTGATTTACACAAACATATGGGATACATCAATCTTCGATCAAAAAGGCAGTGACAATAAAAATGCATGCAAAATTCAATTAAAATTTAACAACCCGTGAAGTTATTTGATGTTGCAGAAGCCTAATTTACAGTGATCAAATAATTCAATGATACATTGAAAGTTTATCCCTTTCAATACACATATCACTGATATATATGTGATGTGTGTTGAAACCTCTTGCAGTAATGTTTTCAACGATCATTCTGAGACTGGTTATCTTGAAAATAAAGATAATTTATACAAAAAAGGAACAACTTCAATAGAAGAAGCTATTTATTGACAATTAGTCCCCAAGTAATTATAAAATAAGTATTCAACCATTTAATTGCCTACCCTTCTTCTCACTATCAACATCACTTTCTTAATTTTTTCAAAGTCCATTGGTAATTTGCACCCTTACTCATGCTGGAGTCAGATGGAATCTTGTTAATCTTTTTCATGTAAAAATAATGGGTCACATGTTTACTATATCATAATCAATCTGAACTGTATGTATCGAATTAAAAATTACACAATGGATCATGTCTGATCATAAACCCTTATTGATCTGTACTGTATGAAAGTAGTAGTTGTAGGATTCAATCCACATGGCTGTAATGTGGGGGAGAATACTTTAGTCCATACAAACAAAACTCAATGTTATGCAAGGGAAATTTCAATGAAGTAGCCTAATTTTTTCATTACAATAAAGGAACAAAAAAAGGTTCAGACTTTAAGACCATTTCTTCTGTGAGTATTTACCTGCTGGCTCCAACATAATTTTATACCTTATTTTGAAAATTTCAGTTCCAAGATTCAGTCACAACAAAAACAAAAACTGTCTTTGATCCACACAGATCTGCAGGTAAAAATAACAACAACTAATAAATACATATACACAATGATAAGCTTGTAAGTTCATCACACGCTTAGTCCACCTATTCCAATTAGACACTTACTTGCAGAAGCCACTTTGATCACAAGTTTTGAAGTTTTCTTTATTCACCCCAAAGACTTGAGAAATCAGCAGAAGGGACACAAGGAAGCTGTCCATCCTCATAATCTGGCTTTTCAAGCTGGAACAAAAACATTAAACAGAATGTAATTTATATTGACATTTTTCAATTTTTAATTAGCTACAAGAGAAAAGATTACCCTTATTGTGAGAATTTTGTTGAGCAAAATAGAATGAATCTATGACAAACGGTTTCACATTCAATAAACTTGTCTGTTTTCTTGGAACTGTTTCAAGTAAAATTAATGAAAACATTATTAATTTTTTTCAGTGATATTAAATAACAAAGATTTCCTTATATTTAAATAATTCAGTGAAAAATTTCATTCTGTATAGTTATCCATTTCATTACTTTTTCCTAAAATTGTATAAGAAGTGCACTGTACAGTAACCAAGTTTTTGTGTTGCATTTGCCATGACAAAAATATGCCAGGTTTTCCGCTAATAAACATAAAAAAAGAGTCCAGTAAACAAACATGTGAACACGTACATACTACAATTCAAATAAAAGAAAGCACAAAATAAATGTCCTGTTTAAAAAATGTCATTTTTGCCTCAAGTTTGTGGCCCAGGAGCTAGGATTAGCTGTTCAAGTCAGGGCTGCTGCAGATGCCTTCAGTGCTTCTATTTTTCAGTAAGGTTCTTTTGTAGGTGATGTTCCGAACTCTTCCAACTGCGATTACCACAATTCAGATCTTTCTTGCAGATGTCACAAAATGCCAATCCTCTAGCGTTCAGTTTTCTTATAAACTGACCAACTAAATTTCCGTCAAATTTTTGCCACAGCCATTCCCATACTTTTTTATAAACCTTTATCTGAACCTTTTGTGTCATGGTCTCTCTCAACAAATCGGGACCCCTTGTTTTGCACGCATGCTTCTTCTTTCCATTGCCATCAGTTTCCATTACACAAAAATTCACTGGATGAATTTAAACATTTGACCTATCAGAATACTCTTTTTGAGAGGCGTATGCTAACTAATATAGGTAACAAATAATTTACAAGGGTCAATGCAGAATGGGACCATACAGACCATGTTAAAAAGCCCTGATTGGAGATGATATAAAAAATGGAATATATCAAGAAAAATCTGCTTTAAAACAGAAAATTCATGTCTGCATTTAAGACATCTTTTAGTGAAAACCACATGCTAAAATGATTGTCCATTTATTTGTAATAGCACTGTGAGAAGATTTTCAAAATTGCCACTGTGGTGGCCATAGTGGATGTCCAGGTGGCATCATATTCACTTAAAACAAACTAGGTATTAGGTATCATAGGAAGTCATCGAGTGAAAACTCCATGCCAATATGACTTCACATTCAGGTAGAGCAGCTGTAATAAGATTTTTAAATTGGACTTCATTTCATTTAGGACCAACCAAATATAAGAAGTCTGTAAGTGAAAACCACATGCTGATATAATTTGTCCATTAATGAGAAGCAGAAATAAGATTTTCAAGAAGGCTGCTTTTACACTTGTACTGAATGTCCAGACAATCATTTCCAGTTAGGATCAACTAGATCTTGATATGAAAATGTGTGTGTGTAAAGTTTCATAGCAATCTGCCAAGTATTTAGGAGGTGTAAAATCATGCTAATGGATGAATGGACATCTGATGAGAAACAAAAGGCCATACCATAATCTGTTAGGACCAGGTGAACTAAAAATGCACCAGAGTAAGCACCATATACCTAGCTTAACAAGACTTTAGCTATGCAACAGTGTCAATATGTTGTACACCTATACAAGATAATTTTTGGCAATAGTCTGGCACTATTTTTATTTAGGATCAACTAGATAGTATAAGAAGTCTTCAGCGAAACCTTATGTCAATATAACCATCTATTCAGGAGACACTAGAATATGATTTTCATGATGACCAACAATACATATAGGCCCTTCTTTGTTATATGCAAGTAAGAAACTATGTATCAGACAATGAAGACATTCAAAACTGTGGTAGCTTGACAAGTTAAAATGTCAAGTCTTTGATGGCTATCATAAAACAAAAGAAAAAATTTATTTGTGGTTGAAGTAATGACAAAGGAAACTAACTTTATCCAAATAAAAAAAAAGTGTCATTTAATGAATTATTTACTAACTTCATAAGAAACATAATTATGAAAACATGGGTATGTATTATAATAAATGCTGGTATATTTTGTATTTTTTTCTTCATCTTTCCAGTTTAAAGATGACCATGACATTACTAACTGGTTTGGTTTCTGTGAGAATGTGAGGAGTGGCTGATCAGGCCAATCTGTGCTCTGAACTGCCTGCGGCATTCTTGACAAGAGATGCTACTGGGGTTTGCTTTAGAGAATGTGATGGAGTTCTGAGATTTCACAGCTCAAGCTTCTTCAATTCTCCGCCTTTCAAAGTCTGTAAATACAGTATGCACAAAGGTTGAGCAATCCTGTTCAATAGTGTTTCCCATACTTTTAACATTCACTTACCCCTTT
Organism: Sinohyriopsis cumingii; assembly: GCA_028554795.2. Classification (NCBI taxonomy): domain Eukaryota; kingdom Metazoa; phylum Mollusca; class Bivalvia; order Unionida; family Unionidae; genus Sinohyriopsis; species Sinohyriopsis cumingii. The sequence goes on along the minus strand of CM068825.1, from coordinate 66,897,212 downwards.
TGGGACATCAATTTTCTCCCAGTTATTTGGTGTTTTTCAGTACAAATTTTAGTGATTTATTTTCTGCTGCACAATTCCTGAAACCCTTTCATGTATCACCAGTGGTACAAGTACCACACTTTGGGAAACACTACTGTACAAAATCTCTCCTGACTTAGGGTCAATGTTGCAATCTTTCAATAACTTGATGGAATCTTTGAACCATTTCTTCTTACCACCCTGAGATTGTTTTCCCTCCATCTACTTTGCTGCAGAAGGTCTTCTACGGCAGCCACTCTTCTGCCATCCTGGTGACTTAGGGTGCCCATCTCAACATAATTTCATCAGCAGAGTGTGGATGCTTGGAATACCTGCCCATGTGAGAACAGAGGTTCATGGGACCCTGTCCTGCCATTTTATCCTCTTCAGTTTCCTCAGGCAACCCATGTGAAAATGGTTCAGCTTCTTAGCATGGCATTTGTACACTGTCTAGGTTTTGCAAGGCTACAGCAGGGTTGGCAACACAAAATTTTCTTTTTAGTCTGACATTTCTCTCTTCCTTATACCAACTGTGAGACCAAAGCTGTCACAAGCTGAAGAGAAATGGCCTATACTCTGTTGTATGTCAGACTCAGATTTTGTATTCAGGGAACATTTGTCAGCAAATAGGTGATTACAGTCACTTCCTGTAACTTTGTCTTTGCCTGTATTAATCCCTATCAGAACAGCAGCATCACCCCTAAGGCAAGAGCAACTCATTATAACCAGATATCAAAGAGTATTCCACTGAGAACAGACTAATGCATTTTGACAGTTTTGGGATGTTGGTATTGTCTGCAATACAAAGATGAGGAAACAACAACCCCAATACATAGGTGTTCTATTCTGACTGAGATTACTGCTAAAAAGGTAAGTGTTCTAAAGGATTTAATGTCATGGATCAACTGAAGACGGATTATACTTACCGTCTGGATACAAAAGCCACTCAAATTTATTAGTAGCCAGCGGCTCAACAATCCGCCCGCATAACAAAGTTGACACTCCATAACAGACCGTGTTATATATATATATATATATATATATATATATATATATATATATATATATATATATATATATAATTAAAGGCGGAGAACAATTCGCTGGTCTAAATGGTTGCGAACATTATAGTATAAGTTGGGTGCTAAATCATCATCTGACAAAGGCAGGATTTTCCTACCGTTGCATTTTTTCGTACTTAATTCCTTTCCAAACTTAAAATTTCAAATTAAAATAGCAGTTACTTGATAAGGTACTGTAAAAAGTCGCAACTTGAATTTCAAGACAAAAGTCACATGCACAACCATTGTACTTAACAACTGCGACTATTAATTGAACACATAAACTTAACCTGGTAAATTCGAGTAAAACCCTGACGATGAGTTACAAGGGTAGTGGGGCATTTAGGAACAACTCAAAAACATATATCTTAAACTAAACAGATTATACAAAAGAAGTCTTTTTCGCTCTTACCGGCGACACCACTCATTAATGGAAAGCGCCATCTTTTACAGGTACGTGTCCAGCCGTCGTTTCGTACAAATATATATTGGCTATTACTAAAACGGTAACGGGTCAGAAAGGCCATGTACCAAAAAGGCCCGGGTTAAAAAGGCCCGGTCCAGAAAGGCCAGTAACGGGTCAGAAAGGACCTGGTCGGAAAAGGCCCGGGTTAAAATGGACCGTTTACAAGATTGATAAATTTTAATAATAATAATAATAATAAGAAGAAGAAGAAGAAGAAGAAAAAGACAGCTTTTCTACAATACCCATATATATTCACTCCTAAGTCAATGACATTTTTACATATACTGCTAAATCACTGAGCTGCCAAAACTGAAGCACTGGTTAGTGCTGATTAACACCTAGAAAAAAAATGAAGCACGGATAGCAAACATCAAACCTTTACTGATTACGCAGATTGTAGTACCGATATTACAAAAGAATCAGCGATCGCCTTGTACTTTTCACACTTCCTTTACCTGTTTTCTGTCTCAGATTTATTTAATACGTAGGGAAACTTTGATAATCACAATTAAGACGCAAATACAAGTCTATACAATCACAACTCTTTGCCATGCCTCCAGTCTCAACATCGCTTGATGTAATACGATTTTAAGTTTTTGTAACGATTACTGGGACACTCCTTACTGAACTACCCCAGGCGATTATCTGTAAACTTCCTATGGGACGAGGAAACATCTACTCCCATAAGGTACATGCGCATGCGAAGCAACAAATAAGATAATTACATGTAATACCTAAATAAACGGCAAAGTCTTTACTGGTGATCACTGATTCAGGTGATTCGAGATTTATTTGTATGCTAACTTTATTACAATCTATTTATTTTAATTTTAGCATTGTTTTACTAAATTACCTGCTGAGTACAATTTATCTCAACGACACACAATTAAGTTTTTGGTACTTATTGTTTCATCTTGTTTCACCATAATCTGTTTTCCATACCCGTCTATCAATTTATTACGACTTATAATAATTTATTACATGAATGATATTGATAAAAAAATTATCTATTTGTTCTGATTTTTACAACAGAATGAGGACTTTATCAACGCTCATGACGTCTTGGCAGCAGACATCAGACTAGATGGGGAACGACACTTCCTGCTGGCAACTGAATATCAGTTAGGACTTTTGCGAGAAGCGAAACAGTGGTACATGGATGGAACATACCAGTTATTGCTGAGCTCCAGATTTTTTTCGGTTTTAAATTTATAATAGCACGCATTAATAGCCTTCGTGTCCGTTTGTTTAATAAGTGTGGTTATAGCTTCTAGGTCCTTGGTGAGCCATTCAGACAACAGGGTCAGCTCATGTCCGTCCGTGTCTTCATCGAAAGGAATGACACACAGAAGCAGTTGCCGCTTGCGTTTTGTCTAACGAGCCGGAAAAAGAAGTCAGACTATCTGGCTGTAAGCCATTATGTTAAAGCTTTCTTTCTCTCTACCTGTTACAAAAATCATTGACATACATGCATGAAGTCAATAAGAAAATTACTTATTTTCCCAGGAATTGTGAGCATTAAAATCATTGTCTTTGTTCTGCTGAAAGACATGATCAAACAACGTCGTTGATGAAATGTGACCTGGTACTTGCGATTTGCATTGCTAGTCGCATGAGTACACAAATCTAACAATCCACACTTTCAAATCTTGTAGAGAAAGAAAAAAAGTATTAAATGAAAATCGTATACTGGTTATAATAAAAATACAAAAACGAAATAATAGAAAATTTCTCCATATTTATATATTCCGAGAACAACTTCTGGAGTTTTGTTGTATCACGTGACTACCACGCTGGCATATGCTCTGTGCTTGATTAATCAGACTGGCCATATTGCTGGTTTTTACAAAAAGTATCTGACTTTCATTTAATATAATTTAATTTCTGTACAACAGCATTATAAAGGAGTTTGTTGTTGATATCACGTGAATATTGGACTTCCGATGTCGTCATCTGAGATTCGTGAAGTCATGTGACTTGTAATGCAAATGGCGAGTGTGGGATTATGTTTCATCTACGTCGTAGTTTCGTCTTACATATCAGCGTGTTAACGACGAAATGAGTATAATACTTGCCATTTCTGAGAAAATAAATAATTTTCCTATCGATTTCGTGCAGATATGAGTCGATATAACATAAGTTTAATTTTTTTAGGCCCGCTGGTAAGCGACTACCATTCCAAATTTTCGATATGCAGTTGGAATGACCCAACACCCCAACCTAAATGTCCAAATATGAAAAATGGGGTGGGAATATTCGGAAGAAACTCCGACTAGAAAACAGGCTGCTATTCGTTTTAAGCCAAACTTGTAGTCCTAACTGTTGAATGTAAGAGTTGAAATGAGAAATTGTCGTGCCTTGTATTATATATTAAAAAACGATACGAACCCTGTATCAATACAGGTTTGGGGACTGGTTTGACAAATTACAAGAAGACAAGTTGATTTTACAGAAAATTAAGTCCTTGTTCATACAACAGTGTATAATTTTGAAGGTCTTTTGTCAAAATTTAAATCAACCCGTTTGAAAATATTTTTAATGATGGATTTTTAACCAGATCGTCTTAAGGAGATTAGATTGTTTGAAAGCCTTGTTCGGGATTTTATTGGGACAGGTAAATTCAGGGTTAAACTCTTTTCTTTACGAGACAAGATTCATATTATTTGTGTTTATTGTTTTTTTTTTTAATAATATATACTGTAATAGGAAATGTTACTTTCTATGAGATGCATATATATATATATATATATATATATATATATATATATATATATATTGCTATAGAATTCTTTAGAATTAAAGGTTTGAAAGGAAACAAAACATAATTTATGTTCGTTATGTTGTTCTCACTTAGCAGCATAATGCAGCAAAATAAAGTTAGAATTTTTATTCTGTACATTGAAATGACTTTACATGCCAATTTATAGGAATAGAATCAAACTTGTTTCATGTGATACATTTTGTGGTTTGTGCAAGATCATCTTTTCTGACTTTGATGTTTTTGGAGAGCATTGAAAGAGAAACATTTTTAGATTTAGAAAATGCATGTTTTATAATCTAAAATGCTCTTTAATTCTATTCAGTAATGGTCATATGTGAACGTTGAAAAGTAATTTTATCCTGAAAAATCTCTGGAAATGACATGGAAATTTATCTTTAGAAAAGCTTAATAACCGTGAACAACATTACTATATCCCTCTGTTATTTCAGGATTGCATCCTATATCATAATAGTAACGTCGGCAGCCACTGTTGTGCAATTTTGTTAAATTTTTGGGTTGAAAAGTGAGTATTTGTGTATGCATGTTTTTATAGTTCGATGATTATTTGTTGCTGTTATTGTAGAATTGTTTACTATATTTTGCTGTTAAATTTATTTGACAGACATTATGAGCAATATTGTTGTAGTATTTGATATTAGATTTTAATATTCATGTATTAGTAATAATGATTGTTATTATTAACAAATTTATAAATCTGAAATGGCAATAGCGTTTGTCTTTTTTGTGCTTATATTAGTTAGACATGATATCTGTTCTTCTTTTTCTCTTTCTAACCCATTAAACAAATTTATGTTGTTAATTTTTGTATAAATAACCTCTTAAGTATTTTCCAATTGTGACATGACTTTCATTGCAATCACAACGTAGAAACGGTGCCTACAAGGCACAGAATATAACAAATGTCTATAGAAAGCATAAATTATAATCAACACAAAAAAATACGCATACACAGGTATTAAAGATAATGAATGTATGTGAAACAGGAAGAGTCAATAGTCTTCGCAAATGAAAATATTCATCCATCATAAATGAAATCGTCATTACTTAATTAAGGCATTACCATGACAAAGTTGGCATGCACAACCCACACGTGGGTGACACTATCTCGTATTCAGTCTTGATATGTTATAACAAAGATATTATTGATTCGCTTTACATACAATGTTTTCTAAAGCAATTATTATTTGCTTTCTTTGTTCATTTTACACAGAACATGTTATAGTGTGTCGCAATTATTTTCATGATCACTTGAGATACGGTACAAGGGGCCCCGAGTGGCCGAGTGGTCTAAAGCGCTCTCCGTTACGGGTCACTGCCATCTCACCTCTGTCTGCGTGGGTTCGAGTCTAGGATTCGGCTAACGTGGGTATGTGAGAAAGCTTGCCAGTAGCTTCTCGTGGGTCGGTGGTTCTTCCGGGGTTTTCCCGGGTTCTTCCGCCATCATTAATACTGGCCGCCATGCATAGCCTATCGTGTGCTGAAATATGGCGTTAAACCCCACAACAATAACAATAACATACGGTACAATGATTCTCTACTGCACATTATTTATAGACATTTACCAGTAAAACATGGATTTGATATTACGTATTAGTTACTTTTATTAGACATGATACTAGTAGTTGGTAATTAATACATAAATGGGCCTTTTTGGGTCAGGCCTTTTCGGACCGGGCCTTTTAAGCACTAGTCCGTTTTGATCGTGGGCCTTTTTGGTACCGGTCCGTTTTGACCCGTAACCACTAGCAGCAGAGGGGCCCAACCCCAATTCTTTCGAAACTTATATTTGACCTAGATAGAAGTCTCCGTGGTCAATTCCAACTACTAAAACTGTGACTTTTGACATAAAAATGCAAGCATTTTAACACAATGTCATTATTTTGTTTCAATAAACTATCCCGAAAAAAAGTATACCCCCCCCATATTTAAAAATGCAAGCATTTTCAAAAACACATTGTGTTAAAATATTTCATATTTAAAAATGTTTACATTTTCTAGGTAATTTCGATTTCTAAAGGTAATAATTGGGCCCCTCTGCTGCTGTTGTTAATGACATTTTCAATCAAAAGTTTATAACATTATCTAGTCCTACACGGTATCGTGTTTTAGGATCATGTAAATTTATTGTAACAAATCCATGCGGTGGTTCTGCTCGAGACATAACCTCGTGAAGACGATAATAGTCCATGTCACCATCGCACCAGTTTTGATGAATATAACGTTTTGTCCACATACCGGTACCTGAAAATATTGCTACGATATTACAATTTTCTCTGATTACTGTCGGAATCTGTGTCAGTTTTTGTGTTACATAAATAACATCAGTGTTTTTATGCCTGCCACGTGAAAATATCTTGGCAGGATTTGATTGTTTTTCCAACATCACATCGTCATACACAACTAAATTATTTATATCTCCGTCAATCTCATCAATGGATTGTGCTTCATCGATATCACTGATAAACTCAACAACGTTATCGCCGGCTATCTCAGACGCGGTATCATTATATTCTTTAAGTACATCATAACATCGTTGATCATCCGCGGATGGTGCTACTAAATATAATTTATCACATTTCATCCATCGCATTATCAGATTAAGTAGCAACTGTGTCTTACCGGATCCTGATGGACCTGTAATAATCATTCGAATAGAGTTTGGTAACATCGGATGATGTCTTGGTGGATCTCGTTGCCGTGTTGCGGAGAAATCAACTACTTCCATTAAATATATACGATATTGATATGAATTTATATTGTGTGAAGTGTAAATCTCAAACATCGACAACCGATATAACTCCAATTACTACAAAAAATAACAGACAAGCAATCACTGGAAAATGTGTCCGATGTGGCATAACAAAGTTTAGATTTGTGAAAAGAGATGTTAACATTAGAAACGCCAGCGTTTCCGGCGGTGATATCGCAGCTCAGCTAGGTAAATTACCAGGAACACCATGGGGGAAATATCCTGGGGAAAAACATCTTCCAGGATATAATTACTGCGGTCCAGGAACCCGACTAGATATCAGACTTGATAGCGAAAACAGACCAAAGCCTGGTGAAATTCCAGTAAATGCTATTGATGCTGCTTGTCATCGTCACGATGTTGCATATCTAAACAAAGATCTACAACAACGTCATATCGCTGATGTGAATTTAATTCACGCGTTAAATTTAATCAAGAATAAGTCGCTAAAGCAAGCACTGGCAAGTTTCTTAATCAAATCAGCAATGAAAACAAAATTAGTACTTGGAAACTGAAAGTTTCTGAAACTGAAAGTTTCTAAATTGGAACTTCCCGTGCTAAATTATAATGGAAAAGATTTACTATTCTCCGCAAGGATATCAGCGAGGTATTGCAGCAATTGATAAACTTACCGAAGCTGCATCGGTTACAAAAGCGACCGCAAAGAAGTGGTTATCTCGACAAGCAATATGGCAAATTTATTTACCACCACCTAATAAAATTCACTTTGGAGGTTTTTATGTTGAAACTCCTAATGAAGTTCATCAAGCTGATGTGTTTTTATTGCCACATGACACTGTTAGCGGAGTCACATACAAATACGCGTTAACTATTGTTGACGTTGCAAGCAGATAGAAAGAAGCAGAACCGTTATCGACAAAAACATCTAGCGAAGTCGCATCAGCGTTTGAAAGAATTTATCGGCGAAGTCCTGGACCACAGAGTGGTCTGCGTTGGCCGAATCTATTACAGGTTGATCCTGGTAAAGAATTTCAAGGTGAAGTATCACGGCTAATGAAACAACATGACGTTGCTATCCGACGAGGTCACACAGAAATTCATCGTGATCAGGCAATTGTTGAGCGATTTAATCGAACACTCGCAGAAAGATTATTTAGTTATCAATATTCAAAGGAATTTATTCACTCAGGTAGATCTAGTGAATGGGTTAAAAGATTACCAGATGTGATACGCGCGTTAAACAACGAAGTTACTCGAATGATTGATATGAAACCTGTCATTGCAATCACAAAAAAAATATACAGCGCAGATCACAACGTGATCCACCAGCTCAGGCGGTAAAAATACTTAACAACAACACCATTGTAAGATATTTATATGAGCCAGGTGAGCTCGAAGGAGGAGGTCGGCGAAGAGCTACTGATCCTATCTGGAGTATTACCACACATACAATATCTGACGTGATTATGTCCTCTAATAAACCACCGCGTTATAAATTAGATTCAACTGCTGCTCAACGAGGATTCACTCGTGAGCAATTACAAGTGATTCCTGTAGATACTCAATTACCGCCAAAATCACTTCGGTGATCGATGATTTATGTTACATTCAAGACAAGATAACACCACATTGTCGCGAACGTGACCGCAATTGTTATCTATCCTATCTATTGAAAATTGCCGAGTATCATTTTTCAAATAATTCCATAACATTATACAATTACAACTGTTACAGTGACTATGCTGTTGTTCACGCAGTTTGTAAATAAATTCCATATCAAGATTCAATTCCCGATTATTTTTTTTGTCAAGTTGTTTAACCGTGGTCAGTTTTCTTCGCACGGTATTATCATTGATGGCATCATTGATAACCTCGTTATTTACAACAATCCGCCGAAGTTGATTCATTCTTCGCACTCGACTCACTGCCAAGTAAATTAAATTTGACCATTCGATGAAGTTATCAACTATCCTTTCAACAACGGCGTCAATAGTTAAACCCTGCGAAGAGTGAATAGTCATTGCATAGCCTAGCGTCCATGGACTTCCATCGGGATTTACTGCGTCTGCTACGTTGCTGATATCAACCCCTACAATATCATTTAACACAAGTTTTTGTTGTCCGCCTCCGGGAATATTTACAACGATATTTTGTTGTCGAGTATCCTTTGGTCGATAGCACAGTGGCACTGGAAGAGTTGGAAACTTCTTGTGTCATTTGAACAATTCCGCTTGAATCATATCTCGCGTTGCTCTTCTACTTGCAACTATTAAATCAGTTGGCGACCATGTTTTGTAAAATTCTTCCATAGATGTCTCTGTGATTGCTTCACGAAATTTTTCACATTGCACTCGATCAGATTGTAATCGAATACTTGTTTTTAACGCTGTTAATTCCTCATCGAGTGATCTGCGATCTTCTATTAATTCGTCATAGTAGTCTACAAAGTCTTTTATCCAGTAATGTGGCGTTATTCCAGTAAATGGCGGTGGTTGACCATGATCTCCGCACAGCACCAGCTTGGTGTTATGTGTTAGTAAATATTCTACAAACTGGTTTAATATCAGCAACGATACTGTGTCTGCTTCATCCCATATTATAACCGGGGGAATACGTTTCTTTCCCATGCGTTCACTTGTCCATGCATCTCCGGGCCATCTAAAGAAACCTTGATAAGTGCAAGATTTAACCCCGCGGGATTTCATTTCCCTTGCGAGCCTGTGTGTTGGTGTTAGCACAACTAAATCAGATCCTCGAAATAGTTCGATTACTCGCGTTGTTTTGCCGCAGCCACCTGGTCCATTCAAATAAGCTGTCCTAACCCTAGATATCGGATTATGTACACTCGGTGCACTTGATACCGCCAGAAATGTCGGAGACATTTCAAATATCGCGCTGTGATAATCATCACCGGTAACATCTGCTGATTCACAGTATCCATGAATCGCTTCAGATTTTATTCGCCATGTTCCCCATGATCCATCAGCGATAAATGGTTTAACTTCGCTGATATGTTCTCGCGAGATATAAAACGAGTCCGTGGCAACTCTACGTGCAAGTATTGGAAATCTATTTACCATTGACAGCAAATTAATAGAAACCCAACATAACATTGATGATCTCAGATGAGCAAACTGAGGTGATTCCCCGTCAAGATAGCTAATAACTGTACCTAATCGAGTTGCATTTAACAAGTAAGCGTCACTGTTATCCACGTAAATATTCTTTGCAAGCGCATCTGCGATTATAAAATTATATTCTTCGGGATCAGTAATTAATCTCGCGTGAATACGTTTTCGATCATGACCACCCTGAGTAAATTTACCAATAATTCTTCTGCCGAGATCTTTTACAGCGCTTTCTTCGGTATCTTCAGGTGTCGGTAGCCAAAAATCGAATGTTTTTGATACGATATAATTGCCTCGCTGACTGTCAACGATGTCAACGTTGAAGTATCAAGCATAAACCGTAACAGCGCAATTGGCGCCCATCTTTGCGTTGCAAAATGTTTACCAAACCAGGCGTAATTAATCGGGTGTAAATTATCTGCGAGCGTAAATGATGTTATCTTGGCAAACCCGGTCAGATCAAAATCAGGTAGCGGTCCATTAATAGATACTCTGGTCATTTCATTGCAAGGATGTCCAAACCTGGTGAAATATTCGTGACATTCACCGCGCCCAAGAAAACTTCCTCGGTAACACGCGGCCATATCCACAGATATCATTTTATCTGGTAAATACTCAGTATTCCATAGTCCACCGTGTCCATATTCAACACAACTCGCTTTGATATCATCGAGAAGTTTGAATTGTGTTGGCAACCATTTATTTCGTTGTTGAGCAATGTGTGCGACACTACTAGGAATTGTAAAACATTTCCGTGTCAACGTTGGATCGCCAATATCATATTTTGCTGCGATATTGTCCATAGATGTTTGTAACGCTGATGTTCGATATAATTCTCCGTCGGATGTTACAAACTGATCATAATCATATTTGACTGAACTCTTAAATAGCCAAACTGAGGTTGGTTTAATATTCGCGTGGATCCAATCAAACATGTAACCGTTGTAATGTTTTATTGTTCTTTCGCTGGGAAACAATGTTATGTTTCGCTCCCATGCGTGTGAATTATGATCGATAATTTCAATCGGTGATCCAGCTTTTGTTATACTTCGGTGCATGTAATATTTCTCCGGTTATAGTCTTAACAAGTATTGGATATTTCAGCGCTGTTTGTAATCTAGCAATATCTGCTATTGATGCTCCATTGTCAGCGGTTTTGTGTTAAAATCATCTAGCACTGCAATATGTTTCTCTGTTAAACCTTTTCCTCGCGTTGTATTTTTAAGATGATTAGTAACGTGTTCAACAACACAATTTATTCTGGGAGCTCGCGCAATTTTCATCGGAGATAGTTTTTTAATGTTAGTTTTTTCAAGTGGAAATAACCCGTAGATGATTGCACTAAATGGATATGCGACATTGAAATAAACGCTATCAATTCCAACTAGCTCTCCCGGGCGAGTATTTCTATCGATGAGAACATTTCTACGGTCTGATGTTAACACGCGATCATGTTTATTATGAATCTGCCAGCGTCTCCGTTCAAACTTAACATATTTTACTCTTTCATAATACTTCGTTTGTTTTCTGTCGATGCGGTCGAGTATATCTTCGGCACGGACATTAGTCATCATACCATTCTCGCGCAGTGTTTTGCATGTTGAAAAAACATATTTAGCTCCCTCAAATAAAAACATAAGCTTTGCTTCGTTAACACTTTTCTTGATCCTCCAGTTAGGTATTTTCGAATCAAGATCAACTATATTTCGGGGTTTTCGTGGCAGTGTTATATCGCTGATACGATAAATATCTTCCATATAATCTTTAAACAAATACAATTTAATTGAAAAAACACTGTGATATATGGCTGAAAACTATTGCAATGGAAAATTATTGGAACTAATCAATGTTGCCAGCGAAAATGCGTTTCTGAATATTGCGCAAGTCACAACCAAAATATCAAGAAACGATCTACAGGTGGAGTTACCTGCATCGTCTGCGGAAATACAACTCTAGGTAAAACAAGACTATGTTTTCGCGATGGTGGTAAAAGATTCCGTGAGCTTGCCAGATATTATCTTCGAACATATAATATTGTGCTGACAGAAGATGATTATATTGGGAAAAATAATTAAATATTAGATTGCCTATATTTTATGGAGGTGTTTGTGAAACACCCTATTCACAACAGCTCCGAGGCTTCATCTGATGGGGTCGTTAGACATTGCAGATTAAAGAAACCAATTGGTTTTGCTAGCAATACTGGTTATATGGTAGTTACTATTACTACCAGCAATGGTAAAAGAAATTTATTACATTCACAGATTTATTTACGAGTGTTTCCGCGGAATGATCCCTTGCGGTCTTGTCATTGATCACATCAACAGAAATCGCTTAGATAACCGCATAGATAATTTACGCGTTGTTACCCCTAGCGAGAATAGTCTTAATACAACGAGAAAACCTCACCATCGTTCACGGCGACCAGTTATTGCGGAGTTTAACAACACCGAGATGGAGTTTCTATCGCTGAATTCCGCCGCTCAATATTTTGATATAAATCCAGCGTCAGTGCTTCGAGTTCTCAGAGGAGTAATTCCATCTACGATGTTGAAACGATTTAATATTCGAGTAAGTTTCAATGAGTCTGCTTAAGTTTAACAATCAATTAAAAGCAAAATATTTATTATATCATGAACGACGAAAACATTACCATGTTGACAATTGAGCTTGATGCAATTAAATCTCTTACAGGATCAAGTACAATTTTTACTTCAGCGTGGGTAATTAACGAATACGGTAAAGTTAAAGAAGCTCACACACAAGGCTACCGAACACATAAAAATGAGTATCGGATAGCGAAGATCCTTAATTAGGAACTTCGAAATAAAATTCTTTACCTGAACCGAAAAAATCTATCTGTGTTAGCACAGGTAGGAAAAACAATCAGAAAGATTCTTAATAGTATCAGCGAGATATTCGAACAGGAGAAAGCTAGCAAGGCTCTCGCTAATGAATTTGATAAGCTGATCGTAGATGATGATATCATCGATGATGAGAGTCCACAGGATTCTAAAGAATAATTTAGTAATTACAATTACTAATTACAATTACTAATAATTGTTACCCGGTTACGATTACTCGATAATTACTGATAATAATTACTAGAACGATAAAAACCAAGGTATTGAAAAATAATTCATCTTTGTAATTACTTGATGATTATTATCGGATAATTATTTTGATAATAATTACTGGTAATTATTTTTTTTGCCATAAATGCTAGCATTTATATATAAAATGTCTCGAGTGTTTTTAACGCCCGAAGAAATCAGTCAAATACAGCTTAAAAAAGGAATTGTCCCGATAGCAAATATTGCTAAACAATTTCACGTAGGATATAATAGAATCTATGCAATATGGAAAGAAGCCGATCCTGATTCAGTCAGGACAAAAGTAACAACAAAACCAAATCAGCAAATGATAGATAAATTAGCACGTCTCGAAAAATCATACGAGGATGCAAAAACAACGACTAAGGAGTTGATTGCCAACAACGAAGAACTTGTCAAGAAACTCAATGATTTATCTGCGATCATCGAAGAAAAAAATAAGAACATACAAGGATTAGAAAGGACAATATTTGCCATGGATGCAAAATGCCTTGAAGTTGGAGTTACTATTCATATCCAAAAGACTTTGACTGAGTTACAGAAAATAAGAGCTACAACTCAGCAACAAATTGACTCTGAACAACGAACTAATGACAAACTCGTTAGACAACTGGAATCGTTGCGATCAAGGAAAAATCTCAAAAAAAAATATATCAACGAGGAAAAATCAAAGGATTTTAAATCTGTTGAGCCGAAAATAGCAAATACGCCTCCTGGTTTTAGCACTGCTAGAAGTATTTCTGGAAATGTCAGAGACATTTCTAACGCTAGCGTTTCTACTGGAAATGTCAAAGACATTTCTAAAGCAAGCAATTCTAATGCTAATCTTCAGAAATATTTTTCTCCGTTATAACAAAAATGCTAGCATTTTTAATCGCGGTGATTTTTAATCAACAGTGACTAGTCACTGTCTATGAGATCGACAGAATTTGCTTCTGGAAATTCATCACCACGTAAAATCCCTTTGAGGGTATTTCCAGGTAAACATGAGTTCCCGTAATTGAGAACTTCATCCCTGTTCATAAATACATGTATGAAACCTTCATTGAGAAGCCGTTGATGGTCTTCATTGCGTAACAGAAATTTATCGTTGCCATATCCATCTATGCGAATTATAACAAATCCTAGTTTGTGATGATGTTCAGGAGCACTAAATGAGTCTCTGATAGCATCAGCAAGTTTTTTTCGATCATAAATATGTACCTGGACATGATTGTAAATATCTTTGATATTTGTATCATCGATATAAATGTCTCTGACATTTTCATCTAAGTCTTCAGTCATTATTTGTAAATATCTTTGATATTTTTAATTACTTATATTTTATTGAAATATTGACGGTGATATTTTTGTTAGTTTCATCATCATCGTCAATGCTATCATCGTCAGTTTTATCACTGGAAATGTCAGAGACATTTCTGCTATCATCAATGAAATCATCGTCAGTTGTATCATCGTCAGTTGTATCATCAATGAAATCATCATCACATTTTTTCTTCAGGGACATTATTATAATCTAGTATTATTAATTGAAAATCTTCAGTGGATTTTATATGATTTTTCTGACATTGACCGATTTCCTTGACTTTATGGGGTCTTAGCTAGTAAAAGACAGTGCCGGTGACTGATTTCCATGCAAAATCAACAGAAATTGCCTGATTTGCTAGCATTTTCCACTGCAAGTGACTGATTTACCTGACTTGATGGGGTCTTAGCTAGTAAAAGACCATCGCCAGTGACAGATTTACTTGACTTTATCATAGAAATGATTTTTCAGTAAAGATATTTCAGTTATTATATGCTTTTTCTGACATTGCCCAATTTCCATGACTTTTCCAGTGACATTGACTGATTTACCTGACTTTTTGGGGTCTTAGCTAGTAAAAGACCATCGCCAGTGACAGATTTCCTTGACTTTTGCTTGAAAATTGACAAATTTCTTTGAAAATGCTAGCATTTTCCAGTGACATTGACTGATTTACCTGACTTTATATAAAAGACCACTGACATTGACCGATTTACTGGGATTTTCAACGAGATTTAATTAACAGATTTACACTCACTGTTTCCCCGCGAGTATCAATTAAATTTCCAGATTGATCTGTCAGTGAAAAGTTTATCGTGGATAACCAATAATTGCATCGCAGAAATACCGGGTGAATTGGCTCTTGCACGACTAAATATCCAGGAGGGTCTTTCGGAGAAAACGAACAGAGAACAAATCCTTGCTGAGCTTGATTTGATACGTCCGCGGAGAAACTATCTTCGATGACATCACATACAAAATTGACCGCGACCACATCGGTGATATTTACAATGCCCGGGGATACATGTCGACCATCACCGGAAGTACTATTGTTATGTCGGAGGATAGTTGGCTCCGGTGGTGTTTTTCTGTACACGGCAAGTATATCTTCGAAGGGCTCATTGATGAGATCGGTGACTGATTTTCTCATCTCGGGCACGTTATATCCGGGAAACTTATAATTCGGCAACGTGGCTTCGGTCAGTGAATATGCAGATAGAAATTGTTGTTTACCCCGAGTAGATCCCACGTCGGCACCAGTATCAATTATTACCTTAACTACTCGCTGGTTAATATATTCCATGTCTGAGGCAAGCTGATTTAATCTTTCAATCAGCTTAATAATTTCGCTGCGTGAACTTGTTATGTCAAAAAGATGTTCTTGGAAGAACCGCCGTAGTCGCGTTAGTAGCTCTTTATGTTCTTGATTAATCGATTCAAACCATTCAGTAATATCTTTTAGTTCAAGAAAAAGAATATTATCAAAATTCCACCGAATAGCACCGTCTCCGAAGTCAAAAAGACTACAATACGACGATACACTTTTTATTTCATCCAGAGATTTTTTGTATGACAGGGGAATTCCGTGATATGATTGCGTGTCAGTGATATAATCAGATTTTTTAGGTTCAGGTGGACGTGGAATTGCAGGTGGTTTTGATTCAGGCCATCCTAGTACTGTTCTGATTGAACTATTATAGATATCCACGACGTAGTCAGCGTCGCTTATTTCGATCGTCGATGACAGCGTTGGCTCATGAACGTCAATTTTTATTTTTGATTCCTTTCCGGTGATTCTTTTTATTCGACGTTGTAATTCCTCATTGATTTCATCGACTTGATAGCTCCCGGTTGATAACACAATGATGTTCCAGTCTGGAGTGCCATCAGCGTTATTTTTATATGCAAATACAAAATAATTATTTACGGGACGACTTCCAAATGGTTTCTCTCTGATATTAGGCCAACTGTGATACAAACGCATCTTCAGCAATGCAATTTCAGTCGCGGGAATCACTTCTGGAAAAACAGTATTAAACCGCGGTTGGTTTGATGACGCTGTTACCATTACCATTCTTGGTGGAGTTGTATTTGCGGCTATGTCTGATAGCATTTGTGTTGTCATTATTTATCAGCGATGTTTTTAAATCCTCGTATATCTTGGTAAGCTCGGTGAACTCGGTTGTGGAAATATTGATGTCAGCGACACACGATGATAACGCGTTAGAAAGTTTTGAATAACTCCGCTGAGTAAGTTCCAACGCGGTTGTGTATTCGCGGAGTTTGTTACTCGCGCATGATGATATTTTTTTCGCGATGATACTAGCAACTCCGGCAATTGTGGTTGTCGCTGAGACAGCAACTGTAACTGCGACAGTGGCCACTGCTGTAACCGGAGTCAACGCTGATAATACTACTCCGGTTGATGCAATAACCGCAGAAACCGAATACACTAACACATCTAACATGGCTACTCGACGTTTGTATTTTTTTACTTTTATTGTGCACTCGTTAATGGTATATTTTAACTCTGATTGCCATTCGCGTACTTGATCGTACCTATATTGCTGAGCACTTAATGACTCTGTCATTAGTGTTGTTGTTGAAGCACTTAACATTTTATTATTTTACGCGGTAACCAATTGAGGCGTTTCAGCTACAAATTCCAAACACCACCAGTAAGATGTTGCGGTTAATTTCTTGTCAACGGCTTCCAGTATAAATGTTTCTTCGGTTCCGCTATTTAATATTATAGTCACAACCCCAGAGTGTTTATCGCTGGAACCCCAGAGTGTTTATCGCTGGAATGTCTCCAGGGATATGTTGTGAAGATTTCAAATTTAGCGGCACTGAACACAGACAGTCTATACACGCCAGTGGCTGTTGCTGTATATTTGATAGTATTATTTTGTTTGGACCATGTTGTGAATCCCGATGATACCGTATATGTTATGTTAGTGATATGCCCGGGAGTAACTCCAGTAGGGACTATAATCAAACTGGTTTTGGTAACGATATTGTCAATGCTATTTTGTATCAACGCGATTTGATCTGAAATACTTCTATCTGTTCTGACTACACCTAACCGGGCATTAATCGCGTTGACGTCGCTGGCGTTACCAGTAAGTTTTTGTTTAATATCAGAAAGTTTCATGTCGATGACGGGAGGAGTTCCAAAGAACTTATCCGTGGCATCATCATTTTTTTGAAAGTTTCTTCGAAGTCTTGTGAACGAGTTTACGTGAACATCATACTCTGCCCGCAACGTAGTTAGTTTACCGTCAACGACGCTAGCGCTTGTGTCAACATATTGTTTGTTTGCGGCTTCGGTTGGCGAGGTTGGATCTGCTAACGTTGTTATTTTGAACCCACTAAGATTGAGATGACCAGTCATTGTATCACCGGATTTTATTAATCGTTGTCCGATTAACAACGCAGCAATGCTATGTTGCTCATCCACGTATTGTTTTTTAACAGCGTCGGTTGGCGAGGTTGGACCTGCTAACGTTGTTATTTTGTAACCACCAAGGTTAAGTTGACCAGTCATTGTATCACCGGACTTACTTACACGGACTAATGCAAGTTTTTGCATATCATCTCGGAGAGCTGCAATTGATACAGATGAGTCTCTGATTCTAACGCTGTCGGTAAACACTGGAATGTTATCATTGGTATCTCCGAGAACCCTGCGAATTATGTCAGTGTATTTGATATTTGATGTTATTAACTTACCTTGTTTGTCTTGAAAAATAACAACCTCATTTGAGTCTACCCCGGTTATGTTAGGTAAAAGCTCATCAACGTAATCTTTTGTTGCATATTTTTTCTAAGTCGACTGGGGTTTTTGGTTTCTTTGCAACCAATGATGATCTTCCGTAAATATCAACCATGTTATTAAAAACCTTTGATTTCAAATCAATAATCACTTATGTGATTGGATAAATCAATGATTTTTCAACGTGTACTCGTGCACGACTTTATGAGGTGAATTGGCTGATTTCGAGATTGCATCGAGAACATTTAATACCTCGCGGCCACATATCGGAGGATCGGTCAGTGTTTGTGTTGGCAGCGTTGAGTACCAAACCTTTGACCCTGACTTTGACAGGGGGATGTTTTTTTGTATATCGAAGAAATTCAACTGGCGGTGCCAACCCGTAAGAATCAAAGTAAATAATTCCACGTGGATCGATCGCATAAGCAACCCAGTGAGTTCCTGGACCATTACTGTTATCAAGATTAATAATTCCGGTTTCTGGATTGCGTGGTTATTGTGGTAATTGATCTCGCATAAAGACACCTCTGAAATGTTTTATATTTAATTGTTTAACAGCATCAAGCAAGTCAAAATTAGAAGCTGGAAGCTTCAACATCGGTGTAAAAACACTTTTTAGAACCTTTTTGGGTACCATGATGGCGGAGTGCCTGGTAGTCTTAGACCTGATCCGCGAGCGGATCTTCCCCTTTTTTTGTATCCTTTTCCAGTGGCTTTCTTTACTGCCATTCCAGCGGTAGTTCCAACTGCGCCGAGTGCTGCAGCTTTTGCTACTGCTGGTGATGCTGCGGCGATCAACGCTGGTATCGCGGAAAGTAATGGAAATATTCCACCGGATTTAGTCATATCCGCGATAGCTTTTGGAGAGAAATCAAGTCGAACTCCAGTTGATGATTTTTTTAGCGCTATTAAGGTGGTTAAGTTGTGTTTTAGTCAGAGATAGATTATTTGGTCCACCCGCTAGCTGATTATGTTTAAGCGTTATCGTTGTTCCACATTTACTTGTATTTTTCGATTGCAATTTCTTGACCTGACCAGGAGTCAGAGTAACACTAACTTGATTGTATGACATTATTTTATTAGTGATTGATCTAATTGCATTGCTTGTTACATATTTTCGGAAAACTACATGTTTTCTATTGGTGCATCGACGACTCTCATTCGTCCGCCAGTACCTTCAAGTAACAATGACTTGTCAGAAAGTATAACTGCGATGGCTCTAAACCCACCAGCAGGTACAACACCTACACGAGCTCGGAAGTGCAGATCAACAACAGATTGTTTAGTCAGATCAAGGTGCTCCAACGAAAAGTAATAAATCGGATACAACGTTGTAAAGTCTCGCTGTGATATTTGCAGACCGGTATCCACGTCTAGATCGCGTCCCATAAATGACATCAAACGATGATACGCACGTGCGACTCGATGATGTTTGAAATCTATTAATATATCTTCGGATGGTTCTTGATGCCCGTTTATCCTCAGCGAAACTTCAGAGATAGCAAGTGTGTCAAACACCATTGGGTTTTGTGTTTGATTGTTTAATCTTGCACGACGCTGAAATGCAACGAAAATATGTCGCGGTGCTGTTACTCCCTGTTGCGATGATATGTGCCATGTAAATAATCCAGTATGGTCACCTTGAATAACGTCTGTAGATGTTGTCGAGTATGATAACAGTGATTTACCACCTGTGTCCATGAAAGAAAGTAGTTTCTGTTCTTCGGTGATTGACGGAGGCATTACTGGCATCCACAACGATAATTTGGTTAGTGTTATTTTACCAGCGTCAACACCTGCATCACGCCAGATAGCATCGTTGTCATCACCTTTTCTATGAAGTACAACTGTATGCTTGGCGCCGAATATAACCTTGCGAACATCTCTGCAAAATCCAAATATATGAGATAACGGAATCACACACGAAAACTCTTCATCGGTATTTAACATTGATCTACGTGTTGCAAATCCCAAATTGAAATTTTCATTCATCGAAGCAACTGCGTCACCATCAGCATTCATCGTCACGTTTCTGTTTTCTGGAACATCAGTTATATCTTTTGCAAACATCATTGATGGGCCAGCTGATCTAGTATAATCATCTGAATATCTTGCTAGACCTATAATTGTTGTAGCGACGTCAACGTTGTCGTGAATTGTTTCAATTTCCTTTCCATCTATCATGTAGATAGCACTTTTAAATAACGCCATAACACCGTTATTAACAAAACCAACTCGGTCACCAAGCCCATAGGCGGTATTATCATTCTTTACGAGTAGACCTTCGACCTCAATAAAAGCCTCCGCGGGAAGGAAATATCTGCTTGTATCCTGGACCTGTAGTTCGATTCTTCCACGTGCATCAGGGGTACGCGCATCATAAGAATAATATTGAAAATCACGCACAGAATCATCCATGAGTATTGGTTTAGTCATATCAAACGCGTCGTTGGACTTACTTGCGAACATTTTATTATATACGCGATGGTCTAAATGTTAAAATGCTAGCATTTTTAATTGCCATCTTGGGTTACCGAAACCCACTTCCCGCTATCAAATTAGCAGTGATATTATCTTGTACTGCTTTGGAACTTATCCCGGTTTTTACAAGGTCGGCGAGTTTTTGATTTACAGCCTGATTTATTTCTTTGCTAACATTCGCAGGCATAGCCTCAGTGGATGGCAATTTTACCGGCGAACCTCTTTGAGGTGGACCTCTTTGAGGTCTGCGTATTAGTCTAGATATTCTATCCTTGATCGCCGAGAATGCCTTCCCGGCAAGGTCACCAACGGTGCCGAGAGTTTTATCTTTGACAACATCAATAGCTTTCATTGACAGTTGTTTTGCTAGCGGCCCTGCCTTGGGACCAATTCTAGTGATTAAATCTACGACAACATTACCAAACCCATCACCGTAGGTATATTCGTATACTGGCAATCTCAAGTTTACTACTCTAACCTTGATTGGTCTTCGATATGAATCGTGTATAATTATTTTATTTAATAGTTATCTCTCTAATCGTGACGACTTTTAATCGCTATCGATGAGCTCATCAATAAGTTCCCGATAAATATGAGAGTCTATAATTTTATTTTGAAACAATTGCTTGCAGATTCTCGCGGCCTCATTAATTATTTCCGGGGAGTTATTCCCGGCACGCCTTCCTCCGATGAGAACTTCTAACCGTGATACGTCATTGATGATATTATCAGGACAAACAGCTAGACCTGTTCCAGTTTCATGTTCAACAAACCCAAGATATTCAAGAACATCTCTTTCTGGAGACGGAGAAGGTAGTTCTTCTGGCGATGGTTGTTTTTTCTGTCTCGGGACTCGTTTTCGCTCTTGTTGTTGTCGTTTTTTCTCTTCTTGTTGTCGTTTTTTCTCTTCTTGTTTTCGTTCTTTTTCCTCCTGTTTTTGTTTTTTCTCTTCTTGTTTTCGTTCTTCTTCCTCCTGTTTTCGTTGTCGCATCATTTCACTAAATCGATTTGCTCCCTCCCGATATACACGATAATCTATATCACTTGTGTCTATTTGGTCAATACTCTTATTTACCTTATACACCCAATCAATCCACTCACTACGACTTACACGTTTAACATACTCAGGTTTTAGAAAATCTTTTCTTGAAGAAAAACTAGCATTAGCAAATGCACCGAACTCAGATATTTCTTTTTGTTTTTCTAATGGTTTAAATCGTTCTATTTGTTTCATACCGCCTTCAGTAAATTTTGCCATAAGTTCAGCCAATATCCGTTTTTTACCAGTGACATCTTTGGGTTTATCCGGTTGCTGCTGAGCCGCAGTAAGTTGTTCTATCGCTTGAAGAAGACTTTTTTTCGGTTTATCATCTTCAGGTTTTCCTTCGATAGCAGTTACAACTTTTTCAATGGTTGTTGTAATAGGTTTAAATAATTCTGCTGACCCTGTTGCAAATTCAACTTGTGCTTGCTGTTGTGCTCTAAGTTTTTCTCTGACACGGTCTCGCAAAGGAATAAATTTTTTGATTGCTTCTAGTCGTTCTCGAGCTAATCTAGTCGTACGCGATTCTCCAATATTTGCCATTATCTGTTATTGTTAACTTTTAATTAACAACAGCAGCAGAGGGGCCCAATTATTACCTTTAGAAATCGAAATTACCTAGAAAATGTAAACATTTTTAAATATGAAAAATTTTAACACAATGTGTTTTTGAAAATGCTTGCATTTTTAAATATGGGGGGGGGGGTATACTTTTTTCGGGATAGTTTATTAAAACAAAATAATGACATTGTGTTAAAATGCTTGCATTTTTATGTCAAAAGTCACAGTTTTAGTAGTTGGAATTGACCACGGAGACTTCTATTTAGGTCAAATATAGGTTTCGAAAGAATTGGGGTTGGGCCCCTCTGCTGCTCCACTAAAATACACACGAGCGGAAACATTGTAATATAAAAAGTAACACAATAACAACACGTTAGCACACAAGACGGTCATTTTGCGAGTATTAAAAGACGACACCATTTGTATCATTTCCATTTTTATTCAATAAATGTTTGAGAATAAGTGAGCGGCATTGCTATTTAGTAATTTTATTTTATTGCTACTACCATTTATAGTGCAGTTCTGATGAATTTATTAAAGGCTTTTGACTGTCTCTTGCATGACATTTTCTTTTGCAATCTAAGGGTTTTTCGTATGCCAGATTACTCAGTAAATTTCTAGCTTATATAATACTTATAACTTAGATATATATATATATATATATATATATATATATATATATATATATATATATATATATATATATATATATATATATATATATATATATATATATAGTAAGTTATAAGTATTATGCTGGACATCACTCTAAGCTGCCACACTGCAGACATCGTAGCAATATGACTCACATTGTTAAAGCTAAATACACACCCATCCACAGTATTTAAATACTTTGCATAATTCATAATGTTCATAGTTCAAGAACCTTTGAGAGGGCGTGATGCATTGTCTGTTTTGTCTTACAGCTTTCTTTCACGAGCGTGGCTAGCGTTAAGGCCCCGTTTCTCATAGTGTAGACAAATAATGCCCATCCTTAGCAAGTGCGAAGTTTTTAATCTCTGTGAATGTTCAAACACTTCGGGATATGTCCTTGAGTGAATCTGACTTACAATACTTTCGATCTCCGTCGGCAAATAAATAGAAGCGAGGACACATGCGTGGTTCATAAAACCCTGATATTTAATTTAACATAAACAACACAAACAAGCGATCATGAGTACAAATAAAAGCATCAATCACAATTAAATAATAAGCAGATAAACATATCTTTTTTCAAAGGCTTTATGGCCCACAAGCAATTCGTCAACAATTGGCCTTAACACGTAATTCTTTTGTATAGGTCAAAGACTTCACATTAACCTATTGTCGGTCCTAATCCGTGTCGGCGCGCATGTCAAGTATTTTTATAACGACGAGTGCCCGCTGCGCCATAGACGCTAAATAAGCGTCTTTGCTATCTGGCGATTTACTATCTAATTTTGGATATTATCCCTACATTGACCAACTCTGAGGTTACGTCTACATGTTAAGAGCAATAAATTAGTTCCAAATAAGTGGCCCCATTACTTTGTTAATTTTTATGACTTACTGAAGTCAATCTAAAACATCTCTTGGAAGTAATTTGAGAAAAAGCACAATTCTTTCAAAACCTTGTGTTAATATGTGTTTTTGCAAAATGTAAACTTGCCCATGGTTATTGGAGCACTTCCGTTGTCAAATCTTTATTTTCGAAGGTGCGTAGATATGCATGTTGTAAAGCTGTTCAATTTTGCAGGTAAGTAAATCTTGCGTGTCCATTGTAATGGGGTTCAATGAAAGGGAATGGGCCACTATGGGGAAAGCGGAAATGCAATGCTAAAAAACGTTTGTTGGTTTATTGATCACTGGTCAATAATCTCACCTTCTGATCAACACGATGGCCTACTAACACTCACACCTACTGTCCAGAATCCACATCTAACAAACACCCATTTTTACTAACTAACACTGTGTTACTGACCAGCACACACTTGCTAAGCAACACCTGCACTTATTATCTTTACATATTGTAAAATTTGATGTGAAGTAGGAGGTACAGTAAGGAAAATAACACATGGAACAGACAAACAGAGCCATACAAACCCAGTCCAAACTGAGTGAAGGGGAATAATATGAATGCTCGCACGTGCAAACAAGCATACAATAAAAAAGGATATAGAACATCAATCCTAGAACCTGTATGGAAAACAACGGGATAGTATATTTGTTCTGAGAAATATGCAATTTTTGAAAAGGAACGTGTTGTTTAATCTTGAGAAGGGCTGTTGATTTCTTTTTCTGGAGATGCAGTAGGAGTTGACTACATTCGTTTTACTAGCCACACGTTTCGGGTTTGGCTCCACAAACATCACATTTTAGGTTTTAATTGGTCTCCATCCCCCAAGTGATGACATATACCGGAACTTGAAATCAGGCAAATCTGCCTTCAACTCCCAGTTCAACTCCCAGTTTTCGACCTGAGCGAATAGACTATTCTGCTTGTTGTTTCCCTGCTCTAGCTCCAGTTTCCAATCTTTCTTGCTTTGCATCTATTTGCCACAACATTTTCTGAACCCGTTCTGAACCCGTTCCCACTGTCGGGATCGTCGCCACTGCTACTCTTTTTCCTTCAGCATTTTCTCCTCAGCCGATCCTAAGCATAATCTTGTTCACTGCGTCGTCTACTACATCTCTTTACAGCCCCTTAGACATCCTAAAAGAGATATTTTAACTCTTGTAGTGCTTTTTATTCGCGTAGATCTCTTATACCCGAAACGGGAGATATTCCAATCTTTCTAAAAGTTGACACTCATTTTTTTTCACTTGTACTGAATGGCTCATGCTTGTTATTTTGTCTTCTTTGTCGAATTTTGAAGACTGGCTGACTGACTGATCTTGGATTATAGGCACGTTCGATCTATTGGCCATGTGCGATTGATTACTGTACACATCGCGTACGTCTTAATCGCACTGGTGCCAGGTACCCGCTTTAATGTGCGCACTGCACACTTCTCAATGTTCGTGTCCACACGCGGAAAAGGATGGAATGAGGCAGGAGATTCTCGCCTCGCCTTTATTCCCAGGCTCCTGGTGATCATGGGTTGTAGAACACGGTCTTTTACAAAAATTGAAAAGTCTCTTTTGGATGGAATTTTTATGGAAGACATTTGCTCTTATGGCTTGTTGTTAGTGGAGAGTAGATTTTTATAGAAAATATTTAAAAACGAATTATGCCATAGATTTCCTTTCTCGGGACTGTTTTAAATTAGGAAGCGTTGTACATTGTTAATAGTTTTAGTTTTTGTGGTTTTATTCAATCTACATCACTTTGTGTAACTAGGACGGAAGGTTTGAGATTGTAACCACCTTATAATGTATAATTTATAAGGGCCGAGGTTTATACAATATTTCAAATCAGTTGGTACTTTAGCTTCCTTTACGTATTGGGTGGTTTGTGGGCTTTGTGTGGTAGGCCCTGATGGTTTTGTACTTTGGAACCTTATTTATATTTTGTTTGGGGTTCAGGTTAGAGGATACTATGTTTAAGTTTCGTTTTCTCAACCAACCGTTGCAGCCTTGCGCGTCGGGGCCTAATGGTCTGGGTTATTGACTACCTTATATACACAAATGAATTTAGGGATCAGTATGTCAAGTCCTACATCTAAGTTATTTATTTCTTGTCAACCGTTGATTGCTTGTTAACCGTTGCCATCGTGTGTGACGGAGACTGATGGTATGGGTTTTGGGGCATCTTATATCAAATATCGATTCTTTAGGGTCCTAGGTATTGATTTTATTGATTCATGGCCTTACTCCGTTCTTTTTTTATTTATTTTAATTTATAAAATTTGATTGGGGGTTCCCTACAGATTTTGTATTTACTTGTAAATACTACACCTATGGTCTTACTGGTTGATAGTCTGAAACACCATCTGTCGGTCCCTCGAGCAATCCTATTCAGTCCCACCAGTAGCTCACCCAACACAGCTTCACAGGACGTGGTTCCCCGCTTTCCAGATCGCTGTGGTCGGCTTACAGCGATAGGTCCAGACGGGACTGGTTCACCGACTGTTCCAGGTAGTTTATGGTGATGTTGAACAGAATAGGACTCGATACACTACCCTGTAGTGTAACATTTTCAAGTTTATGCATTTCTGAGATTTGGTCGCCCACTCTGTTTCTCATATTCGACAGGGTCTGAAATTGATTCTCTATTTATGAATGCTTCATGTTAACCCGCAGTGGTTTAACTTCGCAATTAATCCTTTTGTCGAGAATAGATCAGAGGCTTTTCAAGATCGAGGAAAACCGCAATTAAGTTGCGATAGCATTTCTTCTTTCCGTTGAAGGCCAGTTTTATGCCTGATTTCAAGCGTACGAGTTTACATAGGTTGCATGGTTTGTTGCGGAACCCGCTTTGATTCTGAGATAAAGCATTTTTTACTCTGTAGATGGTGCTTCAGTCTGTTATTAACCATTGTCTCCATGATCGTACACATATTGTTGGTGAGGGATATTGATCTGTATGATTTTAAATCTGCCGGATCCTTTCTGGGTTTCGGGATTGGAGTCACAATAGCATGTTTCCAATTTATTTTCATTTATCTAGATCTCCAGATCTCATTTAGCAGATCTAAAAATGGCCAGTTCATTTCTTACGGGATCTTTTTTCTTCATTATATAGATTTCATATGCCAATGTATCCTTCCCAGGAAGGTGGATTTTTTTATATCTGTGAACAATGGAGGACATTTTTGTTCTACCTCGTTCATTGGGTTTTGGAATTTGGTAAAATAGATGGAATTGCTGTTCATTCCGTCAAAGTTTGATGTTATTTATATGGCAAGACATATCTTCGATTTAAGTCGCGTGCGGCCATTCGAACAGGTGAGACTGGTTAATGTGCGCACGGCATATGTCTTAATTAATTTCTTGTCCATGGGAATCGTTTTAGCATTCATCGATACTTTAATTTATACACCGCATACTTTGTAATTCGCATTTCCATAACAGGCCAGGGAAGAGATGGGTTGACGAGGGTCGCACACCGTCGCCGCAGGGTTAGGGTTGTTCCAAACATTGCCGTCTTGCACTGGATGTTTGAAAATACACTGTCTGTGATTATGGCGGTAGAGTTAGTATGTCAGGAATCACAATTCATAGTTCCGGTTCAGTACCCATGAATGTAGTTCTAGTCTATTTTTAGAGCATTTTTCCTCTCTCATTTTAGTGGCGATAGAAGAGTGCTATTTATGTATTTTTTGTAGGGATTTAAAGGTAATTGTTTATTCTTGAGAATATGAACTCAGCGCGTGGTTGTCCATGTGTATTTCGGCGACAGTGCACAGTAAGTAATAAGGCCTTGGTGATGATCTGAAAGTGAAATCTGTGTTCTATTTACATGCTTCTCTGTTTGCAGTCCAGCCTCTCAAAACATGCAGGTGAATCTTTGACAAGAACGTCACCGTGAAGTCATCTTTGAAGGCATTTTAAATTAACATATGATATGTATTGATTGTCACATAGTGGAAAGTTCAGTACTGAGAAACAAATGTAGCGAATATATAGTAAAATTAATTGTGTCCTATGTCTGTATAGTTTTAAGAAGAGGAGAGGGTAAGATTGAGTAGCGGGTCATGCCTAGGATCAAAGCATGTCTTTTAGTGTTTTGTAAGCAATTGCGCCTTTTATGTTTAGTTCTAGTTTATATATATATATATAATTTATTTCGTTAATTACAGCTTTTGTGTCCGGGCCAGATGGTTTGGTTTTATTTACCAGCTAATGCCATCGAATTTTTATGTTAGTTTGGTCATGTGTAATTGTTGGTGCACTTGCATCCTTATATCTATCTGGAGTTATTTTGAAATGTCTAACCACACTGTGCGGTTGAACCTGGTGATATGGGATTTAAATTCTTACTAATTTGGGTGCGGTTATTGGATCCATACCATTATTTCCCATTTTAGTAATTAAAATATCACCAGATTGTGTGGCGATGCCTGATGGTCTGGGCTTATGACCACTTTATAGCCTTAATGTTTTCGGTCAGCTTAGCTAATCCTATGTTTGAGTTATTACAAGTGAATCAGTCTTTGCCACCCTGTGTCACAGGGCCTGATTGCATGGGCTTAGGATAACTTTATATGGTACAGCGGATGGTTATGTTGACAGTTTCAAGGAGTTGTTTTCCCTGCAATTCATCGATACCAATATCCTGTTAAGGAAGATAGAAGGTATTTTTTTGGTCTAAATGTAGAGAGGGCACATGCAATTTTGCTAGCAGAGGTGTGTTATAGGTTAGTGTTAGCAATAGATGTGGGAGTGTGGGATAAATTGGATGATTTAAGGATTTATTGAAATGATTTTCCCTTAATTGTCAGAGAGCTGGTTGCTTTACACTTTCGCCAGCTGTCTGGATTGATTCCATTCTGCTCACCAATTCCCTAATGAGAATGTTATACCAATATTCGCCCCAGAGGTAGTGTTCCCCCCTCACGAATTCTGATGTGAGGAAATTACAACTATCTTTTGTTATATTATTTATCGTTAGTTGTGGTTTGTATATTATTTCCAAGCAGGGGTTATATTTTTCGATTTTTCCTCTTTAAAAAGATATCTCAGTATATTGTTGTATATCTAACGAATATTTTTGAATCCTGGTTTGATGAATTCTGGATATGATATTGGGATTTTTCTGTTTGTCTTGGAATATTTTCTCTGTACATCATATATGGAACATTTATTGATTACATGGTGTACTGTTTATTGAGTGAGACAATGTGGGCAGTTGATGCCAATGAAGTTGATACTAGTTAAAAAAAAATATGGCAAAGCTGCCAGCTAAGAGTGTTTTTCCGGATCTTAATCTTGTTATGACTTTGGAGTTCTGTTGGTTCACCAATTTTTGGGCGCTGACATTTCTGCGTGTTTCTTTATGTATGTGATACAGCCTGCTTCCTTTTGATCTGTTCTCCCATTCCCCTTGCTGTCTGTTATCAATTTCATGTCGAATTATACTATTGATTTTCTTGTACGCTGTATTCCAATGGAAGATCAACGGGTTCATTTAAGCTTATGTTTGCTTCTTTGTCTGCCATTTCGTTTCCAGAAATGTCACTTTGTGATGAAACCCAATGAATTAATCAGTTATTGTGTTCCAGGGTCTTAAGTCTCACGTTTACTTCTTTCAACAGATTTTCTCTGCAAAATGAGTTACCTAATTCCTAAGGACGCAGCACGCTGATGGAGCGATGTTTGTTGTTTTGCGTTCTTTTAACGGCTTGATTTATAGCCACAGCCCACAATTCTACTTTATAATGACAAGACTGATTCATTCATTCATTTTATAGGTTGAAGTCGCGTATGGCCAACTGTACTTTGTGCGACTATCTACAGCCTGCACGGCAGGCTTCTCAATTTCTCGTCAAGTGGTAGGCAAGTAAATGCTGACACTCGACACTTCAAAATATGCATAACATACTTCTTAATTAATCGTCGGCTGGGAAACAGGAGCAAGCCACGCCCCCAACCCCCGCCCCCATGCAAGCACGAACTTTGGGGACAAATTGATACATTGAGTCGGAAACAGGAGTCACCTCTCGACAAATATTTTGCATGCATCTTGATTGACGTGTTTGGACTCAGAAAAGGAAGAGAAGACCGGATGGAGTCCCGAGCTTCAGTAGAAACTTTCTGAGTTTCCATAGAATTACTATCAGTGAAATTATGCCTAGTTATATAAGTCGGGCTGTTTCCTACTACCAATTGTGTGTAAACCACATACTCTAATTAGAGTCACGCTTATCAGTTGTGAATTTTCCTACTCCGTACTGTTTAAGAATTTTGTGTGCAAAATGTACCTTATGTTTCCAAAATAACGATCAATAATAACAGGTCTGAGTGCCCTACATAATCTTACGATCTTAATTTGGTATGCATAATAAACGAGTTGCTATCAAAGCAAAGTGAAAACCCTAGGGCAATGTTAGTAATCTTTTAGCCTTTTTTAGAAGGGCCTTTTCCCAGAGTCCCTGTGAAGGTGCTTCCTAGGTGTTCTGGAGTGGCTCTTGCTCCACGTTTGCTTTCTATGTCTTGTTTAAGGTGGTTGTTTGTGGGTTGGTGGTGGTGTTTTTGCTGTCCGGTATTCAAGACAGGGCCGCTCAACCTACACTGAGTCTGCGTATCTTGCTCCCTCTGTGCATGCTATTTTCTTCCCTTTCGTGGTTGGAGGCTCCTTCTCCTGTCCTATGTATTATCTTCCCAGACTAGCAAAAGTTTAGTTCTCAGGGTATGAGCACTGAGGCTCCACACTGTACCAATACTAAGGTCCAAGCCGTTGATTGCGTCCAGGGCCTATGTGGGATTTATTACTTCCATCTCTGGCTCTCTTACTGCCTTGACTTGCTCTCTGGTCTGTTAGCCGTAGACTTTGACAATACTGACTTCTTTATTTATCGTCGCGTGGGTATTTTAGGCGCCACCGTCTGCTATAATGATCGCACTGTACACTTCACGGCCGTAGTGTCCAGACGTCTCAACGCAGTGAAAGGAGCAGGAGTATCGCATCGACGTTCCCTGAAGGTTCCTCTTGATCCTAGGCTTTTTCATTCCTTGGCCGAAGTTTGAATAGTTTTGTCTTGACGTTAGTTTGAATAGAACGTTGTATTTGCTATGTTTTGCTAGTTGATAGAGTAAAAAAGAAGTGAAGAGAAGAAATTTAAAAAAATGGGTTTTGGCAAGAATTTTATTTGGGTTGTTTTGTTCTTTTAGTTTTTTTTGCGACAAATCTATGCCACCTTGTGTCGCTAGGCCTGATGGTTTTGACGATATCCACCTTATATGTTCTAATATTTTGGGTCTGGATTTTGATCATTTGAACTGTTGGGTTAAATGTGTCTACAGTTGATCTGATTGGTGTTGTTCCGCTTTGTGCGCAGAGTCCTGTTGGTCTTCGTTTTTGACCACCTTATAGATTTATACTTGTGAGGGTCAAGAATACATGTATTACATTTAGTTTTTATTACCTGTGCCAATTGTTGCCGCCTTGTGCAGCAGGACTTGATGGTCTGGGTTTCGGATCACCTTAATTTTTTAATTTGTTTATGGAACAGTTTGTCTAGTCCTAATGTAAGATATTTGTTATTTTTGTATCAATCATGACCGCCATGTGTGGCTATGCCTGATGTCTTGGGTTCTGGGTCACCTTATATACATATTCATAACCGTACGCCTTATCAAAATCTAATTGTATGATAGTAGGTTAGCAACGTTTTTGTTACAACAGTTAAAAGTTGAGTGATTAGTGGCGTTGTTAGATAAGTGGTGATTGATTCGCGGGTTTGGTATTTTTGTTTCTTCTATTGTATCTAGCTTTATTTGTAGTGCCTTTGTCAGTCCATTTTATGTGACGTGGGGGTATCGTCTTCAAGCGTGCTCCTACGCGTTTACGACAGCGTTTTCCGAATGGACCGTCCTCCGTTCCTCTCCCTGGCGGATGTGCTTCCCCACACCTCTCTTACACCAGTGGGTTTTGCCTTTTTGGATTTTAAATTGTATTTTTTTTGTTAATTTGATATGTAGTGTTTGTTAAAAGTTTGATCTAATTTTATTTTTTATCGTTGTCAGTCTTTCTTACGGGGCGTGGGGGTGTCCACCTCCACATAAGGTGGGCCCGTACGCATTTGCGACACCAGGTACTAATGAACCAATCGCCGTTCCCTTCCTCGGTGGACTGGCCTCTCATACCGCCTGGACTAACGCGACTTGACTTTTATTTGGAAACTTTAGTACATATATATTTGCGTTTTCATTTTTAAATATATTTGTGGCAGTGTATTTATGCTATGGGTTATATAGGTTATCACTGTTCCTTGTGTGAATTATTTGTCTTTCTTACGTGTGAAATTGCGTTTTATTATTGTTATTATTTTTTCTAATTGTGCCTAATCATTATTTTATATTTTTTCATACCTTTACTTGTGTTTGTGTTGCTGAATTATTTGAGGATTTTATATATTCAAGTGTTTTATAATCAGCCTTTTTCCCTTATAGCCCAATATATTGTTATATATCGTATATATATTTTTTTAGCATGACAAGAGATTACGGTCATTAGGCCTTGTGCGAGTTGTTAATGCCTGCATCACAGGCTTCTTAATTTAACGTACCACGACGCGTGATGCCAGTCATCAAGTTGATACGACGTAAAGACAACCAGTGGCTACGCATTCCAGTATAAAAAAGGTCTGAGACAAAGCATGGGTATCAGTGTTTTTTGTGCTCCTGAAGACTCAAAGATGTCACCCCCCAAAAAACATCCTCATCTAAACCCAAAGGAAAGAAAAGGAAAGGACTGCTTCCTCGTTTAGTCAAACATGGGAACATGTTGTCTGTCCTGTCCAAAGCTTCTACACCCATACAAAAAAAGCTCATTCAAACGGCTTCCAAAGATGTCATCGATACCGTGTGCGAATGTTGTTTGAACGTCTTGAAAGGTACGATCCCTTTGTCAAAACACCAGAAACAATGCTTAGGCAAACATTGTCACGTTCTTCGCCAAATGGTTCAAAAGAAAATCCCCATTCGTCAAAAGAAGAAGATGTTGGTCCAACGTGGAGGAATCTTGCCTCTATTGTTAGGACCTTTGCTGAAAGGAGTCTTGGGAACCATGCTGGGAGGACTCGTGGGAGCAAGATAAAAAGGACCTCTGGAGTCCCAAGATCTCAGACGTGACCTTTGACATCGAATGGAAGGACGAAAACTAGCTTTAGTGCCTTACAAACGATGGATGGAATACCATCGTTGGCAATAACAGAGGACCACGCATTTACCTCCCAATCCCAATTTGAGTGAAATGTCTCAGTTACAACACGAATTGCAGTCATTGATGGATCGCCACGATTTGTCCGAAACAGAAAAATCACAAAAGTACGGTCAACTCTTGCAACGACTGCAACTCTTTCACCAGAAAGCTTTAGACGAAACAGCTCTTCCAACTCTGAAAGATTTCAAGACCTTGATGAAAAGTCCATCCCCCACACCACCACCACCACCACCACCATCCCCATTGGTCATGAGAGACGCCACCCCACGAAAGTCTGAAGAAGAAGAAATACGAAAAGTTTTTAAAAACACCGTCAGCAGCTCCCATTTCTAGTAAGACGGCAGCGTCCTTGTTGACCCCTTCCCCCACACCCCAACGAGAAGAAATGAAAGCTTGGGTTAAAAACATAATGTCTACTCCTTCTTCGACAGAAGTGAAAAAGAAAGAAGCGAAACCAGAAGTGAAAAAAGAAAAGAAGACCAAAGCCATTCCAGTACCACCTCCACCACTAGCTTCGACTTTTACTCCCGTGGCCCATCGGACACGTAAATCCGTTTCCAAACCACCCTTTCGCCCCGTCCAAAGTAGCATGAGCGAAGAGTGGGTGACTTATTAACAAACAAAAAAAAATGGAGAAGGTGTTAGCCAGCATTTACTACGACCCATCCCATCCTGCAGGTTACGGAGGAGTTCAGAAATTGTAGCGTGCTGCCAAAACTCGACTGAAAAGTCTCCGTTTACCTCAAGTGCAATGATGGTTTCAAGAACAAACTACCTACACTTCGCACAAACCTATTCGACGCAAGTTTTCCAGAAGTCTCACCTAAGTGGAAGGCATCGGTCATCAATGGCAAGCCGATTTAGCCGATGTCTCTCATTTGGCCAGCTACAATCGTGGCTACAAATATTTGTTTTGTGTCATCGACGTCTTTTCCAAATTTGCCTGGGTCGTGCCATTGACTTCCAAATCGAGCAGCGAGTTAGTGCGAGCCCTGTAACGGGCGTTGAAACAAAGCGGTCGTCACCCTCTTCGATGGCAAACGGACAAAGGCACCGAATTTCTGAACCAAGCTTTCCAAAAAGAATTAAAGAAAGGTGACATTCATTTTTTCACCACCGAGAATCCCGAAACCAAAGCCAGCATTGTGGAACGTTTTCAACGCACTTTGAAAGAACGCATGTGGAAATATTTTACGCATCACCACACTCTGAAGTACATCGACTTCTTGCCGTACCTGGTTCAAGCGTACAACCAATCTTACCATCGAAGCATTGGACGTGCCCCACAAGATGTGACTCCCGACAACGAAGTGCTGGTTTCTGATCGCCTGTTTGGTACGTCCCCGACGGTGGTTGTCCCCATGAAAGGTGATGTGTTGACTGTGGGAAATTGGGTGCGCATTGGCAAAACCAAACGCACTTTCGACAAAAGTTACATACCTAACTGGACCACCGAATTGTTTCGTGTCACTGGACGAGTGC
Source organism: Sinohyriopsis cumingii (assembly GCA_028554795.2). Taxonomy (NCBI): domain Eukaryota; kingdom Metazoa; phylum Mollusca; class Bivalvia; order Unionida; family Unionidae; genus Sinohyriopsis; species Sinohyriopsis cumingii. The sequence goes on along the minus strand of CM068825.1, from coordinate 66,862,483 downwards.
ATGGTCGTCATCCTATCGTCTATAAATTGGAAAACATGAACGGAGAAGTGTTAAAAGGAACGTTTTACTTACCCGAGTTACAACGTGACACCAAAAAAGAAGACGTGTACGACATCGAAAGCATTCTCGAACGCAGAACCCGTAAAGTGGGCAAACGACGTGTCAAAGAAGTCAAAGTACGTTGGAAAGGATATCCACCCAGTTTTGATTCTTGGATCGACGCTTCGCAAGTCATCGACTATAAAAGAAGTGACCATCATGCCCTTTCACACAGACTCAGCTATTGCTACCACTCCTTCACCCAGTTCTTGTCTGCAAGATCTACAGAAACAACCCTTGTGGGTGTGGTATGGAGAGCGTGTGCCTAAAACGCAAATCGTCTTTTTCTGCCAATTCTTTGTGGTATATTGTGTCATCGGTGCAGCCATTGCCAAGTTGAGTTTGCAACAAGGAGACAAACAATTGTGGACCATTTTATTGAGCAGTTGCATCAGTTACCTTCTTCCCAGTCCCTCCCTGAAATTCTCCTCGAACGGGAACAACGGGAATCTTGCGTCCAGTGCCAGTCACCACTCCAACAACAACAACCCCATTTTGGGCGGAGAAACGCATCTGACTAACAGTAACCCCTCGGACAGCCACAGAACTCTAGAATTATGAACAATAACAACCAATTTTACTTAACCTTACCCAGTGACAGTTCCATGGAGGTGTTTCCCAATAACACTTTGTGTTGTTACACGGTCAAGTTACCTCAGGTCATCTAATTAGATCACGAAGCCCACTGGGAAGTGGCTTTGATAGAAATCATTCACCCGACACAAATCAAAAACGTCACCGAAAAGCAAAACACTTTCCAGGTGGAAATCCTGAATGCCCAATTGCAAGAAGAAATAAATAAAATCGGGTTTTTAGGGGACACAAGACCAGCAAGCAATCCATTCTTCAGTATCTACACATTGAAAATTCCTTCAGGTTATTAGTTTAATGGTGAACATTCTGTGGACACTATTGCCGACAGGTTCGACTTAGCCTTTGTCAAAGCCCTGAACAGAGACAAAATAAGTGTGAAGACTGAGTACCATAAAGTGACTCATCGCCTCATGATCAAATTTCAGGATACGGACACATTGTTCCTCAGGTTTTATGGTAGATTTTTTGAAATTTTGGGTGGACATGTACAGATGGTAGCAAACAATTTGAGCCTCATGATCAACAGTAATATGGATTTTTACAGGGTTTTTGGAAACCCGGTAGAACTGAACGAAGGACTAAATTTGATCTTTGTGTACTCCGATGTGGTGGAGTACAACGTGGTGGGACACACCTCCGTGCCGTTACTGCATGTCATTCCTTTCAAAGTGGATAGTACCACGACCAATGACCAGGAAGGTGCAAACACCTATCACGTACACCGCGAATTTGTACATCCTCACTATTTGCCCAACAGTAAGTCGTATTTTGACACTGTCAACATTGCTATAAAAGGAGATCTGGGACAAAATATTCCATTCTCCAAAGAGAAAGTCACGGTGATACTCCATTGTCGAAAACGATTCTCTAACGAATTGTAAGTCATGTATCCAGTGTACCGAGGCGTTGCTCGACAGCGAGGACATGGTTTAGGGGATATGTTAAAATCATCCTTTCGTTCGGTGGCTCCGGTGTTTAAACCGATGGTGACACGAGGATTGCATACCTTGAAAGATGCGGCATTGACACACGGTAAAGAATTTCTCCAAAATGTCATCATTAACAAACAAAACCCAAAAGAAGCATTCTTGAGAGCAGGCAAAAATGTCTTGCTGCAAACGAGTGAAGACATTTTGGGCCGACGAGAAACTCCTATAAATACCCTGAAAGCTACCGAGTCAGGCATTCCTGCTTCCCTGGCGAATCAGCAAGGACAAGGCAGAAAGAGACGACGAAGAAAACACCCTTTCACCAGACTTCACACTTCTGAAGCTAGAAAGGCAAAAAAAAAAGAACTGCTCGAGACTTAGACGTTTTTGATTATTAAGTTATAAAGACACAAAAATGATGCACCGAGAGTCTTGCGCTTGTTCCAAATCGGAACTGGATCTGTTTGCCATGCCGCCAACCATGATGACGATGCAATAATCCCAATGGGTCAAATTTCATCCCATCTCCTCTTTGACAGCCTCAGCTCCCATCGATTTTCAAATCAAAGGACAGGCCGAAGATTACATCGATCTGAACAGTAGTTACTTGTATTTGAAAGTCAAAGTGAACGATTCGGTCGGTAGCGATCTAGATGCTGATGAGCCAGTAGCTCCTGTCAACAATTTCATGCATTCATTGTTCAGCGAAGTGGACTTGTACTTACATAACAAACCGGTCAGTAGAGGAAGGGTTGGATTAAGCGATTAATCCTTGGTATCATGTGCAATGCAGCCTTCAAAGAAGTCCACAATAAAAATCCTTTCCAGTTTAAGCACTACGATGTGTCCAAGATCGAAGTCAGTCTAGATGGCAAGACCTTGTGTACCCGACCTTTCGAACCTGACTTTAGTGCCAAGATGAATTACTTGAAGTAGTACGTGCCCTGTACGAAGCCACGGGACAGTTAGGAACCAACACCAGTCATGGTATTACGTACGAGGCTTATGCAGGAGGCTACGCTTTGTGGGCTTTTGATTTCACTCCAGACCAAGGGAGCGACGAGGGACATTTTCACCCTATAAAATCAGGCCCGATTCGAGTGGAACTTCAGTTTGCTAAACCTCTACCTGAGACGGTGAACGTTCTGTTGTATGCCGAATTCGATAATACCACAGAAATCAATAGTTTGAGAGAAGTCATTCTAGACTATTAGAAGCCATGGAAGACTGTTATTCCTCTTTACATAGGCTTTATGGTTATCTTTTGTCTTTAGCTAGGAAACGTAGTGTACATCAATGGTCCAATGACTTCCAACAGTGGAAATCTCAATTTCATTCACAACGTTGTCAACCTTGTCCAAAATAGACAGTTAATTGAAAAAATGTTTGATAGTTGATTGAATTGTTAATTTGTTAAAAAAAAATGGTCATTGTTAGTTGTGAGTTACTTGAATAAAAAAATGTTGTGTTTTGAAAAAAAATGCGTCTGTTGTTTGTTTTGCTATGGGTATCATGAACCATGCTCTTTGACTTCCCTCTATCCCTCACATCACACTGTTTTAGCGTTCCGACTAGAAACCGTGTAGGGATGTTTTCCTTCGCGTCCGCGCTTTTACCATAAAAGCGGGGCAGTCTCCAATCTGACCATCCTTTGTCGACTCATCCTCCTACGAAGATGTGCTCAAGATTAGCCAAGCTGAACGAAGCCTACGTGAATTTGCATCGTGTCAGGCAAAGCCTGATACGGGAGCCGGAAGAGATAGAGAATGTCAGAATGTTAAAAGTCACTAAAGACCTGATAGAAGAACTCTTCAGAGAAGAAATAAACAGGGAGAAAGAAGAATGGGCGGAGAAGTACAGACTTCAGAAACAACAGAGAGAACAGAGAGAGCAGCAGCAACAGCAGCAGGAACAGGAACCTACAGAGGTTTTGTCGACTGCCGTGTCGACACCAAAGAGTTCTCCTTCTGTTTCCGAAGAAACGGACCTTATCCTGTGAGAAAGTCTGCCACCAGAGGAGGCCGCAATCTTAGATCCTAAAAGATTGCCATCACTCTTCTTTCACACAAAAGAACCGCCCTTTTCAGGGCTACCCCATACTCTCGAAAATAAATAATCATTCCATTGCCTACGTTAGTCAGTTAGAAAAAATAGAAGTGCGTCTATAAGCACATGATTTCTTTATCTTGGTTAGAAAGTGTGACTCTAAGTTCTTCGTTTCCGTCGCTTGTCAAAAAATGTTGAATGAGTGATTGTTAGTATAAAAGTGAGTGAGTGTTTCTTTTAGGTCCGCGCGTTTTTTGGTGATCATATGGGTAATGTAAGATTTGGGTCTTAGGGAATGTTTTCCTAATACGCCAGGCGCCTCCTGAATGAGCTGGCAGCGGAGGCCATTGTAGAAGAAGGAAGAATGAAAGAGGAGGAGAAGCAGAGAAGAAAGAAAGAAGAGGAGGAAAAGAAGAGACGGATCAGGTCTCACCCTATGATGATACCTAAGTGTGAGGTGAAACCCGAGGCGAGGACGCCTCCGTAAACATCAGTAACAGTACCACAATGTCAACCACAGCCACAGACTCTTCCACCAGAAGTACAATTACCTGTGGTTCGCCCAACTGAAAACTGGGAAGAAGACATAAGGAGGCCACAACATCCTAGACTGCGACATAGAAGAAGAGAGAGAGAGGGAAGTTTATATTATCCCAGAGACAGAAGATTGGGGTGCTGAGGCTAATCATCAAGCTTCTGCACTCCCATTTAGTACAGTCAACTGGGAAAATGACTGGACCAGAAGATGTGTTTGTGGAGCAAGACCTGGAAGGTGCCATCACTAACAGGTGCATGTGGAGTTCCCAAAAAGAAAAACACAGCCCTTTTCAGGGCTAACCAAAACTCTAGAAAAGAAACACTATTCAACTTGCCAATGTGAGAATGTGGAGTAGTGTGTATATAAACACTCCGTCATTTCCTGGTGTAATTGTGTGTGTGTGTGTGTGTTTATGTGTTTGTAAGCGCTCACGTACGTTTGTGTGGATAGTGGATTATTGGGGTTTGTTATGATTATGGTGTGTGTGGATAGTAGATTGGGTTTGATTTTTGGCTTCTTCGCGTGTGTGGATAGTAGATTATGGTTATGTTTCTGCTTCTTGGCGTATTTGGATAGTATTGTTTGGGTTTGATTTGGCTTCTTCGCGTGTGTGGATAGTATATTATGGTTATGCTTTTGCTTCTTCCCATGTGTGGATAGTATTGTTTGGGGTTTGTTTCTGCTTCTTGACGTGTGTGGATATTAGATTATTGGGTTTAATTTGGCTTCTCCCCGTGTGCGGATAGTAGATGAGTATTTAGTTTTGGCTCCTTTGCGTGTGTGGATAGCAAAATTATGGTTAGTTATTTGTCTCCTCATCTCTGTGTGGATAGTAGATAATATGAGAAGAGGAAAATAAGGGATGTTTTCCTTCACGTCCGTGCTTTAGTTATAAAAACTCAAAGCATGCTTCATTCGCGCCATTCAACGGAATATGCAAGGAAGAAAATGGCAGCAGCTTCTGATTTGTTTAACCAGTTGAAGGATATTTGGTATTGGATGGTGGATGGTTTGTATGTAGTAGAAAGGCTTGATAAGGATTGGAGGTATGAAGTTACACAGGATTTTGTCACAAGGCAAGTAACCAGCCTGACATTAGGTACGGATTTTGTGAAAGACATGATAGAGGAAGAACTGATGAGATTACGAGGTTTGATTCTCCCAGAGTATGTGAAAGTGGGTATTTTGAAAGATGCCTTAGACATTGTGGTAAGAGTAAGGTGTTTGTTGGATGATATAGTACAATGGACAGAGTAGTCTTTTGTAAAATGGGGGTTGGACCAGCTGAAGAAAGCCGAAGAACTCATGAGAACTGTGCTGACCCAAGAAGTGAAAAAGATCAAAGAAAGGTGGTCAAATGAGAGAAAAGAAAGAGAAAACCTAAAGAAAAAGGAAGAGTTTGAGAGACTGAACAATAACTGGATCAAAGTTCAGAAGAAGTTCAGAGCTGTAGGCCATCCTGACTGGATGCCAGAGAATGAAGTGAAGAAGAATAAAGGAATATTAGGGAAAGTCAGGAGCTGGTGGAACAAATGGAGAAAATAGAAGAAGCAGAAGAACCCAAAGGCCCTTTTCAGGGCCCCTCACTGGCCTCGAAAATAAATTGCTTTTTTGCCTAACCCTCCAAAAATTGTTTTAGTGTGTTGTATCAATGTTGGTCTCTTGTCTGTGTTATATCAATCTCCCATGTTCAATTCCCATTGTCGTCAGAGTGCCGGGACCGTGTTTGTAATGGTAAGTCCCATTGTCCCCAAAGTGCCGGTCCTGTATTTCCCATGTTCCATTCCCATTGATGTTATATTCCCACGATATATTCCCATGTTAAATTCCCCCTTGAGGCTAGAGTTGCCCAGGGGGTACTTCGAAGTCTTCAGGCTATACATGCTCAGAGGGTCTGTAATGCTAATTCCCATTGAGGCTATAATTGCTAGAGGGGGTCTGTAACGTTAATTCCTATTGAGGCTATAAATTTTGAGGTTATAATTGCTAGAGGTTGTCTGTAATGTTAATTCCCATTGAGGCTACGGTGGCCTACTATACTACTTCTGGCTGGTCCATCTCTGGGTCTTATTCAGTGTAATAATGTCTGCTTTGATCTTGTCCTCCCACTGCTAACCATGAAGGATGGATGGGGCCTAGATGATGTGGAAAGTGTAGGGTTCTTTGCTAATCAGTATCACTAGGGGAACTGTACACATGCAGTATTTTTCCAGAGAACTGATGTTTATCGCTGCATTGCTGAATTTGTTCCAGTAGATTTGTTCAGCCGGACCTCACTTTGTTGTATGTGGTCAACACACAGGATAATTCTCATATCTTCCGCGTGTTGTTTGTCCTGCTTTTTGCTGCACAGTCGATTATAGTGTTTGGGCGGGAATCATCTCCTTCGCTAGTTTCGCTGCTGATTGTTTGTTTTGCTCGTTGCTCTGTTCGCTGCTGACGTATGATGAATAGTAATGTTGACTGTCTGACTGACAGACTATTTAGATTTGAGACGCCTTCGAACAAAAGGGCATGTGCGTCTAATTAATGTGCGATACGGACTATTTACTTAATTATGGGGGAAGGAATTTGAGCCTCATCCCCCGGTCATTACTGTGCTCTTAGAGCACTATTTAGTTTAGCCGTCAGGTCGTGGGACTAATACCCAAAGGTTAAAGTCCTTGACGACTTGAATGTAAGGCTTGCATGAGTGGGAATGAACCCAACACGCACTCATGTTCAATGATAATTCTTCAGTCTGTTCAACTGAGCTATCTGACTACCAAAGCAGTATGTGACGCCGGTTGCCATTGGTCGCTACTATGACGTCACATCGGGATATCTGGGTTTAGACGGGTGGAAATTGTTCCACAAGTAGTGAAGTGGGATACTCTAGGGACTATGGTACTTTAATGTTTAACTAGGGAGGTTGTACCCTAGGGACAATGGAATTTAACATGGGGAATTTTAAAATGGGTGGGACTATAGAGGGACAATGGATTGGGACTGTCTAGGACAATGGGAATTTAGCATGGGACATACAGGACCGGCACTCTGGGGACAATTTAACATGGTGGGACTGTCTAGGGACAATGGGAATTTAGCATGGGAGATTTATATAACACAGAAAATAGGCAACAGACAAGAAACAAATACTAATACAACATTTTTAAAAGAAATGGGGGGGGGGTGGATGCAAGAAAGTCATTTCTTTTGGAGGCATATGAGTGGCCCTGAAAAGGGCATTTGGGTTCTTCTTCTATTTCCTCCATTTCTTCATCCATCGCCTCACTTTCCCAATTATTCCTTTCTTCTTTCTTCACTTTCTGGCGTCCAGTCAGGATAGCCTATCGCTCTGAATTTTTCCTGGACTTTGATCCAGTTGTTGTTGAGTCTCTCAAACTCTTCTTTTTTCTTTATGTTTTCTTTTTCCTTTCTCTCTTTAGTCCAGGTTTCTTTTATCTTCTTGACTTCTTCTGTCAGCACTTTCCTCATCAGTACTTTTGCTTTCTTGAGCTGACCTACGCCCCACTTTTCAAAGGGCCACTCACTTCATTCCAAGATGTCTTCTAAGAAGCACCTGACTCTCGTGACATGATCAATGGCCTCCTTCAATGTTTCTACTCTCACATAGGGAGGGTGAACGAAACCTTTTAATCTCTTTACTTCATCCTCTATTATTCCCTGGACAAGATCCATAGCTTCCTTTAGGCTTGTTACGTGGCTTGTCACAAGTCTTTGGTAACTGGATGCCTCCATTCATGTTCAAGCTTTTCCACTGCATAATAGCCATCCACCATCCAGTACCAACTGTCTTTTAAGTTGTTAAATAAAGCCGTGACTGTTACCATCTTCTTTGCGCTTATTCCGTAGAATGGAGCGAATGACGAGCGCTTTGACATTTATTTCTAAAGCACGGACGTGAAGGAAAACATCCCGTACTTTTCTCATCTCATATTATCTACTATTCACACAAAGGTAATGAGACAAAAAACTAACCACATTACATAATATCCACACACGGAAAGAAGCCAAAACATAACCAAAACCTACAATCCACACACGAGAAAAGCAAAATCAAACCCAAACTATACTATCCACACACGGGAGAAGCAGAAACATAACCATAATCTACTATCCACACACGCGAAGAAGCAAATTCAAATCCAAATTATACTATCCACACACGCGAAGAAGTCAAAACATAACCAAAATCTACAATCCATACACGGGGAGAAGTAAAATCAAACCCAAACTATACTTTCCACATACTGGAGAAGCATAAACATAACCATAATCTACTATCCACACACGCGAAGAAGCAAAATCAAACCGAAACTATACCATCCACACACGGGAGAAGCAGAAACATAACCACAATCTACTATCCACATACGGGAAGAAGCAAAATCAACCCATAATCTACTATTCACACAAACGTACGTGAGCGCTTACAAACCCCAATAATCTACCATTCACACAAACGTACGTGAGCGCTTACAAACACACACACACACACACACACACACACACACACACACACATACAGAGAGAGAGAGAGAGAGAGTCATATTAGTAAAGGAGTGAGTGTTTGTATTCACACTACTCCATATTCACACATTGGCAAATTGAATAGTGTGTCTTTTCTAGAGTTTTGGTTAGCCCTAACCTGTTTTTTTTATATAAACTCCAGATGCACCTGGCTAATGGTGACATCTCCCAGGCCTTGCCCCACAGACACAACGGCGACTCCAATCATTCTCCCAGTTGTCTGTAGCAGATGGGAGTGCCGAGGGAAGTTGACTCGCTTCACTATCCCAGTCTTCACTTTCAGGGATAGTGAAGACTTCCCTTCTTCTCCTATTCTGAACACGGGGATGTTGTCTGACCTCTATTTGTGGGACGACAGGTCTCTGTGCTGGTTATGTCGGTGGTACTGGAAGTGGTTGTGGAGGATTCCTCATCGTAGGTGTAACTTTACAGTTCTGTCTCATCATTACGTGAGACCTGATCCCTCTCTTCTTTTCCTCCTCTTCTTTCTTTCTTCTTTGCTCCTCCTCCTCTTTAATTCTACCTTCCTCTACAATAGCCTCCGCTGCTGGTTAATTCAGGAGGCGCCTAGCGTATTCCAGGTGCATCTGGAGTTCCAAGAGTTTTGCGAGTCTACTGCTCATTCTTCAGTCTTGTCTCGTTGACAATGGGTAGCCAGACTGTCAGCGTTTCATAGAAATACGTTAAGCACGGACGTAAAGGAAAACAACCCCTGATACCCTAACTTACGATATCCATATTATCACCAAAAACATTGTCACCAACCAATCGCGACTGACGTTACAACTGCATTGGTCGACACCACAGTGATTGGTAAACAGAAAATTTATTTTAGTATCATGAGTGCGTGTATCCATTCTCACTCATGAAACAGCCCTCCAATCAGACCACAATGTGAACCAAAAGGACCTGCGGCTGAAGGCTATAATTACCAGTGTACCTTGTACACACAAACCCCTGCGGGATGAGGCTCTTTTTCCTTCCCCCAGGATCAATTATCAGGTCGCTGTGCGACCATTAACAGGGGTAAATGCTCACCGTGCGCACACCTCTATAATCCATCTAATCAGTCAATCAAAACCAAAAAAGCGCTGACCTAAAATAAACACTCACTCACTTTTTTCAATACTGACAATCAATATTTTAAAATTTTTGACAAGCGACGGAAACGAAGGACTTAGAGTCACACTTTCTAACCAAGATAAATAAATCATGTGCTTATAGACGCACTTCTAATTTTTTCTAACATACCATTGGCAATGGAATGATTATTTCTTTTCTAGAGTATTGGGTAGCCCTGAAAAGGGCTGTTTTTTGTTTTTGTTTTTTTGTGAACAAGGAGCTATTTCAATCTTTTATGATTTAAGATTGCGGGTTCGTCTGACGACAGTCTTTCCCCCAGGATAGGGTCTGCTTCTTCGGAAAGAGAAGGAAAACTCTTTGATGTCGACGCGGCAGTCGATACAACCTCTATCTGGTTCCTGCTGCTCTTGTTGCTGCTGTTCTCTTTGCTGATTCTGAAGTCTGTACTTCTCCGTACATTCTTCTTTCTCCTTCTTGATTTCCTCTCTGAAGAGCTTTTCTATCAGGTCTTCAGTGAATTTCAACATTCTAACATTGTCTTTCCCTTCAGGTCTTGGTATCAGACTTGTCATGACCCGATGCAAATTCACGTAGGCTTCGTTCAACTTGGCTAGACTTGAGCACATCTTCGTAGGAGGATGAGTCAACAATGAAGGGTCAGACTGGAGACTATCCTGGTTTTATGGTTAAAGCGCGGACGCGAACGAAAACATCCCGACACGGTTTCGAGTCGGAACGCTAAAATAGTTTGATTTGAGGGATAGAGAGAAGCCAAAGAGCATGGTTCATGATACCCATGGCAAACAAACAACAAACTCATTTTTTTCCCTCAAAACACACCATTTTTATTCAAATAACTCACAACTAACAATTAACAATTTTTTAAAATTAACAATTCAATAAACTAACAAACATTTTTTCAATAACCATCTATTTTGGACAAGGTTGACAACGTTGTGAATTAAATTGTGATTTCCACGGTTGGAAGTCATTGGCCATTGATGTACTCTACGTTTTCTAGCTAAAGACAAAATAAAACCATAATGGTCACAAAACCATCGATCTACTTTCTCATCGTTTCTAGAAGAATGGCGATCAGAAAAAGGTCACTAAATGTTTTAAAGAATATCCTAGACAGCGTTTATGCAGAAAATACACACAATATTGTCCACACACCAAAGAATCTGTGCCTTGTAATTTCACATTATTGAATCGTGTTGTCTGAGCATTTCTTCTCATAAAGTCAATGCTATCGTCTTCCAAAGAGGGCAGTCCATACGAATCAAAATACTCCACACATCCTTCTTGAGGAAAGAAGACGGCTACCCATTGGGTTCCTGGGAGATACTGTAGACCGTGTTGATCACATAAGCTTGATGGTCTTGAAGTTCATCACACGACAGGATTCCAAGAAGCAGTGTACATACTGTGGTTCTAATTGTAAAAAAGTTCCCAGGTATCCATTTATTGCGTTGTTTTTTTTCTTCACAAGTGATGATAAGTGATCAATTCAATTCTGACTTTCTCTTGGAAAATGTCCGACAAGTAAACGGCTATTAGCTCCGACTTCGTACCCTTGTCCAACAGAGTTTCGATGCGACGGATCTCCAGGGGCGTTAATGGAGGCCAAGAATGTTCACGCAAGCCTTCATACCACTGATGAAACACGACTTTTTCCGAGATGAGACCCCAAGCTTCGTCCAGATACTCGTCCAATTTTTCTTCTTGACTCGACATCAGACATTTATCATGTTGAATTTGGCTTGGATGGTCGTTTTGACATCCATAGAAATCTTCCTTGATCAACTCCGTAATTTTTTCGGCCAAGTGTTTGGCAAAACAGGAGACTAAATGCTGTTCTTGTTCTGGCCATCTCGACTTGATCATGATGTCCTTTTCGTCTTTGTCTTGGGGTTCTCCTTCCATGGTGTCCTCACATTTCATGTCCAAAGATTCTGCACTATGTAAAGAGGGATAACAAGGTGTAGCCTCCTGCATAGTCTTCGTACGTAATGCAATGACTGGTGTTGGTTCCTAATTGTCCGGTGGCTTCGTACAGGGACAAGTACGACCTCAAGTAATTCTTCTCATTACCAAACTTAGGCTCGAAAGGCCTGGTACACAAGGTCTTGCCATCGCGACTGACTTCGATTTTTGACACATTGTAATGTTGAAACTGGAAAGGAGTTTCATTGTAGGCTCCGTTGAAGGCTGCATTCTTGCCGATGCCAATGATTAAACGCTTGGGTAGATGTCCTTGGAACAGATGATTTTCGATCATGGATCGAAGTCCAGTAGCAATGGTGAAGGTTTTCAGTTCCACACGACGTATCGGAAACTTGGCGGTCGTTCTGATCAAAGTGTGACTGATATCGTTTCCCACTTTAGGCAACACTTCAACACGACGCACGTAGAGCCTAGCTTCTTCGATTTTGGTTTTGTAAGTGGCATCAGCAGCAGCCATCAAATGGAAAGCGGTACTACTGCGATTGAGTCTCAGGTGAACATTCACACCGTTCAGCAAATACTTCTCTTTTAACCACATGTCCAAATGCAAGCGATCCATCAGTTCGAAACTACGGCTTCTAGCAATTTTCGTTCGTCGTTCTACAAATCCCGTTGAATTTTGATCATCCGCAACAATGGTAATGCTGTTGAACTTAGTCGCTTTGTCAGGTTTCCATACCACGCAAACATCCAGATGAGTGTTCTTGGCCTCTTTTCCGTAAGTCAAGAGATTTTCCAGGTACGCTCTGTAAGGGTAAGTATCCACGCTGCTACTGACCAGTTTGTTATTCAAGTACAAATCCACTTCGCTAAACAAGGAATGCATGAAATTATTGACGGGAGCTACTGCATCATCATTGTCTAGGTCAGTGTTGGGCGGTTCGATCACTTTCACTTTCAAGTACAAGTAACTGCTATTCAGATCGATGTAATCTTCGGGCTGTCCTTCGATTTCAAACTCAATGGTGCTGAATCCGTCAAAGAGGAGAAATTCTACCCACTAGGATTCTTGCATCGTCATCATAGTGGGTGGCATGGCAAACAAATCCATTTCCGACTTGGAACAGTCACAAGACTCTCGGTGCATCATTTTTTCTCTCTATGATGTAATAATCCAAAACATCTAAGTCTCGGACGGTTATTCTTTTCTTAGTCGTTCTAACTTTAGAATTGTGAAGTCTTATGAAGGGGCGTTTTCTTCGTCGTCTCTTTCTGCCTTGTCTTTGCAGTGGCTTCAGGGAAGCGGGAATGCCTGACTCGGTAGCTTTCAGGGCATTTATAGGCGTTTCTCGTCGGCCCAAATTATCGTTGCCCCTTTGCAGCAAGACATTTTTTCCTGCAGTCAAGAATGCGTCTTTAGAGTTTTGTTTGTCGATGATGACATTTTGGAGAAAATCTTTACCGTGTGTCAATGCCTCATCTTTCAACACGGGGGCCACCGAACGAAAGGCTGATTTCAACATATCTCCTAAACCGTGTCCTCACTGTCGAGCGACACCTCGTTACACTGGATACATGACTTACGAGTCGTTAGAGAACTGTTTTCGAAAATGGAGTTTCACCGTGACTTTCCCTTTGTTGAATGGAATATTTTGTCCCAGATCTCCTTTTATAGCAATGTTGACAGTGTCAAAATAAGACTTGCTGACGGGCAATTAGTGAGGTGAAATTGATAAGTGTTTGCACCTTCCTCGTCAGCGTTCGTGGCAGAATCCACTTTGAAAGGAACGACACGTACTAACGGTATGGAGGTGTGTCCCACCACGTTGTACTCCACCACATCGGAATACACAAAAATCAAATTCAGTCCTTGATTCAGTTCTACCGGGGAACGATCTAACTTGACGAAAGAATCGTTGTCGGAAATGACTGATAATTCGTTTTTCTTGATCATTGCTATCCTCATCTCCATGTTCCCGCCCAACATGTCAAACAATTCAGGACAAAACAAAATTGACAACACTTTGTTTCCCCCAAGAAATTTCATCAGGAGGCAAAGAGCTACTTTATGGTACTCAAGGGTGACACTTTTTCTGACATTCTTCAGGGCTTTAAGAAACACGGCATTAAACCTGGAAGCAATGGTGCTCACCAAATGTTGTCCGCTAAAATAATAGCCTGGGGAAATGAACAAGTGATAGGTCGACTTTTGAGTTTTTGTGTTATGTGTTTTATTATCATATTTTACATTGGTATCCAAATACTTTTGCATTTGCTCGTCATGAACTTCGACCTCAAATTTGTTTTGATTTGGAAGGACATTGAGGACTTGTGTCGGGTGAACGATTTCTACCAAAGCCACTTCCCAATGGGCATCTTGATCTAATTGGATGGCCTGCGGTAATTTGGAAATGGAACAACACAAAGTGTTATTGGGAAACACCTCCATGGAACTGTCACTGGGTAAGGTTAAGTAAAATTGGTTATGGTGGTTCATAATTCCAGAGTTCTGTGGGTGTCCAAGAGGTTACTGTTAGTCAGAGGCGTGTCTCCGCCCAAAATGGGGTTGTTATTGTTGGAGTGGTGACTGACACTGGACGCAAGATTCCCGTTGTTCCCGTTCGAGGAGAATTTCAGGGATGGATTGGGAAGAAGGTAACTGATGCAACTGCTCAATAAAATGGTCCACAATTGTTTGTCTCCTTGTTGCAAACTCAAATTGGCAATGGCTGCACCGATGACACAATACACTACAAAGATCTGACAGAAAAAGACGATTTGCGTTTTTGGAACACGTTCTCCACATCACACCCATAAAGGTTGTTTCTGTAGATCTTGTAGAGAAGAACTGGGTGAAGGAGTGGTCGCTGCAGTGGTAGCGGTAACTGAGTCTGTGTGAAAGGGCATGGGTGGATATCCTTTCCAACGTACTTTGACTTCTTTGACACGTCGTTTGCCCACTTTTCGGGTTCTGCGTTCGATAATGCTTTCGATGTCGTACACGTCGTCTTCTTTTTTGGTGACACGTTGTAACTCATGCAAGTAAAACGTTCCTTTTAACACTTCTCCGTTCATGTCTTCCAATTTATAGACGACATGATGACGACCATGCACTCGTCCAGTGACACGAAACAATTCGGTGGTCCAGTTAGGTAAGTAACCTTTGTCGAAAGTGCGTTTGGTTTTGCCAATGCGCACACAATCTCCTACGGCCAACACTCCACTTCCTTTGGGGGCAGCCACCGTCGGGGACGTACCAAACAGGCGATCAGAAACCAGCACTGTCGCAGAATTAAAACCGAGTGGTTTTTTGGACTAAATGAACAAGACAAACACAATGTGAGATAGATGGAAATTTATGAATGAATTAATAAAGATAAATATATGATGTAAAAATACAATGAATCTCTCACGCTCTCAACATACGATTTACTCAAATCAGTCTACACAACATTCATACATCGAAATAAACAAACAAAAAAATTAAATCAAAATGAAGTACAGATCCAAGAACCCTCATGGACTGCACATGCACCTCAAACAGTATTTCACACAATAAGAGATTCACATAATCTCGAACATAAATTATATTAAGATTCAAAATAATCTTAACACAACTAAGATTCAAAATAATCTTAACACAACTAAGATTCAATATAATCTTATGAATATAAACAAAAAACTGCAATGGAACAACAATTGATCCAAACGTATGCTGCAAGACCCCTTGTACAGTCGCACGATTCCTTGGGTTGGTCTACACTCTTATCGATCGCTCGCACCCTTTATGAAACCACCACGAGTACAGTCATACGTTACACGTACAGACAGCATACAGCACTTTTTCAATTTTGCTACGTCTACGTCCGTGGCACAGACATGCGTACATACATACATACGTATCGACAGTACGTAGCATTAACTGTTCTGGAAACTCCAGATAGCTCTAAGCGACTTTAGACGACTTCGGACAGCTTCAGACCGCTCTAGTCATATTCACAGTCACATTGACAATCACATTTCATAGAAACAATCACAGCTACAAACACGGTCAGCTACCATAACAGTCACCTAATATAACAGTCAGCTACAAACACAGTCAGCTACGAACACAGTCAGAATCAGCTACAATAAAACCAAATTGGACATAATAGTTTCTGTATAATCTCTAGATATATGATAATACTTTAAATATGCGTTGTAATAAACACATTATTACGCGATAAGACATTACAAACCGAATAAGCTTCGCATATCAAATAAAAATGTAAATTTAACACTTACCCATATGGCTGGAGAACAATGGAGAGTGTATACTCCTTGACGTGATCCAAAAACGACCAATGTGGTTTTTAGAAATTGGTCTTACTTAAATCCATAGAAGAGTGAGTACAAGTCAGGGTAGAATACCCGTGCATATCATGTTAGTCATGATACCTGTCACAAGTAATCTCTGTGGCTAGGTACATGTTAATACAGTCGCTTACCTGGAAAAACACATTCACCCTAGATAAAGTTGTACGCATGTACAACGAGAAATAGTCGACTTGTTTTAAGACAAAACCAAGTTATTTCTTTGCCTAATTCTGTGACAAGCACATCGTTGTCGGGAGTCACATCTTGGTGTTGGGGGGGGGGCACGTCCAATGGTTCGATGGTAAGATTAGTTGCACGCTTGAACCAAGTGCTGTAAGATGCCGATGTACTTGAGAGTGTGGTGATGCGTAAAATATTTCCACATGCGTTCTTTCAAAGTGCGTTGAAAACGTTCCACGATGCTGGTTTTGGTTTCGGGATTCTCGGTGGTGAAAAAATGAATGTCACCTTTCTTTAATTCTTTTTGGAACGCTTGGTTCAGAAATTCGGTACCTTTGTCAGTTTGCCATCAAAGAGGGTGACGACCGCTTTGTTTCAATACCCGTTGCAGGGCTCGCACTAACTCGCTGCTCGATTTGGAAGTCAATGGCACGACCCATGCAAATTCGGAAAAGACGTCGATGATACAAAAAAAAAATAAATATTTGTAGCCACGATTGTAGCTGGCCAAATGAGAGACATCGGCTAAATCGGCTTGCCATTGATGATCAATGCCTTCCACTTGGGTGCGACTTCTGGAAAACTTGCTCGAATGGGTTTGTGTAAAGTGTGGGTAGTTTGTTCTTGTAACCATCGTTGCACTTGAGGTGAACGGAGACTTTTCAGTCTAATTTTGGCAGCACGATACAATTTCTGAACTCCTCCGTAACCTGCAGGATGGGACGGATCGTAGTAAATGCTGGCTAACACCTTCTCCATTTTTTGTTTGTTAATAAGTCACCCACTCTTCGCCCATGCTACTTTGGATTGTGCGAAAGGGTGGTTTGGAAACGGATTTACGTGTCCGATGGGCCACGGAAGTAGAGGTAGAAGCTAGTGGTGAAGGTGGTACTGGAATGGCTTTGGTCTTCTTTTCTTTTTTCACTTCTGGTTTCCCTTCTTTCTTTTCACTTCTGTCGAAGGAGGAGTGGGGTGAGGGAAGGGGTCAACCCAAGCTTTCATTTCTTCTCGTTGGGGTGTGGGGGAAGGGGTCAACAAGGACGCCGCAATCTTCCTTGAAATGGGAGCTGCTGACAGTGTTTGAAAGACTTCTCGTATCTCTTCAGGGTTTCGTGGGGTGACGTCTCTCATGACCACTGGGGATGGTGGTAGTGGTGGTGGTGGTGTGGGGGATGGACTTTTCATCAAGGTCTTGAAATCTTTCAGAGTGGGTAGAGCTGTTTCGTCTAAAGCTTTCTGGTGAAAGAGTTGCAGTCGCTGCAAGAGATTACCGTACTTTTGCAATTTTTCTGTTTCTGACAAATCGTGGCGATCCATCAATGACTGCAATTCGTGATGTAACTGGGACATCTCGCTCAAATTGGGATTGGGAGGCAAATGCGGGGTTCGATGTTCTTGCCAACGATGGTATTCCATCCATCGTTTGTAAGGCACTAAAGCTAGTTTTCGTCCTTCCATTCGATGTCAAAGGTCACGTCTGAGATCTTGGGACTCCAGAGGTCCTTTTTATCTTGCTCCCACGAGTCCTCCCAGCATGGTTCCCAAGACTCCTTTCAGAAAGGTCCTAACAATAGAGGCAAGATTCCTCCACGTTGGACCAACATTTTCTTCTTTTGACGAATGGGGATTTTATTTTGAACCATTTGGCGAAGAACGTGACAATGTTTGCCTAAGCATTGTTTCTGGTGTTTTGACAAAAGTATCGTACCTTTCAAGACGTTCAAGCAAGATTTGCACACGGTATTGGTGCCATCTTTGGAGGCTGTTTAAATGAGTTTTTTTTCGCATGGGTGGAGAAGCTTTGGACAGGACAGACAACATGTCCCCATGTTTGACTAGACGAGGAAGCAGTCCTTTCCTTTTCTTTTCTTTGGGTTTAGAAGAGGGATTTTTTTGGGGGGTGACATCTTTGGGTCTTCAGGAACACAAAAACACTGATACCCATGCTTTGTTTCAGACCTTTTTTATACTGGAACGCGTCGCCACTGATTGTCTTTACGTCGTATCAACTTGATGACAGGTATCACACTTCGTGGAGGGGTTCGCAATGGACTAAATCGAGTTAGTTTTTGTCTGGACAAATCCAGTAAACTCTGTAACATGTTCGATCTCTCCTGGACTTTGATTTTGGAAGCAGGTACTTTGTGAGCAGCTGACATTGCAGCAGAAGAGGAGGAGGGTGTCACCACTGGAGGAGAAGTTCCTGGTGACACGGGCTTCCATGGTGTCATCAACGGAGAAATGGATGAACCTGAGGCTACCGGAGACGCGGTCACCGTCGTTGCAGGTCGTGGTATGCGAATCTAAGGTTGCGTCCTGGCCGAAGTGCCTCTCTTGCGCGTATAAGTTGTTTTCTGAGGGCTTTTCTTTTTCTGGGGACTTCTCTGTTTCTTTTTTTGTGTGCTTTTCTTTTTCCTGGGTTGTAACCTGGTCTTGACACCGTTGCTCTTTTTCTTCTTCGGGTTCGTTTGGCTTTTTTGGGAGTGGCTTTTTTCTTGGGGAGAACTTTGGGAGCATTAGGATACCATTTTATGAGGGAGCGAATGATGACACCTCCTAGAGTACCATTCCCTCCAGGTTTCAAAATGATTTGCCTTTTGGTTTGAGTATCGATGCGGGGATCGGCCAGTTGGGTCAAGGCTACTTTGTTTTTATCAAAAAAGCGTTTGGTTTGATGAGGAATCTGAATGATGCCTTGCAGTAATTGACGTGCTGTCACCGTAAACCATCGTAAGACTTCTTTGAGACTGGCTTCTAAGACACGAGCACGTATTTGTGGATTTCTTTCGCGACTGATGCCATACAAGGCACGAATAAATTTAACGGGAACATGAGACTGAAGGGATGTCATGTTGACGTTGTGCGAGACAGACGAAAAGTGTTGAAGGTTTTTATAGATATTTTTGGTTAAGTCGAGGACCCAGACATATACAGGACAGGCCCTCCGTCTTGACACCAGGCTCTACATGGGGTAATGTCACACAAGTGTCCTCCCGAAAGGGTCTTTCGGGAATGTACACGAAAGTACTGTCTTGAAGGAAGTGATTGTCCTCGGTGACGGGTTCTTCTGGCACTGTCACTAACACAGGTTGAAAATGACTTTTTTCATAGGACGTTGAAATGGAGGATCCCAACTCTTGAGCATAATGAGCTACTTTTTGAGTCCAAACCTCAAAACCCCAATTTGTCCAGTCACGTACATCTGTCCAGTGGGGGTGTAAGTCACAAGCTACACACACATTGTCATTTATTTCCTTAGAGGTCGAGAAGTATCTAGATGAAAACGCAAAGCTTTGAGCAAAATAAGTCTCTCGTGGCCATTTAATGGAACCACTTTCATGTTTGATTGAGTGGTAAGTACTGTTGGTAAAGAGTCCACAAGGAATCGGCTGGCAAACGAAATCCCAGAAAACAAGTCACTAAGACACACACCACACGTCGACCCCAATTGAATGGACACAGTTTTCGTAATAATGTTGGTAATCTTCCACTGTTTGAAAAGTGTCATTGATTTCCTTCCACGGAATCTGTTGAATCACTTTAGATAAAATTTGTGGATGGTAGCCTTTTTTATACCTCTTTTTGTCGGAGACAATAAGTGCACTGTCTACACAGAGATGATTTTACTCCAGTAGCAAATCTAAATAGTTTAGTCACTAACTTGCACATCACAGTTCGTTCAGAAGTTTCCTCTTCCACTAAGTTGACATTGTGTAAAAGATTCTGGTAACTCTCTAACTCTTCCTCTACAATTCGTTGCAGTAAGTCTACCTTGTAGCAAATAGAATCATCAATAACATACCAATCCTTTGAACCAATGGGTAATTGATGAATGTCTGACCACTGAAACACTTTCTTCTGAATCAATCGTTTTATAACATTCAGGTACCAGTGGTTTAAACATCGGTGACGTAACGGATACAATTGTTCCTTACGTTTCACTTGAATTTTGACCATTTCTCGGTAAATCCTTTCTCTCAACTCCTCAGGCAAGCCTAAAATGTTCTCTTGTAAAGTATCCATAAGTATATACACTTTTTTTGGAATCACTGGGTGGTGGTCAATAGCTTCGTTTACCTTTGTGACTAAAGTAATATCCACTCATGATCAGCCTTCTTTTACTTTGGAAAAGAGCCTAATTTAAAAATTTAAAAATTTTTTTGAGTTTGCTTTTCACTTGTATTTTGACCAGTTCTCGGTAAATGCGTTCTCTCAACTCCACAGGCAAAGCACGAATGTTATCTTGTAAAGTATCCATTCAGGTATTATCGATATCGTCCCACTAAAGGTAAATAGTGACAATTCGGGGACCATCGAGCATGTTCCAGATATGCTGAATCTTGTTGTTCCCACTTGTGAAGTGACACACAGCAACTGAAGCAATTGACTTTATCCCCTTCGCCCATGTAGAAAAATCCGGCTCTGGCTAAATCTTCGGGGGTCTGTCCTTCCAGATATTTAGGCCATTTTCCTTTGAACGATTGAAAACGATTTTCAAAGTTGCCGTATTCAGGAAAACGCACAGGGAACGAATATTCGTCTTTCACAGGTTCGTTTCGATGAGGGTAGGGTGCCATCAACAGGAGTTTGCTCAGGGCTGGATGACATCCGTAGGGTGGTAGACGTGAAGTTTGACATCCACAATGAAAACCAGTAAAGTGTCCACAATAAGGAGAGGCATCGCTTTCGCATCCGTCATGTTTGATACGCACATCTTCACTTTCCATGATAGGTGTAGTGGTAGTAGTAATAGTAGTAGTAGTGAGAACAAAGTTCCCATGATGCGTTGCTGCATCGCTCACATCGCAAGGCTCAGCATCGCACTCGTCTGCAAACTCTGTTACGCAATTACAATGCTAACCGCATGGACACTTACAGTTTCCTTCCGGACATTTTCCGTCGCAATGCATGGGTCTTATCCATTCACTACTACTTACACTATGGAGAGGTACAATTTTTTTTACAATCCCCGAACTTGTTCGCTTGGTCTTGGTAGTCACAATGATCTATCGATCTTGCATATTGTCCCTTTATATACTAGTCGCAATGAAGTCTCAAGCTTGTACATCGTTCCTTTTTATGTCTAGTTTTGAAAGTCTTCCTCTTTTTCTTCCTGGACAACGGTACTACCTTCTCTAAGGTGCCGTCATAATTGTACCGTAGTGTAATGGGTGGAAAGGCCATAGAAAGGTAAGGACAGTGCGGAGACCATCGAGTATGTTCCAGAATAGCTGAATCTTTATAGATAGATAGATCCATTCGTAACTTCAGGCCACACCTGAAACATTGTACTTCGTATCCCAATCCAGTCTCAGGTCCCAAGTAGTCAAATCCTGTTCTAGCTAAAACATTCGAAGTAGGTAATCCTTCCCTATCCGTGGGCCATTTTTGAAACGTTTCCAATCGACGGGCACAATCACAATAGTCACGCAAGAAGGCCGGAAAATGGTAGGGTTTGAACTTGGAGTTCTCATTGGGTCTCTCATTCGATTCTTGCTGTGGCGAAGTCATCCTTCTTGTCAATGGCTATCCTCTTACAACCAATTTTTTATACCGACATGTCCATACGGCAAAGTGAAGTGGTTGGGAAGACACATTCGCTTCTGGTACACGATTTGATATACTTTTTCGAAGGTCGACTGACGATTTGGTAAGTGGGTAAATTTACAATCTTGTGCGGTTGGTAGGTGGTCACTTTAAAATTTCCATCCTCTCCAGATTGCAAGGCTTCCTTCAATACGCCAAAGTTCACCACTTGACTGGTGCGATAATTGGAAGTCAATTCTTTCACTTTACACTCGGGTGCACTTCTCGTTGTTTGTCCCGGTATTCGTAGCCGTAATTTTTAGGACCGCCACTAGCGAAACGTAAAATCTTCTCGTCGGGGTATTCGTTTGTCCAGCCTCCTAAACGGTCTCCTTCGATGTCAGGGTTTTGAAACGGTGATAGTATTCGTGTTCCCTCATTTCCACCACTTGGTATCCTTGCTGTTCTAACTTCAAGCGTCGCTCACAAGTGGCCTGGTACAAGTCTTCCATGGTTACTTTTAAATACTGATATTTAGTGCTACTTTCAGAGTAACAGACGGGACATCTGTGAAATAAGCAACTGCTAAACTCGTACACGATCTTGGGGTTTTCTAAGTCTCAACCATCTACCGAATACGTTCCGATGGTCTTTTCGCCTCCTCCGTTGCGAGCGTGCTGAATCCATTTGTCTTCCTTTTCGCACAAGTAATGTAACCAGCGTAGGGCTTTGACCTAGTATTGACGTTTAACAAATTTGGTCGTTTGAAGGCTGATGACAGCCATGGTGTTTTCAGGCATGAATCGTTGGTGTTACACTATGGTGCAGGTTCTTTCAAAGGATCGACCCCTCCGTGTTCCATGAACAGTTCTCGAAATTTTCCACAGCAACGCCGTAAAATGTCCACGTCGGAACGACAACACTTTAACATTTCTTCCTGAAAGTCGAAAGGGTCTGAGGCGTGAGCCTGGTACCAAGCGTAGAAAACTTTTCGTGTTTCGGTGCGCATGTTGTCGGGGTCGTAGTCGTCATTCTCAGGCAAATGGGGTAGAACGGCGTGTTGATTGGCTTCGGTATTGAAAAAGTGTGGAAAGTAGCCTTTGGCCATTTCTGTCATTCCAAACGTTTTAGGCATTCGACTCAAAGGTAGGGCCAAGTAACTCATTGAATCTTTAAACTGTACTTGTCCCACTTGCATGAAAATGGTTTTGGCTCCGTTCAAAGTCACTTTAGGACGTTCGGTGACTTGCTCCGTATAGTATCTCAAAAGAAACTGTCCATCATATCCCGAGAATTGTGAGCTATCACCGTGGCATGACGATGACAATCTCCATAACGTTCGATGTCTTCTTGGCTCCACGTCTCGTCGATGGGGTCTAAGATCCATTGAGCCAAATCGGCTAGCGTGTTCGGTCCCAAAAGATTTTTTCACGTCCTCCAGGAATCTTGCTGCAGTGAGGGCAATGACTAAAGATAGCTTCTTGGATGCACTTTTCGCACGCTCGGTAAGTCACACAGAAATTAGAAATGTGAATGACGGTCTCTTGCATGCATTCGAAATCGAAAAAGATGAAATTCCCTTTCTTCTTGTGGTCATCATCTTCTTGTTGCGGTTGTTATTTTTGAATGTAGCATTGATTTCCAAGTCCACGATTTGGTGACAAATGTGACATCGTTTCTTTCCTGAACATACGTGTGACTTGACATTATTGGTAAATATGCCTCGTCTACAGGTAGGACACAATTACAGGAGTTGACAAGCACTTTTCAGCTGTGAACCTTGCGTCTTCAAATCTTGTTGGTAACAGGCATGGCTGACAAAAGTGCGCTGACAAGCAGGACAATGCGCTCGTTCTTGTCCTTCGTCCAGACAGGGTTGAGAGACCAAACATTCTGAGCATTTCGATCCACGATGTTTGTGTTGCTCTCGATTGTTATAGCCATAGTCACATTTCTCACAGCAATAACCGTATCCCAAGAATGCGGTGATACTGGTAATGGTATCGAAATGTTCATCGTGATAATAAACGTGAATGTATTTTCTATCCTTAAAATCTTTGCCTCGAAACAACAGTGGTCCGCGCACTTCTTGAGGGTGTACTTTCAAGGTGTAGTGTGGAGCTAGGACGTCTTGCAAGTTCTGCATTTCAGGAATACCACAGGGTGTGTCTTTGGACAGGCTCGCTTGTTCTAACAGGAGTTCTGCTTCACTTCGTTGTTTGGCTCGGTTCTATTTTCGAATGTTCATCCAGGCTCTTTTCCATTCTACCGTCTCGTTCTTGTCGGCATTGGTTCGTCCCACCACGATAGCCCTGGCAAAACATATCTGGTTTTGAGGGTTGTTAATTCGGACGAGGCTTGTTTTGGTGTTACGAAGGTCGTCCACCAATAAGACCTTTTTGCGTCCAGTCCCTTGGGGAAGAGACAAGTGGGTCATACAGAGTGTCGCTTTTCCATCGGTGATGTGAAACTGGTCATTGGATTGTTGCACATGTTGAATCTTTTCGACGACTTTGGAAGGTGTCACCGTGTAGGTGCAAGCTGTGGTTCTAACTTTTCTAGAGGAGCGCTTTTCCGTTTCTCGAATGTGGTAGTACTTTTCAGAGCTTACTTAGGGTGGTGAACTATGACTAGGTGTAGAATCACTGGGTCTGGATTCTGGTTTACTCATGTCATCTTCAAAATCACTGGCATAAATTTGTGCCAAAACTTCAGCCATTGTACGAGTCGATAAATCACGTTTCTGCCTCTTACTTTTTTCTTCTTTCTTCTCGAATTGATGCGATCGTTTCATCTTGACTGCAAAAAGTCAGATGACCACATGTTAAACACCATAGGTCACTTTATATCCATAACAGACCAGCGTATATATAAAGGGCGTTTGTCTTGCCTTCCACTATTCATTTCACTCTCAAACCGAGCAGAACGATGGAAGAGACTATACAAATCGAATATTTGATCAGAGCTTTGCGAGGTGTCATCAGAAAATTTTCTTCCGTCAAACCGACGGACTACTCACCCTCCTTTCGATATAAAAGTCAAGATACTTGTTATATCTGTAAGAAGAAAGGGCATTGGTCTTCAGAGTGTCCAGACCGTCAAAAAAGCAAAACAGGTGCTAGAAGAGACAAAAGTCAAGATACCTGTTATCTTTGTCAAGAAAAAGGACATTGGTCTTCAGAATGCCCTAAGAAACAACAATAGCAAGAAGAAGAAGAGAGGGATTCTGGAGAGGAAGAGGAGGTAGCCTCCCCCAAGGAAGAACCCAGACACGTGCAGAAAAAGAAACATGAGAAGAAACGAAGACGAGGAGAAAGTGAGGAAGAAGTGGAGGACAAAACTGTGAAAGTAAAGAAATTTAAAAAATAGAGAGGGTGAAGACAGACACAGACGAAGTCTAAGAACTTTTTAAAGTGTTATGTTGTGAATTGGATTGTAAAATTTGTACCAGAATAGACCAGGCATAAAACGTTAAGTGTCTTTTCGTTTTGATTTTTAGAATATGAACATACACTCATTCACTCATACATTCACACATACAATATGGGTAAAAAGGGCTTTTTGAGTTTTAATTGAGCTTGGCAATTGAAATACTGTCTCTTTTCGAGAGAAATGGGTGGCCCTGAAAAGGGCCTTTGGGTTTATGTTTGTTTAAACAAACTTAGGAGGCAATCAACTTTAGCTGCATTCAGCCTTTGCCACGACCAAGTCCTACTTCTGAACTGCCTCCTGTCGAAATCACTAAGGGTGGTACGGCAGACGTAGTCACAGGGATGGGTTGTTTAGCTCGGGAAGGTCTTTTTCTCTTCGGTCGTAATAAAGAAGTCTGATACATTTGTTTCAGACTTCTTAACTCTGCTAAAATGTCTAAAAGTACCGTGACCGTTTGACTTTCACTACCTTATTTCTTCGCTGCTTCTTCTTCCTGTCGTTTCCTTCTTGCCTCCTCTTCTTGCTGTTGTTGCTGAAGGAGAAATGCTTGTTCTGCTTCCTTTTGCTGCTGTAAAAATTTCTCCAATTCTTCTTTCTGTCTCTGTTTAAAATTCTCCACGTGTGGTAAAGAAGGAGAAGGTGGCGAAGGTACTGGTTCCGGAACAAATTCTTGCGAAAGAAAATCTCCAAAATCCCAATTAAAATTAACCTCTTCTGGAAGTAGGTCTGGGTTGACTTGGGTAGTCGCTGAAATTCCATCGCTTTTCGTCTCCACAGCCGGTGCACCCCAATTCATCGTCTTCTTAGTTTCCGTCATGTTTGAAAATTGTGTCGCATGGATTGACTGCGCACAGACGCTAGCGCCTCTATATAGGGAATGTGACGTCACAGACTGCTCTCTTCGGATTGGACGACTGACTCCGTGTTGTGACTGAATTTTGTAACGCGCGTTTGGATTGGTGATTGAACCCAGTCCGTTTCGATCCTTCCTTCCCCTATAAATAACAGCAGTTCACTGCATTCCTTCACCTGTTCTCGTCACAGGATGTGGATCGACGCAGAATCCTCTACTCTCGTATCTTCAATACTGTTCCGTACGGACTTACCCATGTATGTCAGATCATCGTGGACCTTTGCCAGGATGACGGATACAAGCGTTTGGAAAAGAATAAGTTATGTGGAGAGACAAGTCTGTTTGAAGAGTGTTATGATTTACGGACCAGAAGTCAGACAAAGTTTGAGGAAAAGAAGAAGACCTATGCGATGCCTTCTATGTGAACGGAATAATGTTAACATAAACCCAAAGGCCCTTTTCAGGGCCACTCATATGCCTCGAAAAGAAATGACTTTCTTGCCTCCCCCAAATATTTTAAACAAAAAATGCTGTATAAGTATTTGTTTCTTGTCTGTTGCCTATTGTCTGTGTTATATAAATCTCCCATGTTAAATTCCCATTGTCCCCAGAGTGCCGGTCCTGTATTTCCCATGTTAAATTCCCATTGTCCCTAGACAGTCCCAATCCATTGTCCCTCTATAGTCCCACCCATGTTAAAATTCCCCATGTTAAATTCCCATTGTCCCTAGAGTACAAACCCCCTAGTTTAACATTAAAGTCCCATAGTCCCTAGAATATCCCACTTCACCACTTCCACATCTCCGTCATGGTACAGGAATGCCGGGATAGGCAAGGAAGGAGAGGTACCCGGCAGCAAGCGCAAACGCACAGAGCCCTGAAACGTCAGCCCGTACTTTACCAAATCTAGTCCAGTTATTTTAATGGACAATAAAAATACCAATAATGTGTAAGCCACCTTATCAAATCAAATGAGTGTTTAAACTTTTCCTGGGTCCTAACTAATCTAATAATACTAGTACATAGTGTACATTGTAAATGCCCTACTAATTTCTAATTACTAATATGTCTAAGCGGCATAAAAAAGTTTGGTCACGATTAGGTTAAAAAGGTTTTAATTTTGAAGCGGTGGATACCAAGCCAATATGGTTCCCTTGATAAGAGGCAATTTTTAGCCCTAAGAAGGGCTTTTAAGTCAGCAGCCTGAAGGTATTCCTGTGGTCTTCGTATTCCCATGTTTCTGCCGCCGTGTGTTGTTCCTCATGTGTTTCAGCGGGAAATGCCTCATACCCGGACATTTGTGACAACTCGTTGGCATATTCCACAAAGATAGTGAGCGGGTATTCCTGATAGGTCTTTTTGTAGTACTGCAAGAGGATACGCTGTGCAAATAACCATTGCTGAGTGCTAGGTTTCTTCTTCTCCTTAGTGACCTCCAAGTCGTGTATTTGATAAAACTAATACAATTCCTGGCCTTTTGGGGATTGACTAGGATTTCCTGTATTCCTAGTTCTTCATAGCGCTGCTCTAGGAAATCCTCTTCTTCATTATCCTCATCAGTATTCTCTTCTTCCGCTTCTGCAATTTGTTCTTCTGAGTTCTATTCTTCTTCTATCTGCGTTTGTGTCTCTTTTTCAGTGTTTACATCATTTGTGATTATGTCCATCTGAGCTTCTGCATCCTTCGTTTTTTTCCTGCTGAGTACTTGTCTGGGTAGATGTTGTAGATGTTGAGCTAATCATTTGGAGAGCCGTTATCGGATTTGGGTGTCCATATTTGCTGCCTAAGTTGCTAGCCGGAGTAATGGTCTTCTCCCTCAGTGTTAGAGTCCCAGACAAGGAGTAGAGTTGTTTTCTTTGTTCCTGTTCTCAAACTCCAATTCGAAGCTTGCTTTTTACCAAGAGTCGTTATGGCTCTTAGTGCTGGAGCGGGAATTACTGCAATAGCTGGTAGCCATCTTGGCACCACGCTGTGCTTGCTTTGTATCGCAGTATTGATTTCCATCACTGTTGTGTTGTGTAGCTCGGTAAACGTGAATATTATGAATGAGAATGTTGACAGCTTGTTTGCTTATTTGTATTAAAGAGGTGTTCGCACAACGTGCATGTGCCTCTGTTTAATGTCGCTATGGAGGACTGATAATTATTCGTGGGGGAAGGAATTAGTGCCTCATCCCCCACGCATTTATGTGCTCAAAGAGCACTGGTAATTTAGCCTTAGGTCGTGGGACTATTTTAAGTCCCTAACGACCTGAATGGAGGGCTTTCATGAGTGGGAATGGATCCAACACGCACTTATGTTCCAAACAGTTTTTTTTAAGTCTGTTCAACTGAGCCAGGTGTCTAACAAAGCAGAATGAGACGCTCGTCGCGATTGGTTGGACTATGACGGCTCATCGGGACACCACCTGAGTTTTGACAGGTGGAAATTGTTGCACATCTCCGTCATGGTACAGGATGTCCGGGAGAGGTAAGGGAGGAGAGATACCCGGCAACAGGCACAACGCACAGAGCCCTGAAACACCAGCCCATACTTAATCAAATCTGGTCCAGTTATTTTAATGGACAATACGAGTACCAATAATGTGTAAGCCACCTTTGCAATTGATCGAATCAACTGAGCCAAACAATTTAAAAATGATTCATTAATAAAGTTGGAATTTAGTGTACAGAGTGTACATACCTTTAATTAATAAATACCAATCAGCGAAGTCAAAATGACTCAAATATAGTTTGTATCATGCATACTAAAAATCGGAGAATAACATTTTTTGATGGTGGTAACCAAACAGATCAAATTAGAATATTTAAATAGAGATAGTATCAAAAGCAGTTTCCCAGCCAAAATCAAAACCGCATAATTCGCTTTGGCAATTTTGGCAGGTAACTCGACCTTTTCCATATCGAGATAAAACCGGGGGTCATCGGAAGTAAGGCAGCACCTGGTTCACAGCGCTGCTATCGTCAGTCCACTATTAGTCAGCCGGTACCACTCTTGAAGTTCCACCCAAAAACTCGCCTGAGAGTCTAACCGACCATTGGACTGCTAACACCCCAGCCGGTAATTTGCTTGCATACTGGAGAGTAAAGTTCCATTTTAAGTACAGCAGTACCCTCCTCTATTGTTCAATATGAGGAGACTAGTTGACATGCAGGTATCACAGGACTTCTATCTTTGTTCTTCCACAAGTCTGTGAGTCCCCGTGTCCGCACGTGCCACATGTTATCCCAGGCACCCACATGCTGTTCCGTTAAGGTACTAGCCAGAGCTCCGATGTTACTCCCTCGATGTCTCCAAAATGAACCACTATTATATTATTCCATCAGGAAAGCGGCTTCCCCCAGTGAAGTAATTCGGCAGCAAGTTTCGCTATCCACAGCTACAACATAGTCCTTGTAGGGCTGGTGGTTCATTCTTCTCCATCCCAAATGACAATATTCCTGGCCGTACGTGGTCGCAAGAGTTTACTGCTTTCCGATGTTCATTGGTCGAAGTCTCCAACCTGAATGGAATGAATGAATCGAATGGAATGATTGAAATTAAATGTTGACTCAATCAATCAATTAAAGGATTTAAGTCGCCTACGCAACAAGTGCTTTCGCGACTGGTTAATTCTCGAAGGTCGAGATTTTCAATTGATCGGGACTGAAGGAATGGAGCCACTACAGTCCCGCTTTTATGTGCGAATGTCGCACTTATTAATTCATGAACATGTCCGACCGAGGAAAGGAGGCAAGGAACCCGCGGAACGCGAAACGCCACAGGAAAGCTGTATGCCCAGAAACGGCAAAGCGCGTAATATCAAATCAAGTCCAGTTGTACTAGTGGACAGAAATCTATTCCAGTGGTGTGTAAGCCACTCGTGTAATTTTCCTAATCGTTTGAGTTCTGTAATATCATTACTATTTTTAATTAAATTTGGAATTTGGTGTACATGGTGTACTTTTGATTTTCCGAAATGTTGTCAATCAGATAGGGTTGTGGGGATAGAGCTTTTATCGACAGATGTCTTCAATAGCCAAAGGAATAACCTCTATAAATTGGCAATTTGAAAGTCGATGTCCGTTTTCTTCTTTACTCCTTCTTCATTCTGTGTTACCCTCTTTCTTTCTTCTTCTTGTAAGAATTTGGAAGGTATATTGTGCCCCTTTTTTGTTGTATAAATTAGTATGTTTGGTCTGAGTATCATTGTTGGATTTACATGTCGTGTTAATAATTGGGGATTGTGTTGTTGTTGCTTGTTTAGTTCCGCCTTGTGTGTGTGGGGCCTGATGACTGGGCTTAGGTCACCTTATAGTCCTAAGACGGTCAGGGTCTAAGAATTTTTTGTGTTTATTTATATCTTACCACTCTTGTTGTCGTGTGTACCTGGGCCTGATGACGGGGGTTTGCCACCTTTATAATATGTATACATAGTTATGGAAATATATGTGTTGTTTTTCTCATACCATGATGGTTAGTATTGTGTTAGCTGCATGCCTACATGCGAAGAAAAAAACAATAACAAACACCTCCAGAAAAAATCCAACACACAACAACAACAACCATGGGCTTGCGCTTCAGCCAGCAGTCTTACCTTATGCTTTAGCCCTTCTATTAATTGTTATTATAATTACTTGTGGGTGTATATGTAAGTTACCATGTTTATTTATGTGTTTGAGGTACTTTATTATGTTCATGTATGTGGTATCGATGTTTTTGTTGCGTACCTTGTCCAAAAAGTCAGGGTATGTTGTACGGAGATTAATTTTCTCTTTGGTAATCTTGGAAACTGACTTACTGATTATGGTATCTGGGACAGGTGTTGAATACGTGGTCCAGTGTTTCTACAGCAGGGCAATGTGGACAGTTATTAGTTTGGTTCTATTCCTTCCTGAGATGTTTCCCAATGGTTGTTTCGGAGTAAAGTTTTCCTGTTTTGATCCTATTGATAATTCGGATGTCCACGATTTCCAGGATTTTAGGTGTCTTGATTACCCTTGTGGGCTCTTTTTGCAGTTGGTATAAATGTCTGCCCTTGTTGGTGTTGTCCCAGAGCTGCTGCCACTTCTTGTTCATTTTGCTTCTTATCTGGCTCTCTTAGTCGATGAACATGTTATTTGGATTAATTCTTTTTTATGCGTCATTTCACCATTTTTTAAAGCATTCAATCATTGGAAGACAATCAGTTTTAGACCGGTGCCACAATACCAAAGACCGATTTGAATATGCATCCCAAAACTATGTCTATGTTGTTGATCTTCTTCTCTGTAGAAACTCAGGATACTCGAGTAATAGCTCCGTTGAAAATGAAGTTTCATGGTGTGAATTTTCCTTTGGATTAATTGATTGGATTTACGTCGCGTGCGCCCAGAAGGGCATGTGCGACGGAAAATAATTTCCTTTGGAGAACATAATTTCTTGTTCAAGACCTCCTTTGCTACCATTATGAACACTGTCAAAATAGAATTGATTGACATGAAGCTAATGAGGATGCACACTTTCTTGGTGAACGTGATATGATATGTGTTTCCTCCCTTATTGTAAGAAACCTTTGCGGAATACACTTTGAATAAATGGCTCTCAGTTATGAAATAGGTGTTTCCCACCACGTTTTACTTGACTACTTAAGAGTACACACATATCTAATGGAGTTCTTCGTGAAATCTATAGAGTTTTGAAAATGCTGTTGTTGATGTCTTTTGACTGCGGCTCTATTTGTTTAAATTCCAGTTAGAATTTACAAAAAAAGACTTGAGGGCAATGTACTTGGACTTGACAGCGTTTTGTGTTAGAAAATTCTATTTTTGGACGACTAGGGGTTGAATGGTATTCAATCAGGACACGTTAGTTTTGATGGACTGTTTATGTGACCTTGGACTGTTTTTGTGACCATGACCTTGACCTTAGACTTTTTTCCGACCATCACAAAGATTATTCTTTATATTTATGAGCGTTTAAAAATAAAACTAGATTCGTTCTTAATGCACTGTGCTAGTAGTTCCCATTCCATCCCACCAGACCCCCACCTCACCCCCGTGTCATATAATTAAGTGCTTATAAATAAAATATCTACACATAGAAAATTAGATGTCTCTTTGAGATAAAACGATGTAACAGAGTAAACCATGAAAGAAATAACTTCAAAGTAACTATTCATCATCGAGTTTATTGGAAACATTTGAACAATTGCACATAATGCATATGTGAGTGTGTTGTGGTCTCGACGCAATTATCTCCCTGGCTCCATCAAGTAAAGTCTTAAATAAATCACTAAATCGCTGTCATGTGTAGTAATTCCTCACTTCGCTTGTCTCTTATTAAATTTCAATCCAGTATAAACGAGATTATTATCTCATTGATTTATTACAATCTTTGAGGATTCCACCGCGTTTTTATGGAATCAACACCAAGTTGCCGAGACAATATCAGATCAGATTTGTGCTCGAAAGGTTATGTTTGAGTAAGGGAAGGAAACATTTATACTTTCTAACACCGTATCGTCTATTCTGTTAATCAATCGATCCAGGTGATAAAACGAATTTTGCAAACAAAATCCCTACTTTTTTTAGCATTTATTGAAGACCATCCGTATTTGTAAAAAAACCATCGATAGGAAATCCGTATAAATAGCATACAAATCAAAGTACCCACAATTTTCAGGCTAGTCTTGCTGAAATTTCAGCTTGCAATATTTTAGCTTGTCAGAGATACTTTGGAGAAGAAACATTTCCCCGTTAGCTGCAATATTTCATTACAATGCCATATATCGGTCAGTATCAGAGGTTCAATGCAATACAATATTGCATAACAATGCCATGTATCGGTCAATATCAGAGGATTCAGTGCAATACAATATTGCATTACAATGCCATATATCGATCAGTATCAGAGGATTCAATGCAATACAATACTGCATTACAATGCCATATATCGGTCAATATCAGATGATTCAATGCAATACAATATTTCATTACAATGCCATCTATCGGTCAATATCAGAGGATTCAATCCAATATCATCTATCGGTCAGTATCAGGTGATTCAATGCAATACATTTACTTATGATGCGCTCGATACTTTGCTTTGGACTTTACTTAACTTTAGTACATTGTAGACAGGAGGGCAAGGGGACACAATTAAAATTTAATTTAAAGGCTCTTACAACCCCAATCTCTAATGCGATCACTTTGTAGAGTTATTCAGGGGTAATATGTAATTTGTTGGTGCATTCTTCAGTTAAGATATACTTTGTTATTCAGAAATAAATTGGTTAGATTTTGGTTTTGAATAAGTGACAAAGAATCAATGGCATATTGAAAATGATTAATTTCTTACTCAGTGCGCATGCATATTACTAATGAAATTCACTATTCATTGGGTAGAGCTGCTTTGCGACAGAGCTTTCTACGCGATGGCTGAGAAATGATGACATGACAATGTCCGCTGATGTTATTAGTAGGTCACAATGAAATTGTTATAGGAATTTGACGAAGAGCTGCCCTGTCAGATTTGCGGCATGTGCAGAGTTAGAGTTCTTGGAGCAGAACAACAAAATATTGTCCTTCTGTCTTCTTATGTCATAGTTACAGTGCCGGATTTAGGCATAAGCTAAACAAGCTACAGCTTATAGCCTCACAGTCTTAACTCACAGTCTGAAGGGGCCTCTCAATTCTATTTTATACCAAATAGGGCCTCTAAAGCTTCCCATAGCTTAGGGCCTCACTATGTTTAAATCCGGTACTGCAGTTATCATACCTTTGGCGAGTCCAATATTATTAGCTTGCCCGCATCAGTTAGTCGTCTATATTTAGAGGATGTGGGATATGAGAGGAAAAGGTCGTTAACTGAATAATAATTAATCTAAGAGATACTCCAAAAACTACAACCATGACACCAGTTCCTACCTGTAGGATTTTAGCACAGAACAAGAGAATGTAAATGGATAGACTGTTTCTGTTTCAACTTGATACGTGAATTGAATATAATATAGACATTCTTAAGATCTAGAATATTCCAGATGACATAAAACATAAAACAAAGCAGTTGGATTTTCCCATCACGTGTATAAAGGAATTTCAATAAAACATAGAGTCTTGATCTCATAAACAATGAAACGCTCAAAATTGTTAAAGCATTTCTTACTCTCCAGTTATTGAAAAAATTCTTAGAACAAAGAACTCTTGCTAACTCTTTGCTCCATTTTTTAGTAAAATGATCCAAGTAACTCCGATATCAACAGTGATTTAGCAACTGCCTTGGGAAACTCAATGCATCTCATTTACAGTCTATACTATACAATTACTAGAAAGGCATACCTTGTTTATTTCTTTTTGTTTTAGTGAATATCAAACTGGAATCAGACCAGACCACCGTACTACTGACAACTTATTTGTAATAATGATCATGACAGATCATTACTTACATATGATAAAGAAGACAGCTTACTGTTGTTTGGAGGCTTTTTTGAAGCATTGGGTGCAGTATGGAGGTAGGGCCAATAAAATAGCAAATGCCGGTACAGGTGGTAGTCTCTTCCAAATCATTAAATGTATGCAATCAAATACAAAATACGTAAAACCACACATTTGGGCGTGTTAATGGTGCCTCATGAGGTGTAAATATGGTCAAGAACATAGCCCTCTACTATTTAATATGCTTTTAATGATATTCAAAAAATTGTAAAGGAGGAAGATTGTAAGTATCAACCAATTTACTACCTTAAAATCAATATTAACATATACGTCAGTGCCTTGTTATGTAACATGAGATATGAAGTGTCTCCTGTACTGTTTAGATCCTTTACAAAATATTGTAGATGATTGAAACTCAGAATTAACATAAACAATTAAATGATAATTTTCAATAAAGAAAAGTCTATACGTGTTCTTTGATAATGCATTCTAATACCTGAAGATGAGCCTAACTCGCACACATAATTTAAAAGATGCTGCAGATCGATCATCATTAAAAACAAATGCAGCATTTTTGGTTTAAGCAATGAACTGAAATATTTTGAAGACTTGTCAGCAAGAACTTACGCAAAACTTACAGACAACCTAATTAATCCAATTTGATATATAGCAGTAAAATAGGGCTCTCTGACTTTATGATAGATCTCTTAAATTATTGACACGTTTCTCTTTGACTAATCTAGAAGAAAATGATACTCAGGCTTGGGGTATAGAATAAATGAAGCGGATTATATAAGGTTTGCACATAGTTCTTTTTCGGTTATTACTTCGTTGAATTTAGAAAACAAACAGTCAATCCCTATAATTAAATTCAACAGAATGCATATTTAAATAAACTCATAGTTTAAAAATTATTTTATTTAATCATATTTTGAATTTCATTATTTAAAAACGTATTATTTTGTATTACTACAGATTAAACGTTGAACACTCTTCTTCATCACCGTTAAACAGAATATAATACCGTATGATAATGTGTAATTGCATCCTGCCATTTTGTTGTGTGCTTCAAATTGTATACTACCATTTCTGCACAAGAAATTATGCCCTTCCTTCAAATTGCATGTCTCGATGCACTCTCCCCTATGTCGCGATAGGCTACCAATGGATACATTCCTTTTGTCCCGGTGTACTTAACGTGATTATGTTCCAACTGAGACGGTCTTAGAGTTTTTAAAGAGATTATTTATTAAAAGAGAACATTGCATTTTAACTACTTTGTCATTTGTTTCTTTATCTTTGTTTTGTGTGTCTTTTGGGGGATACCTTAACCACTTTGCAATTATTCAGCCAAGAGTGTGCTGATGTGACGTTAAATCCATAAACATGCGTACATACATACATGCATGCTTGCATACGTACATACAAGTAGACACCTGGTAACTACTGGCGACGCCAATACTGTGAATGGGGGAAAGTTTTGTCTATAAATACATGCAGCAGATCTTCATATTTTTCTGAACTTTCACAAATTACATATAAGAATCAATTCTTTGGGTTACTAAGCTCGAAATTCCTGACAAACATTTCTTCGGGGATTTAACATTAAATAAAGTTCCATTTTTTACGTTGGATGATGTCGTTTTAAATGTTGGACCCGTGTTTTGGACATTTCACGTTAGCATTAAGGTTATGATTTTACAAAATTGTATAGAATTTCAGATCGTTCAGATATATAGGTTTCGATACTATAAATAAGACGTACTACACAGCAGGTCCACATATATGTTTGGAAACCATTTCTTAGTACATGCATGGCAGAAAATGGAAGTTGGCTGGATTTTATTTCCCTTTGCCAAATATCAATGGGATATGCAGTTACCAGGTTCAGCTGGTTTAGTTTACAAAGCTAGTCTTGCCGGTTTATGTAGTTCAGGATGCTAAAAGACATAATTACTATATAATGACTTCCTCAGAAAACACAGTTTTTAAGTTTCTTGGTATGCTTGTTATTATAACAATTATATTGTATCGAAACATTCCAGATCCGTAATTAATGGGTTTTCAAATTTAAAGTTCCGCAATGCTTTAATTGTGAACAGAATACAAAATGAAGACGTACTTTGATTGCTACGATTTCAAGGCGGTCCAAATATATGAATATTGTTGTAATTTCTATGGTAAATAATGGAACCTTAATCCAGTAAGCGTCTATATATGGTGCTGTGAGTATGTGTGCAAAAGAAATTTAGCAAGTTGCGTGGAGAAGGGAGATCTGTATCATGTTCGTGATTCGAGACGTTTAGCTCTTTTCCGACTCCCAAATCTGTTCCGATTTCACGACAAATTTCGAACAAGCTGCTTTCCAGATGGACCTCTCGCTTCTTCAGTCGAAAGGTCACTGCCACTGCATGTTGATATCTGCAACGAATGCTTCTGTTGTTACTTTATTTTTAATGGGATTAGCGATAAGTAACTGAAAATAACATAAAAGCCTAAGACTAGCACAGCTCTCCTTGACTTACATTGCGCATAACAGTTTGGAGATGGCATGCAATCAAAGGGGTGTACATAGGCTGTTTAAGAGAAACAAAATATACTTTGGATGTATGACGGCGCAGTAATTTACGGAATAATCATTTATTTTGTTCGCCAAAACTTTCTCCACCAAAAGGAAATCCAATATATTCGGACTACCTCGGTCATTTCTACAATACAATTGACTTTAGGAGTGTCTGAGAGGTTACAAATAATAATAAAATAGAATATTTGTAACTTCTCTTCAGTTATCGACATACGTTGGAGGAGTTCTGACCTGTATCACGGTGTTGTACCAACAGTCTTTTGATGAAACACATTAATATAACTCCAGGATTGAATTCACTATAACTTTTAAGACAAATCATTGATTACTTTGATCATGCAATAAAGAGTAAGGTTTGAGACTGATATTTTATGTTTTTGGTCTGCTTCAGAAACGAGAATTATGTCAAAGTGATGCCAAAACTGACTAAACTGGCGGAAAGAAAACCTTCAACAACTGCACGTTATTCGCTTGACAACCAGCGTTGTCATGAAGAGATTAGTACAACCAGAATGTGCTAGGTGCAGTGATACAATCCGTACACCACAATAATAATAATAATAATAATAACCATTACGACATAACTGTAACAATCATCATCATCATTTATTATATGTAACTGATGAAAAATTCAAATCAAAACTTGAAATTATTGCATTAATCATGTTAAACAAATTAAATTAAATTTGATACATATGCTTGATACAGAGTATTTGAGGCAGTTAATACATGAGTTGTACATAAAATATAATGTATCTAAACATAAGTATTACACCTAAATGACAAAAACTGTTTTCGTATTTCTTGGTTGCTAAGGGATTAAATAATTCTTATTATAAATTCCAAAGTTCACATATTTATTGCAAGAATAAAAGCATCACTGGTGGATGTGTGTTCTTGAGCTATGTCTATGACCTTATTGCTTAAGGGTTATTGGTAATACTAATTGGTTCAATGGGTGGGCGGGTGTAGTATAGCCAGACATCACGTATAGTACGTACTGAGTTTAAAGTTGTATATTATTCACTTAAAGAAAACTAATTTTCATTTAAGTGTTCAGGTACAATATGTTTTGCGGAAAATGTATTGATCTGAGCTAAATTTGGCTATATTATATTTTATTGTATGCTCATTTTTGCGTCCGTTTACTTTACATTGTCAGAATTGTGCAGTATTTTGCGATACTGAACACTTTGATATTGCACGTACGTGAAAATACCGTTCTGATCATTGGAACAGTTATTTAGAAGAAATGTTCGTAACTTTTCTTAAATGGAATGGTTCAGACCATGACCAGCGCTCTCTGTGGTATACAACAATAGCATAGAAAAGCATACTGAGTCAAAGGCTGACGCATATTTATCAGACACGTACGATTCTATAAATCAAGGTACTAAATTCGAGGAAAAATGCAACTGAAGGTTTTAGTATAAAAGTAAGGGTCTCAGAGCCAATAAGCCAAGACGACGCAAAAAATTTATTGTCGCTGGCTACATAGACTGCCACATAGCAGCCGCTTTGCAATATTCCAAGCTAACTTTTTTGATACTGTGTTTCGAATTTAGGCTAGCGATAGACGCCATATAGGTCATAGCTGGAGTCCCAACAAACAGTACGCAAGTGACAAATTAAAAACATGTCTTCTTTAGTTGGTAATACAAATGGCAAAAAAAACAAAACATTTTGCGTAATGAATTTCCTCAAAATATACTTTTTTAGTTCTGCAAATCCGCATTACATGAGCTATGGAATGGTTTCTGATACTTGATTATGTACCGCGAAATTGTATCGTATTTTCAACTACATTTCTAACTACAACAACATTCTCCTTATTGCACTTAAACTAAATAGAACATGTTACTCCACAGCGACTTTTGATAATTTCAATTGAAAGAGTTCATATTTTCCCTACATAATTCAACGACATTCAGCGACAGAACAGAAACACACATGCAGC
The DNA here is from genome assembly GCA_028554795.2 of Sinohyriopsis cumingii. Classification (NCBI taxonomy): domain Eukaryota; kingdom Metazoa; phylum Mollusca; class Bivalvia; order Unionida; family Unionidae; genus Sinohyriopsis; species Sinohyriopsis cumingii. The sequence continues at coordinate 66,823,433 of CM068825.1, read as the reverse complement.
TGAATCAAGACTCTATCCTCTCATTTGAAATCACGTGCACTTCATGTGAAATCGATACAGCTAAACCCAGCCCATAATCAGCGGTATTGAGAGGAATCGACGAAAGGAACCAAAATCCATTCGTTCTAGACCAACTGGAAAAGTTGTTGCAATGCCCTTTCCTTCACAATATGACTCTGTTTTTGTGTATTAATAAGTCAACGGTTGTGTATTTATTTTGAAATACAGAATAAATTCAATTACATTGTTTCTTGTAGTTTATTTTTAATAATTATGCCTTAGGTAGAATAGCAGAATGAGTATAAAATAAAAAGGTTCCTGAGTTTGTATGGCAAAATAGGAACTCGTTTTCTCAGAATAATACTCCATTCCCAAAGGTCGTGCAGTATTGGTCCGAAAAACACGTTCATATTTTCCCATACAACTGCAGTAACCTACTTTACGCGCAATAGAGCATGACATTGACACAGTATTGAGATATTCCATTGTAATTATCGTGTTGTATGAGGACTAATGAAGATGCAAGGAGAGTCACATTTTCATATACATTGGGCCTTGTGTACAAAGCACGTGGCAAACATCACTATGCTAAGCAATGGGGGCCGCCATATTGGTCTTCTTCAAGTCAACCCTGTCCATTGACTGAGTCATATTACACGCGCACCTGTAACCTGATGACTCTTAAACTTTCCATATTGAGAGTACAGTTATGATCGGTACTGATGATAGGATAGATTACAGCAAAACGTTCCTGAAATACATACTATAAAATTAATTATTTTCTTGTTTACACATTTATTTTGTTTTATCAAAGTCAAGGCCTAAATAAACTTCACTTGTATGCATAAATGGGATATATATTGGATTTGATTTCAATTATGAACACTATTAACGTCGTGGTATGCGTTTTCGCTAGTGTGAGAATGTGCTTTCCGCAAAACAAGAGCATGAATCAAATTAGGAAGCAGACAAATCTTAACCAAGTTACAAACTCATCAGGTATAATATATCATCAATTGCATGTTTTACAAGATGGCGTACCGCTCCGGTGGCCTAGTGGTTAGAGCGTCCACCTCAGATGCGGGAGGTCGTGGGTTCTATCCCCAGCCGAGTCATACCAAAGACTTACAAAAATGGTACTAACAGCTGCCTAGCTTGGCACTCAGCATTAAGAGGTTAGTGTTAGGACTGGTCGGGCTGGTGTCAGGATAACGTGACTGGGTGGGACATAGTGCTACATGTCTGCGGCATGATGCCCCATCCACTATAAACTGTCACACTGCAGACATCGTAGCGATATGACTGAAAAATTGTTAAAGCTACGTTAAAAATCCAAATCACACACTCACACACACACACATACACAAGATGGTATTTCTTTAAGGTCTAGTGGCTGTCATGATCGTCACTAATCTCAAAGGTTAAACGAAGTATAACGCAACATGTTTCATCACGGTGAATATGACATGTACATATCCATGTACACTGGATTGTACATTGCGTCGAATATGTCACGTATTCAGCCATTCAGTTCAGAATATTGGTAGATTATATATCTAAGCCATACTATCGCTCTTCTCTATCTCTGAGATATGACTGGATTATTGAAGTGTAAGATCTGCATTTCAAAATTTCAGTGGAAGCTCTATTTATGAAAACTTTTCAGGAATGAACAAAGATTTAAAATATAGGTACTTTCCTCACAATGAACTCATAACTTCACTGTGCCATTTTTGCATGATACAATTTTAATTATTCTTTGACGTATTTTAATGAACACATTAATATATAAATTGAGATAATTAAATGATACAATAGTGGGACTGAAAAATTACCAAACCTGATTCATTTAAGCAAACGATTGTGTACTGCATCGCGTTCGGCGTGGTAAAGATGTGAACTGCTTTTCCATCGGGAGCTCTTTCAGTTAAAGGTTAAAGCAAGGTACTTGAGCGGAGCAAAGAGAACACCAACTATTATTTTACAAGTAAAAGTTATATAATTTTTCTAAAGGGATATGAGTGATTTCTGGAAAGGTATAGTTTAGAAATTCAGCAGAGGTGAAACATGTTTCATAGTGTGGACTACATCAGTTTGAAACAGTGATGTAATACACAAGTACTAGGTATAATATGCATACTAGGACACAGCATACAGAAACAAGATTTAAAATACAAGTTAAAATGATACAATGCCTTCGTTTTGCGGTTCACATAATTGTACAGTGATGTAATAAACACAATATAATCATAACATGACTTTCACTTATGTGACACATCACAGTAAACGTAAAAGTGATATACAACAGAAAATAATGAAGGAGCTGTGTACACAAATAGCGACATAAGACACATGCAAAATGTTAAATACATTGTTAAATGTATTTTGTTAAATACATTAAAAAATAACCCAGAAGCGTATACTCAGTGCAACTGTATTGATACCTGATACACAAACACCACTAATTCAAATAAAAAGTAGTGTTCATCCAAAATAAATTAAGATGCATGAAAAGGCAGAATTTTAAGCAGAACCATAACAAAAATGGCTGACATACACAATTAACAGAAATGTCAATAAACACTGATTTTACGGTGGCAACAGTCACAGTCTGTATGAATTTTTCATTGATATATTTACACAAAAGGATCTCTCTACCGAGCGAATCAAAGTCTTGCGTGACTTTGGCTGGACATCTCTTGTTTCCCCTGTTTCCAAGGCCATCAAGACAACAGTCGTTGTCAGTTGGAGGTTCCCATAACGTACAGACTACAAACAATTTGCATCTAATCAATCAATAACAACAAATACGCAACTTATAACTTCACAACTGCGTGGTGTTTTCTTGTTTCTCATGGCATCTCCACTAAGCGAAAGACCGAGCATTAATACTTCCGGTTCCATCTCAGAGTAAGTCATAAACAAAGCCTCGAACTGCATTACACAAACACTCTACATGAACTCTTCTAGCACCTGCTTTTACAACCACAATGAAAAGCATTCCAAAATAAAGGACTGTACTGTGTCAATTGCCAAGGAACCAAATTTCATGCTTTTGATCCTCATTGTTTGCTTCCATTGGAATTATTCTACTGAATACGTTGAGTATTATTATCATTTACATTTGGTAAAATGTTGGCTGGTTTCATAACGAGTGGCAGTGGAAGGAAATTTACGTGGTTTAATGGAAAGATGAAAACATGTCCTATATAAATAAAAAAAAGATTTGACATTTTTTATACAAACTTAGACCAAATCAGTATATACATTACTAAGACACTCACAGAATGCTCTTTTTATGCCTATTCTATTGATGTATTTTGAAAAACTTTTATTGAGATGAAAATAAGTTTTTGAATTGTCATATTTAAACTTCACAAAAATTATATGCGTTGTGTTCCATTATGGCAGCCAATGATGTCAACCATAGTGGTCTGTGAGTAAATTAGTTAGGAATGTGTAGAGCTTCGGTAACCTCATCTAGTACATTGCTACCATGTTATATGGAATTCAACCACTAAGTAATAAAAAAGAAAAAAAAACAAAAAAAAAAAACAAAAAACAAACAACATTACAAACCTTTTACGGGATAGCAAAGCAATGTTCTTCCTTACAGGTGCATCATCCAATTCTCACTCTTGATTGAGTTTTTATTTTGATGCACACCATAAAGACGTGATCGCATGATATAATTAACAATTCAGTGTATATAATATAACAGATACATCACATTAAATTATGATTTTATTACATAATATAGTCAGGAACGTACATGAAATATTATCCAATATACAATGTATCACTAAAAATATACATCTTATTAGAAATGTTCATCATATAATAAATAATGCACAACATATAACAGAAACAGCACATGTTATAATAAGAAATGAACATCATATAGTCATAACTGTATATCATATTGTTCAAATGCACATCCTACAATGAAACATGCACATCATATAATGAAAAATTCACATAATGTAATAAAACATACACATCTTAAGAAATGCACACTATATTGAAAAACAAACACAGCATATAATATGAAAAGCATGCACAACATATAATAAGAAGTGCACGTTATGTAGTCTGAACATCATTATGGACCACTTAGGATTTTACATTTGCATGACCTCACATATCATCCATTATATATGTACTTTTCATTGAATAAAATAAATGAGTCGAATATTATTTTGGAAGAGCGAACGTGTACTGACATTTAATATGTAATTACCTGATTATGAGGGGAGGGGCACCTCATTTGGAAAATTGTACAGGGGATTCAATGCAAGAGCAATGAAGAGAGTCACATGACCCAAGTCAGTGAAGGTGTGTGTGTGGGGGGGGGGGGGGAGGGGGGCGGAATTCACATATGATTGGTTGCGGTATCTGATGGAACAACAGTATACAGCCATGCAATTTTAAATGGCTACAGGAGATAAGAGTTGTGGTCTTCCGTGTGGATTTGCGACTTTTTAAACATAGGATTTGATCTGTATAAATTCTGTACATATCACTAAAAGTACACTTCATCCGACCGTACCTCTAGTGCCGCAAGAAATACCGGTAGGGATCTGAAATGTACACTGATGTGCTGTAGACACTTTTGTCTGCACCAGTTTTGTGATTTAAATTAAAAAGCGAGATCAGCTCTAAAAGGCGTGGATCAGTATCAGCATAGATTCCGGGGGCTGTTTTATCGGACTTTGCCTTTCTGCGCATTGACGCCATTTATCACTTTGGTTTTCGAAAATAAGATCATACATTGAATATGATAGTTGCACAAATTGAATATACTTACAAGGTCGAGAGAAAAGGAGACAGGCGAAGAAAAACCCTCCAATGGATTTCTCTCCATCCAGCACTTTGACCGATGGCCAAATACTCGACAAAACATAACACTGATAAAACGCTGAAACACTAGATCAATAAAGGTTGTTATTAAAAGATACAATTTTGGTGTTTTTTTTACACTAATTTAAACATGAATTCTTCGTGCAAACTTGCACAGAATACGATTTGCTCCAATCAAAAAAATTTCTTTTTTAGGTTATTCGTTCCTAAGAATCCGAGACTGGTAAACTATCAGAAGACAAATTCATGCACAAGCGATCTGCAATTTGGTCAGATGAGGTACGAAATAATGTCGGACCACATGCGCCAAAGGAAGTCTTAAGTCTTTTATCGAGATTTTTAATTGGTTAGTTAAAGTATGTTAAATACTTTTCTTGCTTTCATTGTTTTTAGTAATTCCGTCATTTCGTCCCTCATGTCAGTCCGCGGCATAATGTATCCCTGTGGATTATGTTTTACATTCCCATGTATATAATGCCCAGGACACTCCCCAAATATATTCACCAAGAACAACAGATGAATTTAATGACAACCACGTCACACGTTTCTTTTACTTTGTGTCACCTTTTAGAGTGGGTGATGATAAGGTTGTCCTCAGATGAACAGGCGTATAACATGAAAGAGTTTGGAAAGACCTATACAGAAATTATCATTGATCTAGACAAATAATGATTGCGTAAATTCAAACCTTGAAAACGTTTCTCAAAATAGGCACGGAACAAATACAAATAAAAGCTTAGTTGTTACTTGTAAGGCTCTGTTTGGCATATATATATATAAATATAAATATATATATATATATATATATATATATATATATATATATATATATATATATATATATATTCTCCATCAAACGCACAACATTTGCAGTAAAATCACAAACCATTTGTTGACCATTCCGTCATCGATTGTGCGATAAAGTTTGTACATTTTCAGTCAATCCAGTTTTTACAATTATGACACCGAACTGCATTGTTAATGAAATGTTTAGTGCAGACAGAGCAAGGAAAATCACTCAGTTATAGCAGAAGAGAGACTGAACTGAACATTTGAGGAAAAAACTAGCGTGTAAGTGTCTCCGAGTGATTACTGAGCAAAGAAGTACTCATTTTAATATATCGTTTCCGTGGGCTCTCTTATCACCACTATTGAACACAAAGGTGTAATAATCTCAGGATGACGACCGCATTAAAATCACAAAAAATGAGTAGGTATTAAACATTAGGGTGTTCAGGACTAGTGATTTTTAACACGCTAACATTTATTATTAACACTGAAATAATATGAAAAAGATTGCAAAAGCCTACACAGAATTGCTTAGAAATTTTCAAATACTTCTGTTAAAAATATAAATATAGGAAGTTTAAAATGAAGTTTGTTTTCTGACTGTCATCCTTCTGAAAAATGTTTATTTAATAAGTGTTCTTTAATAGACGTGAAGACAAATAAATTCTATGTTACTTCTATGTTTCATAACTTTATTTATGGCAGTAGATATCAATATGAAATATGGTTTTCCCATATAATTTTCTGGCAGAATTAGTTTTTCCTCGTGATGATTTGCCCACGCATCATCTGCACTAAATATTAGACTTTTGCATTCAAATCCTCTATATGTACCTACCGCAATCATTGTAGTCGCAACTACTATTTTGAACCGACCCCTCGAAAGGTCACTGTGCATGAAGAAACAGCCGCTGCTTGGATGAATATATTCGTGTCTCAGCTGAATATATTCGTGTCTCAGCTGAATATATTCGTGTCTCAGCTGAATATATTCGAGTCTCAACTGAATGTCTGAATCCTTTATTTCCTCAAGTGCGGAAAAATTACACTACTATTTCTCTTTTAATGTAATTTAAGTTAAATATCAATGTCATACTTTACTGCGAATATCTGAATTACAAACAAAACCTCAATTTTGCTTACAATGTGTAGCATTTAACTCGTTTGTACGCTTACTCTTGAATCTTCGTTATGTGTTGATATTACACAATTATTCCGTTATTTAATTTTATTCTGTTACATACCTTTATGCCAATTAATCTAATAACCCCGTGAACAAGCATCTTGACAGGAAAAAAATGTCTTCGCAAAGGTGGATAAAAATTTGCAGCATAAGCAAAGCAAACGTTACATTTAATTTGAGGAATGGCTATAGAAATCAATCTTTCTGAACGTCATATTTGTGCGCAAGGCTCTTCTCGAATTCAATAATAGATGTGTATGCGTGCCAAATGTAAATCTGGTGCCCAGTTAAGTTCTAAAGAAAAAGTGCCCCATAGGCAGGATGGATAAATACACAAAGTCATGTTTTAATTGGCGGAAAAGAGGAATCTGTGCTTGAACTCGATATTATTGGGTATTGAAGTTATGCAAAGCAACTGCAGAGACTTTTTATTCTTTGTTATACAGCCATAAATGCAAGCTGTTGCTATGCAACAACTTGTTAACTGCAAAGACTGAATGACTTATTGGATACGAGATAAATTACACAAAATTCGTATTGACCGATAGACTGACATGAATCAGCTATTCGCGTATTAAATATAAACCAGTACAACATCATAATTGTAAATTTATGCATAAAAATTCCAATGTTGCAAATATAACAATACAAACACATGCTTCTTATCCATTGGCAATCAGTTGAAGAAGATACACTAAATCTTCATTTTCGTGACTACACACCATTCGGCTGAAGGACTCACAGTACTTCAATTCCCACAGTGTTTTTGGCATCCGTTAGTCTCGAGAGACAATGGAAGTGCGCCCATGAGAGATGTCCTGGTTGGTGGTTGTGCAGCGCCTGCTATGGCTATGTAGTCCAACATGGGAGTGGCAGTCCTTGCTGTACTTGAAGGTTGCGTCTGGTGTTGGTTGGAACTGCTTCTTCTTCCTCTGCGATCGTTTTGCATCAGCTAGCAAGCGTAGCTTGTCCTCGCCGGCTTCTGACCAGTGATCAGAGCATGTCGCCAGCTTGATCTGTCTAGAGAGAGCTCTTCCCAGGTGTTGACATCGATGTCAAGGGCTTTCGTGTCGCGCTTGCAAACATCCTTGAAACGGAGATGTGGCCATCCGATCTAGCTTTTGCCAGAGGCGAGTTTCGAATAAAGAATGTCTTTGGGGATGCGTCCGTCATCCATCCAATGTACATTGCCCAGCCATCTGATGCGACGTTGGCGGAGGAGTATGACCATGATGGGAATCTTGGCACCTTCGAGCACCTTGTTGTTTGTTACTCGATCGCTCCAGGTGATCCCGAGTATGCGTCAGAGGCATCGCTTGTGAAACGCGATTAGTCTTTTCTCTTGTGAGGCACAAAGAGTCCAAGTTTCACTGGCGTACAGAAGAGTACTTAGCACGCAGGCACGGTACACGGTGATCTTAGTGTTCAGGGTCAACATGATGTTGTTCCACACTTTCTGCGACAACCTGGAGAGAGTTGTTGATGCCTTTCCGATCTGCTTGTTGAGCTCAGCATCGAGCGAGAGGTTGTTGGTGATGGTAGAGCCGAGGAACATGAACTGACTGACCACCTCAAGTTCGTAGTTGTTGATGATGATGCATGGGGAGTCCGCGTCCTGAACCATCACGTTTGTTTTCTTTAGGTTTATGGTCAACCCAAACTCATCGCATGCTTTAGCAAAGCGGTCCATCAGGCCCTGTAGCTCAGCTTATGTGTGGGGGCTAGAGCGCATCGTCTGCGAAGAGTATGTCCCTGATGGTGACTTCACGCACTTTGCTCTTTGCCTTCAGTCGTACCAGATTGAACAGTCTGCCGTCTGATCGCGTGTGCAGGTATATCCCTTCTGTGGACGTCGCAAAGGCGTGCTTGAGCAGGACTGCGAAGAAGATGCCGAAGAGCGTGGGGACAAGGACGCAGCCCTGTTTCACTCCGCTGCGGATGTCAAAGGGGTCGGATACTGAGCTATCGTACTGCACCGTGCCTTTCATGTCATCGTGGAAGGACTGGATCATGCTTAGCAGCTTTGGAGGATCATGCTTAGCAGCTTTGGAGGGCATCCAGTGTTCTCCAGGATTGTGAAGAGTCGGTCTCTGTTGACCAGATCAAACGCCTTGGTGAGGTCTATAAAGGCCAGGAAGAGGGGTTTGTGTTGTTCTCTGCATTTTTCCTGCAGTTGCCTGACGGAGAAGATCATGCCGATTGTGGACCTCTCTGCGCGGAACCCGCACTGCGACTCTGGATACACGCTGTTCAGGATGACGGGTGCGAAAACTTTACCCACGATGCTGAGAAGGGATATGCCCCTGTAGTTGTTGCAGTCGCTTCTGTCGCCCTTGTTCTTGTACAGGGTTACGATGTAGGCGTCTCTCATGTGCTGAGGCACTGCACCCTCATCCCAGCACTGGCAGAGGAGATCGTGCAGGTGTGTGAGCAGCCGCACTTGATGACTTCTGCTGGGATGCCATCCTTCCCTGGGTCTTTACCTAAAGACAGTTTCTCTAAGGCCTTCTTTAGTTCGGCTACAGTAGGTTTCTCGTTCAGTTCTGCCATGACAGGAAGGTTTTCAATGGCGTTGAGGGCATCATTGGTCACGTGTTTCTCTCTAGAGTACAGTTCAGAATAGTATTCCACCAAACGCTCCATCTGCTTACCCTTGTTGTGAATTGTATCGCCTGTGGCAGACTTCAGTGGTGCTGTCACTTTCTTCGTGGGACCAATTGCTTTCTTTATGCCATCGTACATGTCTCTGATGTATGAGATATATGCTGATGACTGGATGCTCTGACAGAGCTGAAGCCAGTATTCACTGGCATCACTGCCGTGCTAATCTCGGCACGATGCTTCTGGCAGACCTGTATGCCTGTAGTGTCTTCTGGCAGGGGGATGGCTTGTATTGCAGGTGAGCACTGCGACGCTCTTCTATGGCTGGCATGAGTGTGGCGGAGTTAGCCTCAAACCAGTCATTGTTCTTTGATTGCTTCTTACCAAAGATCCGTGTGGCTGTGCTGTACACAGTCTCACTGATGTGATCCCATCTTTCTTTGGCACTGCCGTTGGGGGGGGGGTCTGAATCAAACGTCTTGGAAAGAACATAGGTGAATTCCTCAGCCTTGTCTGGACATGACGTTTTGCTCACATCTATGCGTGGTTTGCCCTCTTGCCTAGAGCGGTGGATCTTCTTCGGCTGAAGCTACATTTTGCAGCACACCAGCGAGTGGTCGGTGTCGCAGTCAGCACTGTGGAAGATACGGGTAAGAAGTACAACCTTCATGGCTGACCGTCTTGTAATGATCGAGTGCAGCTGGTACCAGTGTTTAGACCGGAGAGGCCTCCAAGACACTTTATGCTGTGGCTTTGTCTGAAAGAATGAATTGGTGATGCTGAGGTCGTGGTACGAGCACATCTCTAGAAGGCGTAGCCCATTCTCATTCATCTTTCCAACGCCAAACTTTCCAAGACAGGAGGGCCAAGAGTCATGCTCGGTACCCATCCTAGCATTGAAGTCGCCCAGCAAGATCAAGTTCTCTTCCTTGGGAATTTTGTCGATGAGCGAGTTTAACTCATCGTAAAACTCATCCTTGGTGTCCGTGGAGGCGCTTAATGTGGGAGCGTAAACGCTGATCAGGTTGACAGGCCCGTTTGTGGTGTGGAGGCGGAGGGATAGCAGTCTTCCACTTTCTTGTTGGCAGGGTTCTATCTTCCTTAGCAGAGTGTTCCTGACAGCGAATCCAACACCAAGCTCTCTGGCTTCGTCGACGCTCTTTCCTTGCCAGAAGAATGTGATAACCGGTAAACTGCTGCTTCCCGTGTTGTGTCGACGCTGTGGAGCGAAGCTGGAGTGTCCTCTCCAGGGCGCAAGCCTGGGCAGGGTCATATGGAGAATCAACTGTTTCCCATGCAGCTGACCCCCTCCCTCTCCACGCAGCTGATGGATCCAAGGAAAAGGACAAGCCGATACGTCATGGTACCAGCTGCGTCGCAGGAGTTGCCGAGATGACACTGAAAACAATGCCAAGTCGCCTCAGGGACTCCGTCTCCGGATTTTCTGTTGGGGTTTACTCTCTTAGCCTTTCCCATGAGAGGGTATAGTAGAAAGGCAGCGAAGGTTTGAAATCAGAGTTTACCTTCTCCTAGATGGGCGACCACCCAAGGTTAACAAGCCCCATCTGCCCGAATCATCTGTCATCCCTTCTACAGTCAGTTTAAACAGGTTTCGCCACTGGTGAAGGCCTGGAGCTGGATTTGTTTGTCAGAGGCTGTATCAGACGCAAGCCATTGGGAGATTTCCAAGGGAAGTGGGTTCTTATCTCCCACATCCATCCCCAGCGATGACAACCCTTGGAACCCAATTCCCAAAGTAAACCTATGTAAATACACCGATATTAAAAATTTAATAAATCAACATTTCTTAAAGCTTGTAATCAAACCTATGTTCATCAGTATAGACAAATCCTTGATGACAAGATCCGTGAAGAGAATATGATACGCGCCATTTTCTGGATCTACATGTGTTTAAAACATGTGCTTTCAATTCCGCAACAAAGAGTAAGGATCTAATTTCAGTAATGAGTTTTACAAACCCAAGTCTGTAAAAGGACTGAAATTCCATCAATAAAATAATACCTGTTTTGTTTCCAGTCACAACAAGGATAAGCTCTCAAAATATTCCTTTTACTAAAATCTTACTTTTGTTATCAGCCAGTCAAACACATTTATACTTTATCTTATCTTCACTCATTTCTTGACTTTTACTATTCTTCCATATCATTAGTACCGTGAGTCCTGAAGTTTAACCAGAGAGTGAACGCCTGGTTTCTCCAATCAGAAAATACATGGGAACGGCAGTATTCAATATATAGATTTTTGTAACTCTAGAGCTTGTCCATTTCTCTTTGCTATTCAATGAACTTGCCAAAACGAAAAAGGTATAAATAGTTAATACGACACCTGAACAATATTGAACATAATCTATCTGCATTCACCTAGCTATTTTGACTCTTTTAGGCAGAAACTTAAACCGAACTTACGAAGAACATAATAAACTTAAAGTTATAAGTTTATGTTCTAAATTTAAGAGAAAGGTAACAAACATGCTAATGCACAATTAGACATATGCATATTCCTTTTATACGGTTTACGACACAAACAAATAACATTTACATACACAAATACATTAACCAGTTATCTGTTTCCTTACAGTTTTGCAATGGTGAAGCCAAGATCAATACTAGTATTAGATTCTGAGAGAAGCTGTCAATTTAAGAGAGGAGAAGTTATTTAAAGCTATTTTCGTTACACAGCAAATTTTCGAGCTTCGATCAAAATACTCCTTCCAGTACAAAATTATTGGAATAAGACTTGACTAAGCGTCTTTTTTGGGCCAGTTCAAGAACCATTTCAGATCGGAATTTGAAACTGCAAATGAAAGACACAGCCTAAATAAAACCGCTGTCGAGGGTGGCATGTGTCTCTCAACTTTCGAATAACGTAAATTTCAAATGAACCGCTGACGAATTACATAGCCAAATAAGTGTTAATCAGTTGGCCTGACGGGACTATGCCCAACCAAGTAGAGAAAATAGAAAACATATTACTATTTAATCGACACAGTTTCAATTTTGTTTTCATTAAATATACTGCTGAAGCATTTTTATTAAAAGTGTTAATGTATCCTGTAAAGAAATAGCTATATGAATCAGAATTATCTGTTTTTAATATGAGTTATTATTGAATTGCCTAATTAGAACCAAGGATAAGTGTCATTCATCTCAACAGCCAGTGCCTTTTTAAGCTGAGGTACTCATAGGGCAACAAACCTTATGCCATCGTCCTCATTTATTTTGTGAGCCGGATATAACATTTGTGCACCATCTACTGGTCGTTTTATCTCATCCTGTCTCCATGTACCAGCGATAAGAACATTAATTAATATATTTAGCCGAATTCCGTCCCAGCCTTTACTGATATCACTGGACAACAAATTTTTACAAAAGTCATGTTACTGAAATAAAATTAGTCAATTCTTATCAATTTTTATGTGCTGAACACGAATATGACAGTCAAATTGCAAAATTGGCTCTAGTTTTTTTGTAATCTGCAAGAAATTAATGTTTACATAACGAAATGCATTCCAATAGTAAAAGGTCAACTGTAATAGCCTACCTATAAAAAATCAAGTCATTGACTACATCTTAGATTTCTTCGCCTGTCTCTTGTACAGCTGTTCGGGAGCATCTCTGAGGAGTGTCCAGCAGTAGTCAGCCAGCATTGTAGTGGACCATTTTCCCTGGTATCTTTGTTCCATTGTTGCGATATCTTGATGAAAACGTTCGCCGTGTTCATCACTAACAATACCACAGTTGCTAGGAAAGAAATCCAAATGGGAATGAAGGAAGTGAATCTTTAGAGACATATTGCAGCCAAGTTTCTTATACTTCATCAACATGTCTTCTACTAGTTCCTTATAGTTTTCTGCCCTAACATTTCCGAGGAAGTTTGTAGAAACTAGGCGAAAAGCATTCCATGCTTGTTTCGCGTCACCTTCCAGCAAGTTGTTGAACCGGTCATCTTTGAAAAGCTCTCGAATCTGAGGACCCACAAAAACTCCCTCTTTAATCTTTGCTTCGCTGAGTCGAGGGAATTTTTCATGCAGGTATCGGAATGCTGGCAAAGTCCGGTCAATGGCTTTCACGAAGTTCTTCATCAAACCTAGTTTGATGTGAAGGGGTGGTAGCAAGATTTTCTGAGCCTCAACCAGAGCTGGGTGTTGGATATTCTTCTCTCCAATGGCTACATTCTGCCTGTGAGTCCATTCCTTCCTCATGTAGTGCATTTCCCTTGCTCGGCTATCCCACTCGCATAAGAAACACATGTATTTTGTATATCCTTGCTGCAGTCCCATTAAAAGGGCAACTACCTTCAAATCACCACGTAGGTGCCAGCTGTACTTGTTATACTCAATGGAATTCAGTAGCTGCCTTAAGTTATCGTATGTCTCTTTCATGTGGACAGCATACACTACTGGAATAGATGGAAGAATGTTTCCATTGTGCAAAAGCACAGCCTTGAGACTCAGTTTCGAAGAGTCCACAAATAGTCTCCATTCTTGTGGGTCATGAGTGATTTTTAAAGCATTCATGAGGCAATCAATATCGGAACAGAATATCAGATTACTTTCCTTTCTGAAGAATGGCTCCAATTGCTGGTGGCGCTTTCGATATGCATTAATTGTGACATCTTCTTCTAGAAGATTCCATTGTTGGAGTCTTGATCCTAGCAATTCTGCCTTGTTCTTTGATAAGTCCAAATCACGAATCAGGTCATTTAGTTCTTCCTGTGTTATTCTGTGTGGGGTTGATGATGCACCACAGTGAAAATCTGGATCACTGCATGCTGATGGACCAGGGGAAGAACAGGTCGACTCACCTTTGTCTTCGTCAGATGAATCAAGAGAATATTCTGCTGGAGGTTCTGGAATAGGAAGTCCCTCACCATGTGGAACTGGTCTCAATGCAGACGGAATGTTTGGGTAGACTATTCTCGACTTCTTTCGCTTCGTTATTCCGCCGGAAAGAGGAGGAACCAAGCAGAAGTAACAGTCATTTAGGTGGTTGCTTGGCTCTCTCCACACCATTGGGACTGCAAACGGCATTGATGACCTTTTGCAATTCAACCACTGTGAAAGCTGTGTTGTACATGTAGCACAGCATATATGCGGAGCCCAAGGCTTGTCTTGGTCACCAACCTTGCATCCGAAGTAAAGATGATATGCCTTCTTCACTTGAGAATTGATACTTTTCTTCTGGTTGGCAAATGTCACTTCCCCACAAATATAGCAAAAATTGTCCGCGGTATTAACACACTTTCGAGGCATTACTGTTCTTTATTGTACGTAAATGGATAAAATAATAAGTTTTATGTAACAGTAGCTTGAACTGTCTCGCACAACGTCTAAAATATTTTAAATGCTGAACCTATCTGATTGGGCTTTATATAGTACACTGCTTACGTCAGCTTCAGCAGCCGCCTGGCATTAGTATAATAGGCCTACACATGTATAGTACACTGCTGACGTCAACTTACTTCAGCAGCCGCATGGCATTAGTATTGCATTGCATCAGAAAATGATGTAATCAACTGTGGATGATGTGAGCATGATGGTATTATGCAATGTTACATCATTATTCCGGATGTTGCTGCAGTCCTACTGGAGAAATTTACACAGTGAAACATAGAAAATGAGGTATATGAATATCTTCAAAACGAGAGCCAATACAAATTTTTCACGGTTATATTCGTGTTCGGCACACCAAAATACTACAGATTAGGGCCTTTTCAAGTCAGTAATGATTTCACTGTTGACCAGTGTATTTGACGTATATGGGGCAATTACGGTCCTTTTGCTTAATTTCTCAAATAATATTGTCACAAGCCTCGTCTACAGTATTATGACAAACATTGCCGAAATGTGGGAATTGATAAGACTGTATGGAGCCCCAGTTAGTTTATCCGTTGATCTGGTTAGTGAACACCGTAAATAGGTGAACTAAGCCAACTATCAGTTGGTGCTAGACTTTGAACGAATGTACAAGAACTAAATAGCAAATATATTAAATGAATTTCAATCAAATTCCCTTATAACACATTTAATTTTATAGTTAAAAATCT
This sequence comes from Sinohyriopsis cumingii, assembly GCA_028554795.2. NCBI lineage: Eukaryota > Metazoa > Mollusca > Bivalvia > Unionida > Unionidae > Sinohyriopsis > Sinohyriopsis cumingii. The sequence continues at coordinate 66,807,934 of CM068825.1, read as the reverse complement.
AATGAGAGAGTTTTTGTAGGTCTTTAAAATCATTACTTTTTCTTACTCAACTTCATGACATTTACTGTGCTTTAGATTACTGCAAGAGTACCTTTTCACTTTTATTTACAGTAAATTACTATGAGAGACATTTAATTATTTGTATTTAGTAACATTTATTAATTTACAGCTAGTAACATTCGGTGATATTAATATTTAGAGATATTCAGTGTGTAAATGTTTGCACACCTGAATAGTTAGTATGCCTAAACAGTGCCATTATTGCCCTCAGTCAACAAGAGGCACGCGGAATCTCGCGTTGTTAAAGGGTTCAACGCCATTTTTCAGCACAGGTAAGGTTATACATGGCGGTCAGTATAAATGGTGGAGGAAGAAACCGGGAAAACATTGGCTGAACCGAGAGTCGAGCCCACGCAAACAGAGGTGAGATGGCAATGATCCGTAATGGTGAGCTCTTTAGACCATTCGGCCACTCAGGGCCCCGTGCAGACTAGTAATATTGCAAGCAGGAATGATACAACATCGGCTGGATGAAGATACAAATCGAAGATACAATATGGTTAAGGATGATACAATCTGGCTAAGGAAGATACAAGCATGATAAATGAAGAAACATTCAAATTAAGATCAAACAAACTAGCATTGTAGAAAGAAGACAACAGAAAGTTTGTTTCGATAAACGAATAAAAAAATGAACAGATTACTTATGTTTCAAGAGATAGAGGACAAAATGAGTTGGAAGAAATAGAGAATATGCATCACTGGACCTTAGATCCGTCGATGAGGAACTGGAAGTTTTGGACGAGGGCATAGAAAAGGCAAAGGAAATTGAGGAGCATAATGCTGGAAATACTGTTTGTACTCGGGTTACTTCACTGATATCGTCTAGAATATTTACAAAGTGGAAACATTGCTGAAGAAGAAATGTAAAGAGGGAGAAGATCAAAGGTTGACACGCAAGGTTATTTAAGTGTATGCGAGTTAATCCTTTCTTACTTCATAAAAGTAATAGGATGATTTCTTAAAATTCCATGTTTTGCGTCTACATCTGTCCTCTTTTGTACTTCTCATCTATAATTAAAACGTAGTGGCGTGTCTTCGCTGATAAGGTCTCCCATGTAGTACATGTATTAGCGCATACTTTCATTTATGCAGCCTTCATATCGTTGAAGTGTCAAAAGACCAAGTGTTGTTAGCAGACTTACGGAGATAAACTAGGAATCAATTTGATAAAAAAGATATTGATATTTGCCTCTAGTCCTTTTATTGTTTTGTCTATCTATTTCAAATATAGTCTGACTGCAATGCGTAGCAGAGTGGGGCGATCTTGAGCCAAACTGGACCTCAAAATCAAATATGGTATAAAAAAATCTACAGCTAAACAAGAATTTAACATTTGACCGCTGATACGTCTGTTGTGTTCTGAATACATTTAGTGTGCTGAATTTCTTAATTCTGATCATACGCTACATTTTATTCAGACAAAATGTCAAGTGGTTCTCCTATTTGTGTATTTAGTGTTGAAATGACAGTGTACTGACTTATAAATCGGTTTCATCTGTTGTCGACATAGACCTGAAATGCCGTTGCATAATGAGCAAGAGATTATGGCCTAAGTTGTTTGTACTACTGTAAAGACCCAGATCTGCAGGCACATTATTGGACGTCAGTACTGGGTCTTTGAAGTTGCAGTTGGAACCAAATCACAAGCGAGAAGATGCCTTATATAACACTGCGAATAACAGTGATATGCGTTCTTAAAATTTGCTCTGATCAAAATGCTGTGTTCGAAGAAATTTTGTTTTATTCCTTATATGCCATTTATCCTTATTTGCTGATGTTTGCAAGATGTTCAGTTAAGTACAGTACTTATGACATCTTATGTAACTCGCAGAAGCATAATTATTACAAGGATGTAAAAACAAATTTACTGTCAATTCCACTGACTTTAAGATAATAAAAGAGTTGATGCTTACGACTTTGTTCAGTGTCGACCTCAGTAAATTATTGAAAATATTATTTCAGATTGTCATAATGGTGATGGTCCTTTAATTGGATTTTTCTCTCATTAAATAACGCTACCAAAATAACATATACAGGGGAAGTATTTTTCAGGAAACCCAGTCATATCATCTTGTATCACCTTTGTTTATCATCTGTGATCATGCCTAATTAGACAATTCTAGTATGCCACCGAAACGGTTAGAGACTTAACGAAATGACTTGCGTCGTGTTGTTTCGGAATCTTAGTTTCTCGCAACTACATGTAAAGAATTCTTGGAAGGGCTTGTAGTTTTGTCCTCAGTATATTCAGTCTGTTGAAGTCAGTTCTTTTATCCTCATGTCTATCATGGTAATATAATCTACATTAACTTGACAGAGATTTGTTTCAAAAAAAGCTAAATCTTGACAAATAGAGTTCAAGAAGAACTATGCTTGGTGTCATCATTACGCAAGCTTTTACAGACTAATAAACTGAGTTGACTAATTTTTTGCATCTCTTAGTAGGACGTGTGACTTCTCAACATGTGTCAGTCATTCATCTAATCGAATACCACATGCAACATCATGGAAATTTCAAAAACCTAATTTTGCACATTTCAACGATGCCAGTAAAATTGACGACACTGATATCAATTAAATTTGCAGTTTAAAGAGAGTATGACAAATTTTGTGAACTTTCTGTCTTGTACACTTATTGTTAATGGAAACATTTACCAAAGTCGCCAAACTGCGTCATTGTCGGTGGATTTTCGGTATAATGTGTCCGTGTGTTTAGCTCCAAAAATATCCATGCGAATATATCTACCAAACTCAAACACTGACAGGACAAACTGTATATGATTTATATGATCGGGTTAGGCTACTTTCCATTTTTGCCATTGTTTTTGATTATACGTTATTGGTTTTTGGTTTCGTCTGATATCTAGATGGCCTAACCGTCTAAACTTAATCCACAACCGTAATCCACCTATCATTGCCGCATTTTGAATAATGGAATTGGCTATGCGTTGGCTGAATCAGCTTTATGGATGATTTTACTGGCTGGCGCGAAACATCGTTGACGAAGTGTAATTTCCTTTTGTTCTTCCCGCGGTGCTCGAGTCACTAATTGTCGTAGTCACTCTTGAATCGATTGAATCGATCGCAGTCCCGTGTTTGTGAACTGATTATCAGCAACGACTCGCGTTGCGACTTGTTTGGCGATCGGTGCAACGTGCTAGAAAAAAGAGGCTTGCTGTGCTTGTAAACAGTCCCTAAACAATATCACAAAACCATTTCCGTATTATGTCACGTAAACACATTTTTCTCATGTTAACAACACCCACTGGTATCACAAATCCTCATTGTCATTCTATCATGTTGATGTTTAATGCACAGTTAGTTTGTTAAAGTATTCCAGCAGAGATTTGTAGCAAACGGTGAAATTAGTTTTGCTTGTCAACCGGCTATTTCAGCATTTACCATACACTGACGAACCGTCCCCATGTCTATAATTTCGTTGGTCAGCAATCGCTGACAAATTGATGATGCTTTTTACTGATAATTTTTTTCCCCCAACAATCTCCTTGTGTGGCCATGCAGGTCAGTTCTCTTTCATGTATCCGCTGTTAATCCTACATATAGTCTTTTAATTCATCAACATCAGTATTAGGAGCTGATTAGATATCTCCAGCTATGGCGTTTGTTTAAAATTTTGAACTTTTGATTTTAACTTTGATACTTGCTTTGGCGGTTGTTCATGTGGAACACGCGCACGTGTCTCTCTAACATCCTCTTATGTTAGGTAAGTTCCATATACAGAAAAAGAGATTAACGAACCAAAACATTGGTATAATGCGATGCCTTTACTGTCTTTATTCTTTCTTCAAATCGAGTGTGTTTTTAAAACTGAGATATGGAAAAATTAATTCGATAAGTCAGCTTTATCAATGAATATATTAAAGTGCATGGTCAGCATAATGGCATACCCACACGCAACATAAAAGAATGTCTCCTGCTAATAACTATACATTTTTAGATTTTAACATTACCTGAGCACATTTAGGTCGCACAGTGCATCGATGTCAGACAAAACCCAGATAAAGGCGCATTGATGTCAGACAAACTTCAAATGCAAATTATTATAACAACATAGACGAGTTTAATAAATAAGAATCTGACATTTTCCAACCCTGCAGGCATGAGAAGGGTGTAAATTAATGCTTCCAATTTAATAACAACAAATAAGATTAGCATGTCCATCACATACTTTACAGCTTGGGAAAAGATAAATCCTAGGATTTTGTAAGACAGATTGTGTGTCGAAAATCAATTTGTAACGACTTCTTAAATATGCACAACATGAGAAGATCAAGGCAAAACATGTACCGCCAGATAAAATAGCATTTGTCTTTAGTGAAGATAGAAAAGAACAGATATGCTCGTAAACCGAACGTTTGTTTATTCATCTTGCTTTGACATCTTATTGTCATCCTTTACTTAGGAACAAATTTATACTGAAGGCCACTATACAAAGGAAAAACCTGCATTATGACCTTGGAATCGTATTTCGTCGAGGATATCTTAAAATAACTCGCATTATCATTTTCGTGTGCGATTTCTCTCAGTCACATATTAGACCTGCTGAGCTGCTTTTTGGAGTCAAGCACGCAATCAGGTTATACCGAAAACCCATCGATAATGACGCAGTTTGGCTTGGTAATATTGTTCGTGATTGTAAAGCTATGTTGTCCAAATTAACATCGTGGATTCCGGTGATAATCCCTTTAATCGTTGCAGAAATACTTTTGTTGTCGTTAATGGGTTCTGTAGGCACATCACCACTGTCATTTTTTACACTTACTACAGATTCAACAGATGCCAGTTTTTAGCAGTCTTCGTGGCAAACAACTACAAGGTGTCAGCACAACAAGACGTGTATTTATAGCATTTGAAGACAGCTTGGGTGCGTCAGAGACAGTTCCGTAATCAAATTATATCTGATTATTTAGGAGTGTCTGAAGTTTCTCTGCGGTTGAACTGTCACCAGAATCCCACCGAAGAAGACTTGTTTGAACTCTATAAAAACAATGTTGAACGTGCATATCGCAAGTTGTTATCGTTCATGGGTCGGAACCAAAAGGTTCACACGGTCAGCAGATTTCTTGAAAACATTTCTCGAAAGTATTTTACCCGATTCATTACTTTTCGTTGGAACACCTGGATCTGATTTAACAGTCCGCGTTTAATATGTACTTTCTTGCACTTGTTACATATCCACCTGCTGACCACGCTTTCACCAATTCCAGATGTATTGTTAAGTTCTCTCTGATACGATGATGCTGTTGCCGGGCTTAGATGGTCGGATGAGGGCTATTGACATGCCAGTGGAAAACTAATAAAGTTTCTCCAACTAGTAATTCAGCATGTTATGTTTTCAAATAATTATGTGATATCACGAAATTACAGTTGGCCTTAGCGTAAAACATCTTGGCGAAAATAAAGAGATCAATAGGAATTGGTTATTATTTCACACAGACTTTCTTCAGAAAGGTTAACTGGAATTTTCACCCAAACATATCTTAATAATTTAAAACAAGCCAAACAAGGGGACACAAATGTAAACGACCGGCGGAATATTTCCACAACTCGCAGGCAATCCAACGTTGTTATTTGCTGCGTCTTTCGCGGTTGCAAAATCGTCTGTATTAGGAGCCGTCGGAACTGTATCTGGAGTAGCACTGAAAAAGGCGGTTGGAGGCTGCATAGCGTCTCAAAGAAAAGCAAAAGGCCTTCGACTACCAGGGACAACTCCCAGAATACCCCGAGGACTTGGTCTTCGACAACCTAGTACAATTCGCAAATGGACTCGCCGTTGACCATTCATGACTAACTAGCGATGATAAAGCCATTTAAGTATTTCCGAGGTGTATTTATGCGGGATGAACTTGCGCATGTGGGAAAACGGACATGTTAACCTGGATTCATTAAAAGGACCTGATACTCATTGGGTTGAATACGTGGTAATGCCTTTACTTTGACTCATTCTGGCTTGCAACCACTACTTGAAAAATGTTGATTATTTAACCTAGGGCGGTGGACAACAACATATGTAACACATACATTAAAAATAGCATGGCATTTAAAGCGTTGGTATAAAGCTAATTGATATACCAATACTATTGGTATATCAAATGGTGCTGCGCTCATGGCGCAATAAAACGAATATATAAACATTCTTTTAACCTACTATAATGTTCTATAATTCGATTATTATCAAATAAATATGACAATGTCCAAACGGCGACACCCCCCCCCCACCCCTCTCTCTCTCTCTCTCTCTCTGGACCATCTTAGCAAAAAAATAAAAAAATAAAAAATAAAACAAATAATTAAAAAAAGTAAAAATCCATGAAAGTACAAGCGTTGGGGATTTTCCCTTGTATCATATATTATATAATTGCTGAGGCAGAGCAGTTGAATACCTTTTGTTGCCTTGGGGACGATTTTGCCTTCAACGGTTGCTATATTATGTTTCTTTAGAAAATTTACGTATGTTCCATGTATAGATGGCATCATATCATTATAATAATAGACAATAACTATGGAAAATGAAAGAGAAATAATTAGAACAGATTTTATTTCTTCATCTAGTTTAAGCTTATACATGGACATATTTCCCTTTCATCCCTTCCTTTTTACTTCCTTCCTTTCTTTAAACGATGTGCGAAGTAATGTACTATTTACTTTTTTAATAAAACAGAGTTTTCCTTTGTTGCACATTTATAACTTCCTTGTTCTGATGTGCTTTATTGTTCACGAAAGACATATACATTACATCTTGGCAGTAATTTTTGTTACATTATTCTGGAGCTTTCTTGTAGCAACATAAACATAACTATGTCCTCTACTCAAAAGTATATTTGCTATTTTGGAAATGGAAAAGAGTTATTTTTATCGCTCCTGCAGTAGCATAACATAAAGTGTTAATTAAACAAGCTAAGTACTATGTAAGTAAACTCCATGTGATGTAAACAATCAAAACTGCTTTCACACTTAGACAATTTAGCATTAGCTCGACACACTCACTATAAACGCTTATTGGACAGGAAAGAAATCATTAAGGAATGCGTAAACAAAGCACAGATGAAAGACGTCTATAACACTCTCTGTCAGTGTCTATGATAAAGCCGATGAAATAGCGGTCAGTATAAGATTAACAGTTGATATCATGTAATTATGACACTGTGAAAGGTGGGTTCTGCGTCCAATCGATCCAGTGATATTACCAATACAGAGTAATAACTACTGATTCTAGAAACAAACCTTCAGTGCTGGCGAGTAAGACTGAGTTGCAAGAAATCTTTATTCCGTTATTGGAAGTGAGTCTTTAGCAGGAATTTGAGTTCCAACGGACTAATGAAGCTGATAAAAGTGAAGGGAAGTTAAAGTGTACTGTCGGGTATGTACAAATAGAAAATCTTTTCCGAAAAAATTGTTTGTCTTGGCAAAATCCAAAGGCACATTTCCTATTTGTCGCACATATAGATAAAACCAGCAGTTTAGCTCATTAAGGGACTCTAAAGATCTGGCATTAAAAACGGCTAATTAAACATAGGGAGACAGTATTTTCCCATCGTAATTAATTTTGAATCTATTAACATTAGATAGAATTTAAAGGTAAATAAGCTTGTATTTTTCAGATGAAAGGATATAAATAGTTTTTTAGACGACTGACAAATTTAACTTTTGCGTACACCTTTGCCTCCTAGAATCCATGATTATGATAATTTTTGAATTGCATTTTATTGTTATTTTCTGTATTTTCCTGTATTAACAATGCATTTATATACAAAATTATATATCATTCTCCATACGCAGGTATCTTACGAGAAATAAGGCAAACCGAATCTGAACATGTGATTGACGTTAGGCAAAATTTATGTCAATTTATCTAAATGTTTCTGTACATCTGCGGTGTTGAAAGTAACGTACATATAGATTTGGCATTGTAAACAGGTAATTTAAGTTCCGGCGAAATTATTTACACTGCTTATTTAATTCAAAAGTCTACAAACTTTTAAGATTAAAAATTTAAATAAGCTTTTCTTATCAGATGGAAAGGACAATTCTGTATCCTTCGACGGTTGAACAAATTTAACCGTGATGTGAGGCTTGGTTTCTTAGATGACATGACTCATATGCGATAAAATTCAAGACCATTTTCCTTAACCGAAACCATTTTTTTATATATTTTAAATTAGAGTGAAGCAAATATAGGAAGCAAGCAGTCAAAACAATTTTGCTACTTCACCTATTTTCCTAAGTTATTTCAAAGCACCAAATACGAATAATTTAATCACTGTTTGCATCTTTAAACCTTACACATACCTACGTGTCTTTCTAAAGCCAGAAATATACGAATTTTACTTTTATTTTCTAATATTTGTTTCTCTCTTCTGCTTTGTCATTGATTTTACCTCAGTCAGGCGAAAGTCACTAACAACATGCCAGATAATGATGATTATTTTAAGTGTTCAGTTCATTATTGGTTAGCCCTGACTAACAGCCGATATACTTATTATCTCCAGGTAACCGAGGACAAACAACAGCCATGTACTGGTCATATTTCAGATAATTTGTGCTTATTACAGGCGCACGATGTTGATAACATTAAAGTAAAGAATCTAATTAATAGAGAGAACGGCTATTTTTATGAGCTGGCGTCAAAAACGGTTCTCCGATTATGGATATCTTACTCTGTGTAAGTTAAACCAGAATAATTGTTTATCTATCGTTAGATGCCTGTAACATTTAAGGTATTATTCGATACTAGCTATTAAATCCGCAAACGGGACGCAGTATATATATATATATATATATATATATATATATATATATATATATATATATATATATATATATATATATATTCTGTAACTTAATCGACTTCTGCAAGATGAGACCGCCTGAGTCTAATCCGAGGCGACCGATGAAGAACGTACGTATACAATACTCGCCATAAGAATTACCAAATAAATATTTTTTTAATTCTTTACATGAGTTATTATTATTATTATTATTATTTCATCTATTTGTCAGTATCCCATTACAAAAATTATCATGAGATTTCCTCCACGCATAACTTTAATCGGATACACTTTCTTTTGTACATATCGGTGGCGTTGATTTTCGTTAGGTATGGTTTTGATCCTGTGAAGTCTGGAGTTCGGTCAAAGCATTTTGGTTCTCTGTAACACACACACACACACACACACACACATGCATGTATACATGTGAGTGTATGTGTATGTAGAGATATACAGCAAAAATATAATATTACATTTAAAGGTCTATACTTGCACAAAAACATAAGTACTTCAGACTTTTAAAACATTATTAGTGTGCGACCTAAAAAAACTTAGCATCTGTTTTCATCCTTCTATCATGAAGTGAAATGTAATAGGGCTATTCTTGAAATTGACGCAAGCTTACCGAGGAAATGTAAATCGACAGAAAGGAAAGAAAATAACGGACAATGATACTCAATCATAATTGTCTGGTATACCTCAACAATTGTAAAGTTAAATTGCGAATATCAGCGACTAATTGTAGTATTAAGTAAACACGATGTAGACATTGTCATCAAAACCATTGTTAATATTGATTATATTTGTCATCACTTTAAATATCATATTCTCTTTTGTTTATTTCGTATTAAAGTTTAAGAATAGTTTCAGATACAAAATGTTCCTTTTGGCCTGCTATTGTGTCATACAATGACTGTTGAAGTCGACAAGAAATATTGGTTTGTCAATGAAAACTAATATAATCCCAACGGATGTAGATGAGTGCGCTTTATTTTAAATATAACTGAGCATAATATGAATATAACATCGTCTCATACATTATGCTCTATTACTTATAACATCGTGTTACACATTATGCTATATTACTTATAACATCGTGTTACACATTATGCTCTATTACTTATAACATCGTGTTACACATTATGCTATATTACTTATAACATTGTCTTACACATTATATTCTATTACTGTCTTGGGTATTTACTGAATAGAGTGTACAATCTTCCTCGTATATCTAATATAAATGTGTAAGTTTCTTCAGGTTGTTGAGAAATTGAAAAGAACATGTCATAATTCTTGTCGTCGGTTAAAAATTGATTACGAATTATTTATATTAAATGAGCATTGATAATTATAATATTAATTTTCTTTTGGTATTTATTTTCTTTAATTGTAAATATTAACGGTTGCAATGAAAACCTTTTTCAATAGATTTTCATGTGGAAACGATTTTATGAGAAGAAGAAGAAATGGATGTATGGGGAGATTTGCACATGCGCATAAGTGGGATTCACTACTGAGACGACCTTATTGTGCATAACCTAATACTAAGCATAAAAGCTAGGAGCAAAGCACATTTGAAATTAAAATATGGAATATACATATGGATCCAGAGGTTTTTTACCTACCAATAACCAATGTCAGGTATTTACATAACAAACACCAGTGTCAGGTTGTTACCTAGCAATCACCAGTATCAGGTAATTACCTACCAATCACCAGTGTCAGCTTGTTACCTACCAATCGCTAGCGTCAGGTTATTACCTACCAGTCACCAGTTTCAGGTTGTTACCTATTAATCATCAGTTTCAGGTTGTTACATATCAATCACCAGTGTCAGGTTGTTACCTACCAATCGCTAGTGTCAGGTTAGTTAGCGAAAATGAGGAAGGAGCTAAATCATCTTCTCCACAGTTTCTTCAATTGTGAATACAACATTATTGTTCTAGTATACCAGACTGTGTTTGGCTTAAGTGTCATAAAATAATGCACGAAATATAAATGTTTATCCACCTTATTTCGTATATCGTTCTGTAGAAATGTTAATTGAGATGACCTACCTGGATGAATAGTCAAAGACTCTACCCTCTCAAACCGTACAGTTTTTATATTCAGCAATCGTAAGGTTACACTTTGAAAATAAGCAACAAGTTGTAACGCAATGTAAGCGCAATATTCCTGGGAATTGTAATTGCAACATGTGTAAGGATCAATTAAAGCATCGCTCCTAAATACCACGTACATGAAATATGTACGGATTTATTTCTTACAAAAATGCTGTAAACCTCGTCTATTAGTCTATTAGTCTATTAGTAGTATGAAAGGCACAACAGATTGATCGAAATGTTCTGACTAGAAATAGTCATTCTGAATACATTTATACCCATATGTTATTAACGTTCTCAAAATCTTTACTGAACGGCTAATACAGACGTTTACATGATGCATAAGTTCATTTTCTGTATGCCGTTAAAAACAATGCATACAATTTATTTTGTCTCAGGTTCCGAGAACAAGTAGATATTCGTTTCATCGTGTAAAACAATTCATTATAAAATGTGATGTTTCAGATAAATATTGATTATTTAGCCACACAAATCTCATATCTCGCTGCAAAGATAGTTTTGTTTTTAACGTAAAAGTTGCCATAGAAATCCATGAATAGCCTTTCCCTAACGAACATAAATTCATTAAACGACTGGTCATCTATGTATAGTATATCGTGCAAACTATCTCTCAAGAGTCAAGCTTTAGAGAAAAGCTTTTAGTGTAACTAACAATATTTGTAGTTAATTACGCCTTCAAAGGAACGAACTAATCTTCCAACTTTTTAAAGATAATACACGATTCTTTATGGAAACAAAAAGTGGGATAAAACATTCTGAAAATTGTGCAATAAATAAATAGTTAATGAAGTAGCCGTTTTAACTTCAGTGCTGCTAATGTTCTTTGTGCATTATTTTCTTTTTCTACATTTCATGGAAATTTCCAGTCTGTAAGAGAAATGTCGTATAACTGCAAATTATTTTAGTTCTCTCTCATTTACTTCGACGGGTGATTAGGACTGATCATGTTAAACACTATTTTTAAAATGAATTGCTGATAACTGAATTTATTTTCTTTTTCATGGTGCACATTGTTTATAATACAACCAAGCAGATGAGTATGCCTTATCAAGAGCATTATAGTTTCCCCTCTTCAAAATTTAGGGACAATACTGATGAAGCGGTGGAATTTTAGGATAATGAAATTTTGACGTTCCATATTAGAGTATCATAATTCTCTTTTATGTCTATATTGATATAACGAGACTTAAATTACGATAACATTTATATTAGCCGAGTTTGCACGATTCTCAAATTAAAATCATGAAATAATTGGCTTCTCTGAAATATGTGCACTAGCTTTGTAATCAAAGTCTTGTCATGTTAGTCTAATAAAAAGATAAACTCCAATTTCATATATAATGATGCCGACGGATGCGCCCGCTTTTGAAGGTATGTTTGCAAGATCAACAGTTTCGTACACTAATTTAGGAAAAACAAATTGTTGGGGACAATAAGTGCGTTATGATACAATTGGCATACATACGCCACGGTAGCGTGACAACTCGAGTTTTTCATAACTGATGACCCAAAATGATTATCCATAATAATATAATTACCCACAATAATATCTTGACCTACAATATTATATAATAAAACATTTACCTGCAATAAATATATTTAACTACAATAATATATTTACACACAATGATATAGTTACCTACAATAAAATATTTACCTATAGTAATATGTGTACCTATATTAAGATCCTTTAAACTGAGATGAAAAAACTAATTGTTTACTCTGTTGCATTCTTAGCCCAATGGTCGATCAGTTTAATTACTGATTTTTCTTTTGTAAATAAAGCATAGCAATCCCGAAATAAAGTAGATACTGCCCCCCCCCAAGAAAAATAGAGCATTACAAAATTTGTCCAAACTTGTTGTATGATCTCGATATGTAACCTAATTGCTCTTTCTCCTTCTATGATGCAACACATTTGAGTATTTAAGGGGACATTATAAATGTGTATTATTACATTCGTGTAATTCACTATACGTAGAGTATTCTCGTGCATATTGCAAGACGTTGGCAGTGTCTAGCCGCAAAAAAAACAGTGATACTGCAATGTACGTAAGACAAATGTACGGCCATCTGAAGGTAAGGCACACGTACTTCCCAATGTCTAGATTTTTTGCAGAAGTTAACTACAAGTACCTTTATATACCCAAACTGAAAATACAAAAACTTACATGTCAAATTTTTTTGAAAGTATTTATATTTAGGTTCTATTACATGCATTCCATTATTTATTTTGATAAGCCATGAGTGTGTATCACATATGTTTAACTAAATACAAACCACAAACACAAATCAAATCGATAAATGAACAATTCCATAGGATTCTCATTTGTTTAAATCAGCACTAGTTTGTATGTATATGTTGAATAAGTTCATATTTTAAGGAATTTTTCTCAAGGGGGTATTTCCTTAGTATGACTTGAATCTAGCCCAGTTACAGACAATGCAAAAATACGTTATTAAACAACGAAAACGAAAAGAACATATTGTGGCTATATTATGACATACAGTATATCTATCTATCTATCTATCTATCCATCTCTCTCTCTCTGTATATATATATATATATATATATATATATATATATATATATATATATATATATATATATAATTTTCTTTCAATGTAAATGTGACCTAATTTATATCCAGTAAATTTTCATTAGGATCTCTATTAAGTGTGAATAACTATGTCCTACTATAACTAATTATAGGTTACTGCATTTGTATGGGAAAATATGAACGAGTTTTGGCAAGGAATATACTGCACGAACTTGTGAGTGCAGTATATCCTTCCGACAAATCGAGTTCATATTTTCCCATACAAATGCAGTAACCTTTTTATTATATGCTCATTTTTTAATTCTACTTAAGGTTTAATTATATAAACAAAATACACTACAAGAAACAACGTAAATGAATGAATGCCGTATTCCAAACTAAATACACAAGCGCAGATTTTACATTACAAAATGACATCATTATTAATGCGCACATAGCTCCGCCCAAATAAATTTGAACTTAGTTGCGCGCTCGGCATAACTTTCGAAAGAAAATGGCGTGTCTAGTTAAAATTGATATTTGCAGTCATATTGTGAATGAATGCGCATTGCAACGACTTTTCCATTTGATCTGGAGTGAATATATTTTGGTATTTTGTTTCGATTGGACGAAGGTTTGTGATTTTGGACTGGATTCATCTGTGCAAATTATACATGAAATACATCGGATTGAAGTGGCGAGGGAGAAGCGTGTTTACATCTGCAAATGTGTTTCTGTTTCTGTCATTGAATGTTTGAAATCATAACGTGGGAAAATATGAAGTCTTTCAATTACAATTTTCAAAAAGATGCTATGGAATTTAATGTGTATTTCATTCTGAGTGCAGTAAGGAGGATGCAATTGCACTTATCATCGAAATTACAGCACACTTTCGAAATGTGTAATCCAGATTGAAAACCTATGACATGGCTCATGTAATTCGGATTTGCAGAATTAAGAAAAAACATTTTGAGGAAATTCAGGATGTAAAACTGTAAGTATATTCTATTTTGCCATTCTTATCACCAGATAAAGAATACAGTATATTCCTTGTCACTTGTATGTTATTTGTAAGGACATAATCGTCCGTCTTTTATATAATGTAGCTAGCCTAAATCCGTAATATTGTATCAACGCGGAATGTGCCAAAACAGCTGGGGTTCTTTTTGCAGTCCATGAAACACGTTCATTCAGAAACAAATTAAATAACCATAACGTAAAGAGCCTCTTACGCGAGTGTATATGATTTGTTTACAAATCAAAAGTGCTGGTGTCTGCATCATTGTTTGTTTGCAATAGAATGAAGTTCCTTTATTCACGTGAATGCTATATGTGTATTGTCGCGCGCGTTCAGTATCGGGGAATACTGAACGATTCCGAAAATGTAAAGTTATCGGGGGAAAAAATGAGCATATAATAATTATCTTTCCTGCCTGTTTCGAAGAATAAGTTTCATGCAACCGATATAAAACTATCTTATATGCCAAAGGAAGTTCATTATCGTGTATTTTATGGGAGTCCGGTAAATGTCAGTATTCACCTTAATGATGTTATCCTTTAATGACTACCTGTAATTAAAAAAGACGCTGAGTTATTTTGGTCATTGCTGTTAAACGAAGGAAGGGATGATTAAAGAGTAAATAACCTCGTTAAAGAACTTGAGACTGCTGAACACAAGAACTTACGTCACCGATAAGGATGTTGATACTACAGCCTTGCCATACAGTCGGTAGCAACTGTGTGCATGATATCTGGCAAATACTGAGTATATATTCCAAATATTCCAAACATATTAACTAATGTACCTTTGATTAGGAAATCGGATATACATTGGAAACTACTGGATGATTCACAGGAAGCTACACATAGTGATTTCATTTGTGACTCAGTGTGAGCACAACATCACCATCTAATAAAGAGTATTTAGCCTGGACACAACATTCAGCATTGTCTTCGAATGAAGACGACTTCGCGCGAACACAACATTCCATTCAATGAGGACGAATGCGTGACAATACACCTATCGTATATAATAATGACGCTTGAAAACTAATCTTTTCAAGTTTTGTCTAAAAGACAAACACAAAATCAGAAATTTACAAGATAGTTTTTGCATCAGAATTGTACTTCTACAGTGTACGTGGGCAGTCCGAGATAGTCACTAATACTCATTTCTAAAATTAAAAACCAAAATATGAATGTTACTTCTTTTATTAAGTAATTGCCTTATATATTCTGGAAACAAGGACACCGATTAAGGGCTGTGTTGTGAGCGAGGGCTTCTGCTTTAAAAAAAAGTTTGTTCCACCTCTTGTTTAAAAGTTGATATAATAAACGCCTTTGATCTAATGAATACAGTATCTAAACAAAATATGATGATTTCTACTCGCCTGTCTTAGCTATCATGGAGTTTCATCAGGATTTTCCCTATGCGATTTTTGAAGTAGTAATAGACATAATACTGATGAAAATATTTTTATTTTTCAGAGGTCTAAAAGGATCCTAAATACATTCCATGATGTTTTTCGTCAAAATGAGATTTCATATGTTAAATTAATAAAATACTGATGTTTGGCATGGAAACATACAGTGTAATGGAGGAATTTAATGTGCGCAAACTTTCAATGCTTGTCGCGGAGTTGTGACAATCGACAGTTCGAGGTTTAAATATGTTTCGTAGAGCCTTCATGATTCCAAAAGCTGCAAGAGAGCCCGCTATTCGCGGGCAAAGAATATCCGCACACATACTGGGGATTGGAATATTCATGGTGGGAGTAATGGTGCTATCGGTGGCCTTTATTTTGGGTCTGGGATTCCCTCGATATGTCAACGAGAGGATCACGGATGACCAGTGTATTTTGAATGAAGATCATAAATTCTTCTATGCATGGGTAAGTAATAATATTCATGTTTAGAGCTTTGAAAATAGCCACATATAGCTCACGTAAAAAGTGTTCTTGTTTTAGGAATAAAATTGAGATAGATTTCTATTGATATCAATTCACGTATGTCTGTCAGTCGTTTAGCATATTTCTTGAATATGGCATTCCATGCAGTGATCGTATGCATGGATACGACATAAATTGATTCCATTTCGCACCTAACTCTAAACTGACTGTAGATATGCTGCACATTGGATTTTCCTAATTTTTTTAATTGCCAAAAGCATTTCAAGAAATCCTATACGCCGACATAGGCAGAAAACATATGAAAGAGAGATATTACATTCCAGGTTTGCATGTGTCTGTTACTTTTCTTCTGTCATATAAATAAAATATCACGCGGGACCAATACTTGAATATTTAGAAGATTGGCATGAGAGCGGATGATTATCTACATGTTTATGGAGTTCTAAATTGATGTTACATCCATATAGGTGGTAGATTCGGTGTATACATTTATGTTCAGGAATACTGGAAGATAATATGTTTCTGCATATAAAGGAACATTGCGACCCGTATGTTTTGTTATCTTAGTCACTGACTGCTAGATTAGATAACATATAGATAGATAACTAAACAAATAATTAGCAAGATTACCATAAAGGATATCATGTTACTTTTTCTTAAGGCGTAAACTTTTGATGCTAAACCTCTTCTTTGAAAATTGAATGGATTTTTTTTCTTTCTTTATTTCTTTTGACAAACGTATCCTTAAGATTCAGGCAGGCTATTACGACTTAAAAGCAAACAAATGT
Source organism: Sinohyriopsis cumingii (assembly GCA_028554795.2). Classification (NCBI taxonomy): domain Eukaryota; kingdom Metazoa; phylum Mollusca; class Bivalvia; order Unionida; family Unionidae; genus Sinohyriopsis; species Sinohyriopsis cumingii. The sequence goes on along the minus strand of CM068825.1, from coordinate 66,790,719 downwards.
AACTGGAGAACAGTTATTTTATCCGTTGATGTTAAAATTTCATAACAGATAAAAACGCAGATATGTAAAGGATCCAGTCGCGTTTGGCATCCTAGTGTTTTTGGTGACTATGACGACTTTATTGTCTCGGACGAATCTAGTTGAAGAAGATTCTATTTCATTTTTGAAGAAAGAACTGCATAAATAATATGAGAACCTTATTGCTGATATCTCGGACAAGCCACGAGATATTTCTTAAACAGTTGATGCTATTGCTAGCGAGTGTCCTGCCAGGAAAAAGTCGCAGTCAAGCCTTAGAAAATATTTAAGTTCAATTACAATTACGTAGCTCGCGAACATGGTTATGGTATAACAATCCATAACTCTCTGTGAAAAAATAGACAATTGTATCCGCAATTAAAGAAAACAATACTGTATAATAAATAATAATCATGTACAACTCTGACTCAAGAAGAATACTGATCTCATACAAGAACGCTGAAAAACATTTGATCAGGTTTTCATCAGATTAGTACCCCGAAGTCGTCACGGAAAAGGCATTTTATATTACATGCTCAATAACGCATACGGATTTCGCAGAACTCCCTCAGAATGATTTATCAGTCGGCTAGTAAAAATCCAGAGTACTTTGATTTTTATGCGGATACCATCATCCAACTAGAACGATATAGAAGGCTACAAGAAGTATCTCTATGATTCTATCAAAACTATATCAGAATGGCAGCTTAGTCGGATAACATATTTCAGATGATTTTATGCCAATAAGATATATAACATGCTGAAGGAATCAAACCCATATTCGAAGAAGCTCATTGCGCTTAATTT